>JAWWEU010000138.1:13477314-13561743 GCA_035583155.1 Acropternis orthonyx
ATTATGTAGGCAGTTCAGAGGTGGTTCAAATCTAAAGCAGGGAAAAATGGGACATAGTAAACCTCAAGACACTGCAAGCTCCACAGACTCAGTGGTGGAGCCAAAAAAAGAATGCTCAAAGGTTATGGACATATGCTCAAAACTGATCATGTAACCGTGGTTAACAACTTACTAGCCTTCATCCAAGATGCTAGAAAACATTGTACACGTATTTCTACACCCACACCTGCCTCCAGAGTAAAACATCTGGTGGGCAGTAATTAGTGAAGCTGCTGCACCTTGCTCCCTCCCTTTCAATCATATGTCCATCCATACATCTACCTCCCAAAGCAGCAGCACCCTCTACTCTGCGTTTAATTTCGGTCCCTCTGAACACAAACAGGGTCCTCACGTGTGACAAAACTGCTCCAGGGCTTTGTTGAATTAGGGGCCTTGTATTTATAACCTTTTGAAGTGCACTATATATGCCATATTGTTACCTGTTACGTACATTTGTGTAACAAACTCAGCAAGTCACTGCTACTTCCCTGTTGACTGTTTTAGCTGTTGTATGCAGTAAGGGAGTACTGAGTGAGCACAGCTTGGAAGAGAGCAAGTTGATCCTAAAGCAGCGCAGTGGACAGGCACCTCATCGATTCACCACTAAGTACCTAGTCCCTTAATTCTCATTGCTACCATAGGACAAGGTTACACCAAGTCACCTACGTTGAAGAAGTCCACCTCTGTAAGAACCAGTGACTCAGTAGGGAAGAAGAGCAAAGAAACCCCAGCTCTGGAGTACATTCCTCAGCTCAGCTCTCACATGGACCCCAGCAGAGCTTCAGAGATCAGTCTCTGGTTTGCTGGGAGAGAAGTGTCTCAGTCCTTCCCAAGGAGTTGAGGAGGGCCTGTGTGCACAGCTAAGCAGCTTGGAGAACTCTGTTTACAAAGTTCTCGTTCAGCCTAACAAGGTCCTTGGTTTGGTGGTGAGGGTCAGTGTTCCCAACTATTCTTCCTAACAAAGACAGCTGTTTATTCCTCACACCCAGGCTGCTCTCAGGCCGACTGCCCAGGCCCTTCCCCGCACATCCCAGTTCACAGTACATCTCTCTTATCTGGGGTAGTACCAGAGTCACACCTCTCTGTGAGTCTCAGGGAGAAGGTCGCTGGAGAGAAACCAGGGCTGTGCCTCACTTCTGCCAGCTGCAGTTTTGCATTTACCAGCTCTGATTGGTATCGCAGGTCACCATGGGAGGGGAATGGCCCTCATCCAAAGCAGGGAATGGCTTCTGGCAAATGCCAGTAACAGGTATTTCAAGTCTGCCTCTTTGCTATTCGGGAGCTGTACTGTTTGACCTGCTGTCCATGAAGGACATATTTTAAGTTCACTTCTCACCCCACCTGATCTTTTCTAGCCACAGAAGCATAACACAGATATGAATTTGCTGAAGGGGGCTAAGATAAAAAGAAGACACTTCCAGTGAAAGGATGACAGGAAACATGCAACAAGAATATCTCTACAGCTTATAAGTTAAATAAGAATATCACCTATACACGTAAATGAAAATTATTTTAGTGATATGGAATGTGCTTTGCCTAATAGCACACAGTTCTCCACCGGGCTAGAAGAGACAATGCATGGAATTACAGTACATTACAACTGAAAACAAATAAAGTTACTCTACTAACACCAGGATGCCGTTATTGCCTTGACCATGTATACTCTGAACACATGCCAGAAGTCTGGTGACGTCACATTTGAAACACAAAGGAAAGTAAAAATAAGAAAATAAATTACCACAAAATTACCGATATTTTCACATAAGCCATACAAGACAGAAGAGATGCTCTCACCTGTCTGCTCTGAGACGTCAGTGTGGCAGGCTGCATCTGTCTCTGCACCCGATGTGGCTGCATCAGCTGTCGGAACTGCTGCTGGAGAAACTGGCTGTTGTTGGTCTGCTGGGACTGCTGTGTGGCTGGAGACTGCTGCTGCTGCTGCTGCTGGAGATAGTGAATGAGAGACTGCTGTCCTTGTCCTGCTGTCAGAGGGGACATCTTTTGAGTAGCTGACTCTGAGGCAAAGTGAGACAGTGGTTTCGTGTTATTGAAAGAAAACTGGTCTTGGTTAACAGGGCTCTCATTCACCAGACCTGGCTGTAAGCTACTGGATGGCTGTTGCATAATTATGTTCATATTTTTGGTCTGGTTTGTAGTCATTGATTTAAAAAGCGAGTTCTGCATACTTGTGGGGTTGCTGGTGGGAGTGATGTTAGAGATTAATGTACCTTGAGGACTGAAGGGCTGCTGATGCAGAGCTGGGCTTGACAGCTTTTCTGGCCTGTACGGTGGAGAAGGTCCAGTATTTGTGGAGGCCATGCTGGCAACCAGGTTGTTCTGTGGACTTTTAATGTTGTTGGCTGGTAAGCTGGCTGCTGTCAGGGTGGGCAGCATAGAGCTCTGTGGGCTGAAGGGCTGCTGGTTCAGAGCTGGACTGGAATGCTTCTCAGACCCGTAAGGAGGAGAGGGGCCATTGGATGGGGTGCTGCTGGAAGTCATGCTTGAAAGCAGAGTGTTTTGAGGACTCTGAATGTTGTTTCCCGGTAAATTATTAGCAGGCATGCCAGACACCATAACATTTTGAGGACTGAAAGGTTGATGGTGTGGGGATGATCCTGCCCTGTAAGGCGGAGAGAGACCAGGAGGAGACATAGTTGGCCAGCTGGGAGCCTGTACTTGTTGCTTAGTACCAGACACCTGCTTGCTAGCTGCCAGCTGCTTTAGCTGCTGAG
This sequence comes from Acropternis orthonyx, assembly GCA_035583155.1. NCBI lineage: Eukaryota > Metazoa > Chordata > Aves > Passeriformes > Rhinocryptidae > Acropternis > Acropternis orthonyx. The sequence goes on from JAWWEU010000138.1 coordinate 13,480,086, forward strand.
CGTGCCAGTTGGAGCTGGGCATGTTGGGGAGGGGTACTGGAAGCATCGGTGGTGGCTGATTCTTGCTCTGAGCTGCTGTAGAGATGGGCGATGCAGCAGGTTTGTTTGAGGGAGGAACTTGGAAGTTAGCTCCAGCAGATGATGGTCTCATCTGAGGAGACCCGCCACTTGCTGGATTGCAGCCTGGAGAAAAATCTTTGTTAGCAACATGGTTCTCCAAGTGGGAAGTCTGTGGGGAGGACTTCGGAGTGGTACTTATGCTTGGTTGAGAATGACTCAGACCAAGTGGATCTTCAGTCTTGCTGCACAAAATCTTCTCCAGGTCGAGGTCATTGGGAGAAGGATCAGGCATCTTTGTCAGCTCTTCTAATAAGTCTTGCAGTTCTTGGTCCACAGACTGTAAGCTGTTTCCTTTCTCATCATAGTGGACAATGTTGTTGGTTTGCCCTCCTATTGGCCCCTTCTGATTAATTTCCGTGTTGGGTGGCACTGCAAACGGGGAGCCAATGCCACCACCGTTCATGTGATTGTTTTCGAGGATCACCGGATGCCCCGCGACTCCCAGGGAAGAAGCGCCATGGCTGGTGGAGAATGGAGAGCTCTGCATTTCTGGACATGCCACACTGGGATTGGCACCCTGGCCCATGGCAAGGTTTACATCATCAAGACAAAGTCTTTTACTGTCATTTGGGAAAATTACATCAGGCACGCCACCGGAGGCAGGAGAACTATCATCTTCCAGTTTTCTTTTAATGGATCCCTGTAACTGTGGAAATATAAAAGGAAGAAGAAAGGATCTTGTTATTGACCTTATTCTGATGTGTGCTGAAGCTCCACACTGCAACACCATGTTGGATATAAAAAAATTAAATCATACAATTAAAAACCCAGTCACGTGAGACAAATTCAATCAGGATTTAAATGGGTGCAACTTCACTGAAATCAAAAGAGTTACAATCAGATAAAGGCTGAATCTCGTGTGTTGGCCCTAAAACAGATGTTAAAGCTATAAAATACTGTCTGTCATGTGAACTGTAATACAAGTTTTTTAAATAGTTTCTAGTTTCATTTCAATTAAGACATTATACTCCCTGCATAACAAACATGCCAACATTTTTATGGTAACATTTTTTAGGTCTAAATGGCAGATCTGAATGAAACCCTGGACTGAATTCAGTGACCTTCTGCCAGTGACTCGGATTAAATTCAGACCTGAGACAACTAAATTGTTTTACATTCTTTATAGGCAGAACATCTGAAATAACTGGCATACTTTCTAAACAAAACAAACCAAAACAAATTCTCAGCTATCTATCTAAACAGACTTCCAAGCTTTCTAATCACAGATGTTTTAGATTCCAGAAAGAATAAATAACAGCTAAACTTCTTAATTTTTGTTTATTCTTCTAAGTCTAAGGCATTGTGGGCTTTGTTTTTTTGAAGGACTGCCACTCATTCATAAAAATGAATGTGTTTTCAAAATACAATTATATAAATATCTTCATCTACAAGACATGGCGGAGTCATAAATCCACAAATCTTAGGGAAAAGAAACCTGCCTTCTACACATAAAGAAAGTGAAACTGAAAACAACATTTCTCATAGTAATTCAGCATATGGCAATCACTTCCAAATAAAATCATCTGTGGCTTTCAGTTTTAATAAGCATGACCTGTATGCCACAGGATTAATCAGGCATTAACATTGCTGCTTCCAGTTACGGGAAATAAGCGTTAGGACCTTGTTTATCAATAGAGGGAAGCAGCATTTAGAAAAGTATCTGATCAGCAATGGGAAAACCAAAGAACAGTGGTTCATCTGAGTCAGCTCACAGCAAAGCCTCTCCCAGCTCTGGGCTACAACTCCAAGTGCTGCCAGTCATCTAGGGCCACCAAAAAAAAAGTCACATCTAATAAGAGCTCATAACACCAGAAAAGCCCCCCTCCACCTAACCAGATCCACTCGAGGGCTGTGCTGGGTATGACCAATTTCTGAATTTCACATTAATTTTTAAACACATCACAGTTTTGCCTAAATCACAACTGCCAGCAACTTTGGTGCTCTCAGACAACAGTGGCACAGGACTGTCACCAAAATGTGTGGAGGGGACAAGGTGGGCACACCATGTGTGGCTTCTTCTTCACTGTGCACGTGAAGGTCACTGTGCAAACAGCTACTGGCCATGCCTAAACTCAGCCTATTTTCAGGCAATCACTCACAAACGTGTGTCATTCTGACCTGGGAACACGGGAGAGCTGCTTGGTGGCTCACTCAGCTGGACTCACACTGGTGCCCTCTCATCACCCATTTCTAAATAAGAGGGCAGTGGGATGATGGCAGATTTGGGCTTTCAGTTAATTAGGCTGTAGATGCAGTTTGGGATTAGTATTGGATATTGCCACGGTGGTATCCAGCTTACACAGACATTTGGAGGAGAGTGATAGGATACATTTGCCCATGATCATCATGGCAGGTCTGCAGACTACAGAGAGCTGCTGATCAGCTTTTAGGAGGAATTAATCAACAGACACAACAGGCACTGTGGCAAAGAGACCTTTTCACGTGGATATTTCCCCTCTACTCCCTAAGAGTTATCCTTTAACGGGTATCTCAGTGCTTCTCTCCAGTGACCTCCAGTCACATTGCTTTAACATGGGCTGTGGTCAAAAATAACTGGCAGGGGAGAACCAAGGAGAGTTGCTTCCAGTGCCTCTTTGGGCAGCTGTGCTGGGCAGGGTTGGGATCACTACTCTGCAAGAGACTGTCCCTGCACCACAGCCAGACACTGCTGAACCATCAGCCATTTGCTTACTCCTCTGGGCTGATGAGGCCAAAATTTGCTTAGCTTTAGGAAATGGAACAAGGCCTAAATCTTCTCCCAAGTGTTAGCCTAATGATGGATGAAATTGTTTTCCTTCATTTTCTTTGCTAAAACTAAGCCAGAGTTGCATGTTTCAACAGATGTTGCCCTGTGTAGGCTGGAACATGTTGGTAGAGCATAACTACATATATTTAAAACTCAGACATGTATAGAGAATCTTTACAGGGGCTTCACACATCCAAAACAAACACAGTGTTGTTCCCAAGTTGCACCCTGGGAATCTTCAGGCAGGAAGTGGTGGGGGATCTCCCACCCTTGGCCAGCTGATATGCTGGCATGCATGTCCTTGCCAGCTCTTCCTTTGCCATAGGACATTCCTATGCTCTGAGTTACTGGGGAAAAATGTGGGCTTTCTAAACACTCCAAAAAATAGCTTTTTAACTGTTGCACTGGGGAATAAATGTGATGGGAACACAAAACTCCATTTCCCCAAGACTATTACTAGATAAAACCAGATAAAATAAGGCCACAGCTTTCAGATGGCATGGGCATTCCAAAACTGGGACAGGACTTTTAAATAGGATGTTGTTGCTTAGACCTCCTGAGAAGCCTGGCTGTAAGAGAGGGAGTGAAATTCGCTGAGTGTTATGGTCTCTTGAAAAGCAAGACTCCTATTTCCTAGGTGAGTATTTGCACAAGGACCATAAAATCCAGAAGACCAATTTCTCCTGGTGCAGGCAGGTATAACTCCACAGAATTTAGCAGCACTGCTTTGCTTAAGATAGATTTGATTATAGCCCCAAACTTGAGAGAGAAAGACACTCTCCTTAAAGCAACCAAACAAATCACAGAATAATTCTGGTTAGAAGGGACACCTGGGTGCTATCAGCCGTCTGCTTCAAGCACATCACCAATGAAAAAATAGACAACAGTATTTTACCAGGCACATAAGTATGAAGTATCCACTACATACAGAAATCCCTCCTTGGTCTGGCTGAGAGGTTGGGCTCAGTGTTCCCCACAGACACCCGGGTGGTTGTTACTCCCACATGGCATGCTCTGGGTTGGTGCTGGCTGTGAGAAGCCAGCAGTTTCCTCCCAGCTCCCAGCGACTGCTCTCCATGCATGAGCCACTGTGGCAGCACTGAAAAGTGCAGGGGGCAGCAAGGCAGTTTCACATTACTGGGACACTGCCTGGCTCAGACATGCCAGCCACAACAGTGGCAGGACAACATTCCTGAGGCACTACAACTTTTAGGACCAGGAGAGCTCCTGACCTCACTAATTCAAGAAGCTGCTTGTTGCAGAACATTCATGCAGTATTCCCAGATGACTCGAGACCACCTCTTTAAAGCCTATCTATCCTTTTCCAAACTCTTACCTTACCAAAAACATTTTTACTATCAATTTCCTTCATCTGGCCCCAGATTCCCCAGGAAGGAACCAATTTATTCCAACTCTTTCTCCTCTTTTTTGAGAGGGCTTACACAATTTAACAATATCAACAGAAATGAGAAGAGCACCAAAACATGTTCTTCCCCTTTCTCTGCTTATTAGTATAATAGGCAGTTGTGTTTCAAACTGAATACCTGAGAAGTGAATAGAAATATTTTAGAAATGCATCACACACACACACACACACACACACACACACACACACACACACACACACACACACAGACTCCTAAGCTGGCTGGAGGCTGCCTGTGGCTCAGTATGGGAGAGCTTCATTCAGATGTGCAAGCAAGGACGAAGCAGACAAGTAACAATGGGGCTCTTGCGACCTTGTCAAAATGCATTAAAATGCACTGGCATGCACAGGCTAACTTCTGTTTGGGAATACCTGGGAAACAAAGGCAGGCCCTCCGATTTGATTATGAGTTCTCCATTATCTCAGGTTTGCTTCAAGAAGTGAGAGTGCCACAATCCCAGCACTACTATCCTCTCCAAACCAGCAGGCTGTCTTTCTGGGAAAGACCCGAGTCACAGAGGAGCAGCCCTGCTCGCTCGCAGTGGCAGCACAACCAGAATAAATAATAACTGTTTACGCTGCTCTGTCCACGGCAGCTGTACAGCTGTGGTCGCAAACAGCGACTCTGTCACACGCTCCTACTCCGCACCGAACCGATTCCCTCCGTGTGGGCAGAGTGCTCCACAGGCTTCTCCTGTGCAGGGAGGGGATGGCAGACTTGGCAGGAGAAACCAGTCCATGGCTGAGCCCTCCCCGAGGCTGGGCTCGAGGAGCCTGCCCACTCAGGTGACCTTGGGCTTTGGGCACCTTCCAAACTTGGGAGGTGGTGCTGGCCTTGAGTAACTTACTGTTACTCAACAAAGGGAGAAAGGAAAGCAGGAAGTGACAGAAACTGAAGCAGAGTGAACAAATTGTTAATAAATACACACTGTGGTGGTTCCACTGTATTTTAATAACCAGCGGAACAGGCACCTCTGGACTGGCTCCTTGCCTGGCTGGCACTCAACCTTCCTTCTCTCTTTAACACATCAGCTGTCCTCAGCTGCCACCCCAGCTCTCCCTGTGATCCAGAGGCTGCCCCATGGCCCTCCTTCCAGCCCTGTTAATTCTCCACCTGTCACTCATGCCTTCACCTGCAAGAGGAAATCAGGGAAGAAGGAGCAACTGCATCCTGTACCAGTCTCATTTCTCCAGCCTCACAATGATCCCCCTTCCACCAGAAACAAGCCGTATCTAACCAGAAATTCCTCTTTAGGTCAACATAATGCAGAAATGGGAGAGGGAAAATGTTAGGCAAGGTATTTCTGTGCCTCTTCCCGGTGCCTGCAGCCTGTCAGCGAGTCAAGCCTTGATTTACAGTGACTGCAGGGTGCTGATTATTGATCTGCACCACCCCACCCCACTCTCTGTCATCGACAGATCCAACCTACAGCAGTGATTCCCACACCTACACAGCTTCTTCAAGTGAGAACTGAGACCAATGGGATGCTGTCACCTGCATCCTCCCTCGGCGGTTCACTTGCCCCTGGGTCCAGCATCCAGCATCACTGACAGAGACTCTCCTGATTTAATAAATTGAATTTTATGGATCCATGACTGGATATCCAGAATAGGAGCCTTTCACTAGGAATCTCAAGACTCTTGTAACTCCTGGAAAATCTCAGGTGTTGGCTTTTCTATTTATTTGATTGAAGAAAAGAGAGAAATGATGGTAAAAGGAGATGGGGGGCAGGTGGGGAAATTGTCAGTCTCTCCACAGATCCCAGGATTTCCTAATGTCATGGCAGCTTTGCACAAAGCCTTTCAGAGCAAGACACCTGGGGAATCCAGGTCACCAACAGGATGCTAAGATCTGGCATATCTGAATTATTTTGACAGAGAGAGCACGTTTAGTTTTTAGTGGAAGGGCTGAGCAAGGCAAAAGCCTGACATGAGTGAAGTCTTCTTATTTTTCCAGTATTTTCTCAGGGCATATTGCAAACTGTTTTTCCCCTCTGCAAAGTATAAAACCTGAGTCTAAAGTTTGCTCAACTGAACTGACCAGAGAATCTATCATTCTCTGTCTCTTTCAAACACTAGACACTGCCAAAACTGGAAGTATGTATTTGCCAGAGGCAAACTGTTTGCAGCATTCAGCGATCAAGACTTCAGCCTCTGTGGCTTCAACAAGCTTCAGCGAGACCTATCTGCCCATCAGCCCAAAATGTTTCTATCTGTTCTGACAAAAACAGTCATGCAATGAGAAAATGGAACTGGCAATTTTCCATATAAAACAAGAAAACTTCACAATTTCTTCTCCCGTGCCTGAAAATCACAGTTGGGAAGTTTTGTGCTCTCTATTGCTCATTTATCCACACTCCAGAGAGATTTTAGTGTCCTACTAATCTTTGAGGACAGTTTGTGAAAAAGAGGTGAGAATGTGCCTGTGTGTTTGAAGGCTGGAAAGTGGATCTGATATAGTCTTACCTTTTAAATGGCAGCAGTTACTAGGAGACGTGCTGTGTTGGGTATCAAGCTGGCTTGCACATGAACAGCAAAGACAAATGCTCGTGGGCAACGATCCCACTCCACTACAGCAGAACCTGGCACTGCACTAAGTGCATTTAGCACATCTGTAAGTTTCTGTTCCTGCATTCTGGCTGCAGTTTGGTAACAGACACTCACATTATATACCTGAATCCAAGAAAAAATGCCTCCTGCTGACCAGTGAGCAGCCAAGGCAGTACCTTGTACTGCAAAAGGAACATAAAATACGCTTTATCGAAGTCACGTCTCAAGTCTACAAGGAGGCTCAGGCAATTAATACTACCATTCACTTTCTCCATACCAAGATTAAGCATAAGCTAAAATCACATTCCTCCTGCTGCTTTAGGCTGTTTGACCCTTCTGATTTCAAGCGATTTCAGCATGGATGGACATAAAGTTGTCATTTCACATTGTCAGGAAAGAGTTCACACTGAGATTCCAAGCTACCAGAGACGTGTTTCAGTGTGCTTAAAAACCCAGTTTCCTAATTCCTGAGCTAAGGAGTACCAGAGTAGAGTCCACTTTGGGGTCAGTTGGGTACTTTTAGGCTAGAAAGGTGGCAGATACGTTCACAATGAGGTGTGGTGGTGCAGAAAGGATTATGAGTAGGGAAAATTCACGGGGTGGATTTCCTTCTATTCATCACACTCATAGAAATAGGCAACTGGAAGAGAGGATGTAGGAAGAGGAACTGGGTATGTAACCAATCACTTTAATCATGAAAGGACATTGGTTCTTCGCTAGCTTATATGCATTACGCAGATTATTTTTACCTGACATTGTAGCTTCTTCCAATTTATAATTTACAGCGGCAATATGAAATCTGCTGTCTTTAAAACAAATATATTAACAGGGATTGAAAGTTGCTACTTAGGCTGTGCACACATTAAACATCTCCTAAACACTGCTGCTACATTTGTAGAATTTGATCTCCCATCAGTACACGTCAGTTGACTTGATAGGAGTGTACTGTGATCCTTTGCCCAATTACTGTCTCCGCTCATTGAGAACTTCTCCAGTTATTCCCTCAGTAAATCAGGGACCTCAAGCTGTGTTAAAAGATAAAAAAGAAAAGAAAGCGTGTGCTTTTCCTTAATAAATTCCATGCTCCATGTTGTGAGTGCCAAAGCTGTAGGAACTAGCAGAACTGTCCATCACTGAGCTCTGGGCTGAGGGACACGCCTCGTATGTGTCGCAAAAGACCATGATGTGAAGTTTTGCTTCCTTGCATAGTGGCTCCAGAGCCACTCAATCCCCTTTTCCTGCAGTACAACAGGTCTCTTGTTTGAGTGTTAAATATATGTGAACTTCTACAAGGTGACTGCAGACCTGGCCGTTTAGCTGGTAAGCACAAAAATCCCAGACATCAAATATCATGACTATACAAAATCAGAAAGATGTGACCTTACAATAAGCTTAAACCACAGAAACTAACAGGAAATTCAACCTGGACTACCATGAGCTCAAGGCATTAGCTTTATTTTTTTTCTAAATTTTAACAAAAAAATAAAAAGGAAGAAAATGCTATGTTGGGGATTGCTGGATTATGGACATTTTGCCTTTAAGAGGATGCTGCTACAGGCCTGGGAAAGCAGTGGGAAACACTGCCTGTTTTCTACTTCAGGCCTGGGAAAGCAGCAGAAAACACCACCTGTGTCCTTGGTCCCAGCCTGGGAAAGATGGGGAAAGAGAGAAACAAGTTTGAAAAACAAAAGTATGTTTTGGGACTTGCCAGTATGAGGAGAGATGGTGACCACCTATCAGAAGATGGTTTGGAATTGACAGACAAGTGTGCTTAGCAAATGACATGTAGCCTCTCTTTGTGTTTGCAGTAGAAGAATATTATAAAAGGATTAGTATATAATTAATAAAATGGCTACTCTTGGTCATCATATTGGTGTGTTGAGTTGTCCAGGCCTCGCACGAGAGTATAAACCCCAACAACACTACAAATACGATTTTCTCCTACTGGTTTGTGTGAATGCAATTATGCTCATAATGACAAACACATGTATGATCTATATTCTGCTTTAAGCTTGAACAGCTTGCAGGCTACAGAGCAATAAGTTTGTGAACAAGGTTCTTCTAATTATCCTCTGGTAAAATTACTGGAAATATCACTGATGTCCGTGTGAAGAGGTCAATGTAGGATCACTTCGAAGGAGACAAAAGACATAGCCAAGAATATACCTCTTTTGCCACCCCACACAAGCCAGATGCATGCAAGAGACCAAGTAACTCACTGTAAAGAAAAGAGGGAAAAAAACCCCAAGCCAGCAGCTTTGCTACTTTTCAGGTCAGACAGAATTACCAGACTCACTTGGAAGGCACCAACAGAGATCTGCCCTATCAAAACAAATGTTCAGAGCCTCCCCATCCTGCCTTTCCTTAGCAATTCATCTGCTTTCACTGTTAACAGCACTGTTAAAATGGAAATTTTTCCAGGAGAAAAGTGCCATTGACAAATGGATCTGGAGGATCAGGACTACTGCTTGCTCCCGTGTTGTGCTGCTAGCAGGAGATCTCTGTACAGATTCCTTGCAATTAGTCATCTGAAGACTTACAGCAATCACGTCACGCATATTGTTTGGCTGTAACTTCCACGTTCCAGTTAATGACAAGTGTTATTAACTAGACAGCTGAAGACAGAACAAGTTCTCTGCCTCTTGGTTTTAAGCTGTAGTACAAGAGCATTTCCTTCATATCTGGCTGTAAATCAAGATCAATCTTAGACTCAATGCCTTTCTATCAGTATTACCTCATCTTACCTCAGTTTTAATACCAGCAGTATTGTTTTATATCTTTTTTTTATAGTCCATTAATTTCAGAGTCCTATGGAACACTTTGCAGTAATTTTGTAGACTACATTAATTTCTCACAGCAATAGCTAGGCTGGAGAATTTCAGCTCCTCTCCACTGAGCAAAAAGTGATGTTTTTGCTACTTGGGTCTCCCAGGATTTGTAAAACACTTTTCTCTCTTCTTTTTGAGCCCCTAACATTGGCACAGTTATGTAACGATGACAAGCAGAAGAAAAAGGCCATACATGTTCCTAAATTATGAGGTAAGTTTACCATTTACTAGATAATCAGATAAAAACCATTTTGAACACTTTTTTTCTGCTACATATTGAATTATTTTTTAAAATCTCAGAAGACTTGCTCCTGCAGTTTTACCAAACTAGAGGTGCCGTTTTGTCAAAAGGTACGGTTGGGGAATTGACAGCCTGGAGGCAAAGCCTCCAATTAGGTCAAACCTAGAGACAGAAAGCTCTCAAATTTGCAGAACAGTAAGCAACAATGGGATTTCAGTGTGAAAAAAATAAGACATATTTGTCCCAATGGTTGAGGTACTCACACTTACTACCCTGAAGAATAACAGTTCCAGCCTCCCCTGTGTGGCTGCACCCAAACACTGACCACCAGTGCCCTTACGACTGCCAGTCCAGTGTCCTCCTGCCAAATGTCTACTGGAAAACCATGCCTTACTGCATCCAGAGCTCTCCTCGAGGCTTGGTGGGGACCAAAACATTTAAAAGAGCAGTTTGAGGTTTCTCCTAAGTGGTTCAGAAACTGGAACACAACTCTTAAGATGGATGGAACAAATAGGCAAGAAAAGGAAACGTCCTGAACAGCTCCTCCTCTTTTGTAGCCTCCTGGATGTTCCTCTGCCTTTCAGAAAATGAAACAATAAACAGGATATTGATTAATACAGAACTTTTAAAAAAACCAAGCCTCACTTAAAGAAAAAAGATGATGAATCTAGTGAGTGTCCCACTGAAAGCGGGTGTAGAGAGAAGTTTGTATACAGCCAGAAGCAGAAATGTTTTGTAAAGCAGAAGAGTGAATATTTAATTTATTTCTGACAGCTTAATTTTATCCCAGCACTTCCATCTCTACCTAACAAGCACCTCCACTATTCTCAGCTTGCATCAACTGGAATAGGAACACGGTTGATTGGCAACATGCTGTTGTAGACACCTTTCCTCCTGGACCAGCACACAGCTCCAGCTCCCATAACATTCTCTTTGAACAGCATCTGTTTCTTACCCAGGGACTTTTAAAGGGATTCTGCATATCAGTGGTACTAAAAACCCCAAAGTAAACACAGACTCCACCCCTGAAGCTTTCATCCTGTATAAAGCCACTGAAATCCTGGCCCCAAAGAAATAAATCAGTTCAACTCAGTAATGTTAGGTCTTTTTCAACCTAAATGATTCGACAAACATTTTTGGGATACTGACTTCATCAGGGATGAGATTTCACTCTTTGTTCTTTCATTATTATTAACTAAAGGAGTGAATAGAAAAATATACAGGAGTTGGAGACATTATCTCCAGCAGAATACAAAATGCCTACGTTACGTGGGTTTTAACCAGAGAACCTCTCCACTTGCTACAGATACCAGTTCCCCTCTGTCCTAGAAGCAATGTTAATCACACATTCATCCCTGCAAACTGACAACATAAATGCTGACTTGTGCAAACAATGTTAGAGAAAATGGTGTTCTTGCTGCAGAAGTGAATTACACAGCCTTTTAAGCTTTCTACACTTTTCAGTTTTATGTAAACTCTAATTTCCAAGGCTTTTGTTCTGCCTTGAAAGGTCACACAGTTGAAAGCTATGAAGCATAGCATGTGTTCCCACTGATATTAAAATACTGTTTACTAAATCATGCATATAAATGTAAAGAAGAAACTGTTTGCAACCTACTGCGTTAATAAGAGATGATTTATCAGACAACACCGTTCCAAGTATCAACATGTGGAATGTAAAGATCTGATCTTAATCACACAATATCATTTTTCAGGTATTTTTTGAAGCAAAGTCTCTGCATTGCCATGCAATCACACTAACTTCTGATGACACTGTATTTGACTGATTAAACTCTTAATTGTGCCAATGCTTAACTTCAGGAATACAAGTGGTCTTTTTAGATTCAAGCATATGATTGCACATTTGCAAGATCAGGATTTCATTTGCATATTCAAATTGCAAAACTGCATCTTCCCTTTGTCTGTGTAAGGCCAACTATAGCGCTCCAAATGCTAAACAACCACTGTAGAGTTGGACAATATTTTTAGCATCTCTGTGGTGCGCTTCTATCTTTAGCTGCTGTGTTCACAAACAATCCCACAGGACACTGCATAGCTAACATAGCTCAGGCTCTTCACCACATTCCAACTTTTCTCCTGAAACATGGTGAAAGCAGACTATAAAACTGGTCAGTTCAAGACCTGCCAAACTTTCCTTAGATGCATTGTCTTGAGCAGAGCAGAACTATATCGAAGTACTAAAACAATAAAACCTCAATACATTCTACTCTGGAGTGGTGATGGAGCTTGCTGTGACTTCCTCAGGGGAAAACACAGCTCTACGCTCTGAGTTTGCATTTTGCAGATAAATCAAGTAGGACAGCAAAGGATTTCTGCATGTTGTCTCCAAGTGGGATGTGCCCATGGGTTCATGTCAAATTTCTGGTCAAAGCTTAATCCTGCAAGAGAAGTTAATAATTGAACCTGCCAAATCATCACAATTTCTAAATCCAACTGCACCTTGTTTTTACAAAGGGGCATATTAAACCACTGAGCCATTTTATTAGACTCATGCTCATGTAACAAAAACATGTGTTAGCTCTTGAGTGCCAAGTACCATCCTGGAGGGTTACCAATCCCTGATAGAGACTTTGTAGCCAGACTGCAGTTATCTGTCATAACAGAGGAGGTAGTTTGGAATACACAGGATGACGCATGCTGCTTGGTTTGGGAATACTTTATGTGGTCCTGGGCTCTCTGTAAAACTCTAGGAAGATGTACAGCAGAGGGGGGACAAAGAGCTTGAAACTTACTGCTGGCTGTTGTGGGTCTATCTCACAGAGGCCTCCTGGATGGCTGGAGCTCATTCCTTCGCTCCCTAGAGGAACTTTTGCAATGGCTGCAGCACGCCCAGTTCTGCTGCAGCAGCTGGGTCAAGTCTGAGTGCATAAGGAAATGCTTTTAGTGTCATCTGCATGAGGCGTTTCAAAACTACAGGGTTACCACAAAGAGAGAAAAGACTCATTGTGGGAATGGCAGCATTAATCAGATGATTGACCTTTGAAGCTTTCAGTATGAAATGCTTTCCACAGCGAGCTGGAGCTGCACATGGAGACAATAGCCTCCAATATCTTGATTTACAGAGGAAGTACTGATGGAATCCTATATATCCTGTTAATGGTGAAGGAAATCATGTAAAGGAACTATATTTTCATTAAGTGCCTTAGCTGAGGTTCACAGATGAGCCTAGGCACTTGGCTCCAATTTAATTTCAAGGGGACAAGATAACCTGAAAACCCTTAGAAAACCTTGGACCTTGCGAGTGCTTCGCAAATGGGCTCCTCCTTTCCCCATTTCACTTATCTTCTCTCTCATTACTACGTGCTATCAAACGCTGTTATTAAAATTCTTTAAATGATAATGGGACTTTCCAAACAAACTATGTTCATTAGTTCTTCTACCGTACCATACCATGTATGAACATACCTACCTACCTACCATGGCTGAAAGTCTGGGAGGTGTGAGAACGGGGGAAACAGCATCAGGGCTCGGGGGGTGTCCCTTGGCTCTGCAGCAGCACCAGAGCGAGGCTGAGATGCACAGGAGGCAGTGGCCAGGCAGCAGTACATACTGTGCACTGTGTCTGCAATGCTCATCTGCATTTCTTCTTCTTTTTTTTTGGTCAGAGTTATTTTTTCCTTGCAAGCACAGCACGTGTTCAATCAAGAGTATCACAGTTATCTGTCCAAAGTGTTCCCATTACATAACATTAGCACCAGGTTAGGGAGAAAAGAAAAAACCTGCAAATACTTTGGGTTTTTTCTGAGCCCTTTCTAAAAGGACTTAAATTTTCAAATGAGTAGGGGCTTTCCCTCCACCCAGAGTGCAAGGTTGACATCCCAGGGTATGGTCCTCATCCTTAACTGAGGACTGTGGGTTGCAAGACTTGGCCTTTACTAAGAAACTCTGGTATTACATGAAAACTCACTTATGCTTTTGAGCATCAACAGTAAATTACCCTTCCATGTTCTAATACAGACACAATGTCTGAAGTTGAGCAAACATATTCTTGAAAGGTCAGAACACTTAAACTGTATGCACTCAGTTTGGGATGAGAAAACCTGTTGCTGCCTTTTAGTTATGACATTTCAGTTTACCCACAAGAATTACACTACTTCCCCTAAAAGTTTTCAAGCCCAAGAACACTCCCTTCTTCCAGGGTTGGAAAGTGAAGGTTAAACTCTCTTTCTGTATTAATTTATCACAGCCATCACTGAATCCAGTGACTTCTTGAGGGTTCTGCCACTCCTCCCCAAAGGGCTTCAGCCACCCGTGGTCTCAGGTATGGGGACATCCTGTCTGCCTTCGAGGACAAGGGGCAGGAGGAGCTGGCTGGCCTGGATGGCAGCTGATGCCGTGTCACTGCCCAGGTGAGGACATGCAGCCATTCACACCAAACTTTGCAAACTTGAATGAACTATGAATTCTCCTAAAGCACAGAGCTGGAGGGCAGGTAGCTCTTCATTTTTTTCTGAAAGAATGGGAGTAACTTCCTCTTTCAGCTACTATTACACGACTTAGTGAGGATACAACTGCTGCAACGATCAGGAAACTGTCATGTCCGGATGGCACTGTGCAGTGTTACTGGGGAGATGCAAGGACCTTGCAAACTGGGACCAAAAGTCTGGATTTGCTGGAAGTGCTCTGATCTGTAACTAAACACCGTGTTGTGTCCACCTTCAAGTTTCAGGGCATTCAGGGAATTGAAGGGGCACCAGTTTAACCCTAGAGCGAAGAGGGGAGGTTCTGTGCATTTCAGAGATGCTGGAGATCACTTTATCACTTTGGACCATATTCCTTGCCTGAGGCTCAGACACTCTGAAGCCAAGGCTGCTCCAGGACTAGTTAGTGTTGGTGAGCCCTGTGTTAATGTGACCCGCTGTTCTGGGCCATGTGGGGACCTCAGCAGGACATGTCATGTGCTGTGCCCAGGTAGTCTCAGCAATCTCAAGTGGAATTGCACCGAGAGAAAGTCCCCTTATCTTATTCAGTGCTGGTGAACTGGGACACCTGAGGCACAGTAAGATGACTGTCCTCTATAAGAAATGACAGCCCCTTATGTGGAAGTAGCTGAACTCCAGCTGAGAAGCACTGACTGACTGCAGATGCAATGGAGACTGAAACAGGAGAGCCACTAAGAAGTGGCTGAGGGTAACCATTTCATTTCACCTTGGCTCAGAGGCTGTCAGGCACTGCTCTGTAGAAGGAAATGAAGCTTCTTCAAATAGACTAACTTGAGTACTTCCAAGTGCTCACCAAGGCTGCAACCCCTCAGCTCTGCACTTACCTGTCCACAACTCTGCCAGGTCCTTGACAGCATCGCCTGCATTGTGACCAACAAGCATTTCACCAGCCTCCCATTCCCAAGCTTCTAACAGAGAGCCTGCTTCTTTTCTGAAGCAAATTTTCAGTAGAGTCCCTCCTACTGCTCACCAGCACCATTGGTTCCATACTGCAGTGCATACCCAGTCCTGTACACCTAATCCCACTGCTGTGGAGGAAAGGAGTTCCAGTTCTTCAAAACAAACCTATTTCCTATTGAAGTTGCTTGCAGAGACTGCAAAGCAACTGTACCTGGTTTCCTGTGCTTCACTCACTACATTTACCAGACATGATATAGGAAATGGGGAGAAATGTTAACCTTACATATCGCAGCAATTCTTCCCCTTCCCTCCAGAACATATTTGAGCAGCACACCAAGACCTGACCTTGCACTTCTCAGTGCAGCCTTTCTTACACAAACATTTGAGTCAGATCTAGAGCTAAAAACAAACACAAAACCAAACGCATTGCCTAATTATACTTTTTTTAAAGAAAAAGGCTGATACCTTGTTTTATACCTGTTTGTACTAAAATATAAAATAGACTGTGCATTTTTAACTGCATGGATTTTGTAAGATCAACAAAAATTCACAAACCTCAACCTACTTTTTACTCCTTCTGGTACCAGTGTAAAGACTGTTAAAGAAATTATATTATTTGAGCTCTGTACAGATGTGAGAGGTGGTGATGCACAAAAAAGGTGTACTATGATTACACACATTTTTAGGAGGTTTCAGCTGTTATATTTCTCCCTTTTACAGTCATCTTTGTTTTGCTTCCATTTAAAAATCCAAGGCAGAAAAGCAACAGAGACCTAGTCCTTCACCTTATTTCTTTGTACAATTGTTTGGACAATGGATGTAAAATAGTACTGTTCTAATCTGGCAGTGTTTTATGTTTACTTTACCCAGGTGTAAATGACAGCCTAAGGAATAAGGAAGAATAATCGGATAGAGCATGTCTTTCTCTAGTAAAACTACTCCTCTTGAACACCTTAAGTTGAAATACAATTTTCCTCTTTCCCCCCCCCATTTATTATACATGAACAGGGACAGAAAAATGTCAAGTGTATCTTTATAGGAAAAATGCACAACAATTTATCAATCCTCCAATAAAAAAAAGAAAATCTCCTTCTTGGATTAGTCCTTTCTTTTTACAGTAATTTTTTTTTTTTGTAGGTTCTATTTATTGCCAGCAAAATGTGCCTTATTGAATCACTGGAGAATCTAGAGGTCCTAACTGATCATCCAGTGTCTTTCAGATCCTGCCATCTGTACTGCTGGTAATTCTTGAAAAATCAAGTCTGTATTATACTTGGTCATGACCAGTGAAGGAGTAACTCACAATACTGAATTCAATTTGAAGTACTTTTTCTTAGTACACAAGAAGACACCAAAAAACAACACGTGGGAGAAATGGGGTGGCATTGGGGTAGACCTTTGATTTAAGGAAGTTTCTGCTCCAGCTGCACCCTGCGTGTTCCCTTACACAGCATTTCCTGGTTTCTGCGAGACAAATCTCTTCTGTAACAAGACAGTAAGTCAGAAGTGTCAATAGGAGCAACTCCCTGAAAATAAACTTTGTCCATTTACAGCACAGTGTTTCTAGTGTGGGACACAAAGTTGCACTGCACAGAAGGAGCTCGCCAGGTTCCTGTGAGCGAGTTGCATCCACAGCAAAGTGTGAGGCCCCATTCCTCAGCTCAGACAAGAAAACTGATTCCCTGCAAGAACAGCAGTGCCAGCCGATCAGACACCATGTTTTCTCCCCAAGCGCTTGTGCAAGATGAGATTCTGCTCCTCACAAAGTGCCCCTGTTCCCAGGGCTCAGGGTGCCTGGCAGGATGGGACTCGGAAGGGAGGGCACCTTGGGCAGCTCTTGCAAGACAACTCTGGAAACCACTGGCTCATCAGGACCGCCCTTTTCATTGTGCCAGAATGGAGCTGCTCTGGGATTCCTAGACACCCCTCACATTGCCATGGTCTGGAGCTCTCACTGACACATACCAGTCTGGGGTTTTCTGAAACAGGCCGAACTTTTTTTTTTCTGCTAAAATGTTAGGAAGCTTATGGATTGAATAGGAGGGAAGGAGAATTAACCTGAAGTGCATTTCCTCTATTTGCTAATGGTTTGTGCTTAACTCTAAGGGTAATCCAAGAATCAGGAGGAATTTTTATTACCTCTTAAAAACATGTATATCTCCATATAGGAAAGCAGCAGCAGCCTTCACCAGCATGTAATAAGCTCCTGGCTTGTGGAGTACACAGCTGTCAAACAACTAAACACTTTTAATAGAAACCTGGTCCATTAACGAGCTGAACCATAAGCAGTCACACAAGAACAGCAAATAAACCCTAGGAAGAGCTGCTGTCTTTCCAGGCTGAACAAAAAGCTATTCACAGTAAGAGAAATAATGCAGCCTCTAATGCTGCCTTGCCTCCCTCTCCAGTGGATCTGTACACAACTTCCCCTTGGTTCCTGATGCAAATTTAAAGAAGCAAACCCTGCCCCTGTCTGTGTTCACCTGTTCCTGGGGGCTCCTTTGTGCAGATGTCCTCCCAGAACCCATTCTGCCACATATCAGTGCTGACTGCAGATCTCATCAGGTCCAAGCTCACCACTGCCTCATGCATCAAACACATTTCTGTTTGGGTATCTCAGTGCTCATCAGTAATATTTTTTAAAATAAAAGCAGAAGTAGGGATTTTCCTCTCTGAAATCTGTTTTTAGGATAGTCTATATTCAGAACAATCTTTATTCCGTTTTATAACGGGATCTCAGCTGCTGAAACAACTGAAAATTTTCTTGTTGATTGCAGCAGGCATTTCTGCGTGTATCCACTCACAGTTACCTCCTTTGAGAATTAAATGATCCCCACATCTTTTACAATGACACCAGCACTTACTCTTGCTTCTCACACACCTGTGCATCTGGAGAGATTTTGTCGTTTCTGCACTCACCATATTTGACTTGTTTTAAACCCCACATGCAATACAAATAACTGCACTACACAGAAGAGAAAGTACATGTCTAACACAAACATTTGTAATTCCAAAGCCTTAGACAACAATCGAGATAAACCCATCCTGAATGGCAATGGAAGCTGTGCTGTGTGATTCAAGGGGGGGGTCCTGAAGGTGCAATTTGCATTTAGTTCTTTTGCCATTAGCTCAGGCTTTAGGTGAAACAAAACACTTCACCTCATTAGACAGGTGGAACAAACTAAAGGCAAGGTTTGCAACAGCCCTACTCGGTGTGGCAGGAACCACACTCACTTGACAGGCAAGATGATGCGACAGCCTGTGATGAAGATTTAATTTCTGTAACTTTTATTTATGAAAAAGGGTCGATCCTGTCTCATTTTAAGTATGTTCCCAAAGGCATTCCTAACAGCAGTAGATCTGTGTGCAGTGCTTTCCTCAAATCTTTTGCCTTCCATATACAGGCCAGCTGCTCTCCAGGCACAGCACTGGGCTATAGAACCGGGCTGCTCTGATTTATAACCGAGGTGTTTAAAATCAGGCAATCTAATTATCGACTTGATAGTCCACAACGTCTGCAGTCAGCAAAATTTTAAAAATGCAAAATATTGACAAGATCAGACAAATACATAATGAGGGAGTTATTAAAATGCAAATTGCCTGCCTTCTGGTACTCCTGTGGTGCACAGGACCCCAGAGCCTGCATCCCTCTCACTCTGTGCTGGTTAGGAGGGGGAAACAAATGGAACTGGGGAAAATGAATAGGCAGAGCTCCCACAGGCCAGTCAGACGAGACCCCACACCTTGGGGGTCCCCCAAGAAAGACACTGACTGCATGGGAATTGGAGGCATTGTGAAGAACAGGCAACCCTGCACATACTTGTTCCCAGACTTTTATGGGACTTCAGAAAGGTCCTGGAGCAGAGTCCAACAACAGCAGTTCAGGGCCACATCTATACATCTATTTTGGGGGAAGAGCCAGAAGTGGAAACTTTATGCAAGTTTGAAACTTGACATCAAAATGCAGGAAAGGCACTGCACTAAGATTTATTTAAAAAAAAAAATAAAAAAGAAATCCAAAGAAAGGATGTCATGGAAATTCTCTCTATCCAACCTGCTCCAGGATGCTTGGATCTGGCTTTCAGAAGAGAAAGTCTCGTGCCCTGATCCAGTTTGAGAAGTCCTAGCTGGAAGGTGGAAGAGGATATTGTTACAAGACGTATAATGCCCTCCCTTCTCATCTCTGCCTTACCAGTTTTTCTTCTCACTTAAATAGCCTTATGATCCTGTTGACTGTCTGGTGTATGCTTATTCTTTCACCTTGCAGACACATTCCTCTAAGTCTGAGGGCTGTGTATGTGTCTAGACATCTATAATAGAACAAGTAAAATAATGCCATTCCCAACTGGGCTGGATGATCTAAGCCCCCACCAGGAGAAAACTTTGATGGATAATATAATTTCATGCAATGCATTTCAGTCATGTTAATATTGCTGTAACAACATCTAAAAATGATGCCAATATAGAAGGTGATACCTAATTAACAGGCAAACACCAACGGGGAGGTTAAATGCTAATTTTACATTGGCATTTAGCCTAAGAACTTCATTATGCCATCTTCTATTTTAAACTGTAGCCATCCCACCTTGTGCTGTGTTGCTGCCTGTTCTCGGTGAGTACTGCATGGATCACAGGAATTCCTTGCAAGACACACAAGGTCACAATGGTTGGTCCTGGGTACCTGCCCGAAACCAGGAGAAAGGTTGGTTCCTCCCCTGAGATCTGGTGCAGGGCATTAAAGTGGTGGTTTGCACTGATGGATGTAGCTACTTGGTGCTCCCAAAAACTTGTCAAGAGGAAAAGGACACTGCAGCAATACAATCTCCAGTGAGAGTTGGCTCTTTCCAGTACCTGGTTAGAGCGTCCATGGACAGTGGGGGGTCAGGCAGCCAAAGGTTGCCGAGTCTCCCGCACTGCTGGTGAGCAGCACTGACACAAAGCCAGTTCTCCACCTCGTCTTTCAGATACATTAAAAAAACCCAAAAAATAAAAAAATAGTTGAAGCTTAAAAACAAAAGACCATGGCAAAGGTACAGAAAAAAAAAAAACCTGAAAAAAAAAATTACAGCATCCTTGAGGCTACAGCCAGAGCTGTAGTAAAGCTGTATCAGATTTGCAGAGAAATTAGATGCCTCGTTAGCTGTGGATAGATGCACAACTGCCCAAATTTAAACTTCCTCCTTTCCTCAGCTCACCACAGTCATTACAAATCATGCAGCTGAATGAAAGCTGAAAAGCACTAAGAGCTCAGCAGTTTCCTTGCAATGAGTCCAATAATAAACAAGGGACGAGGGGTGGCAGCACTGATAATCTTAATATCAAAAACATATTTTCTACAAAGCAACCTACTATTGTTCGTATGTAAAATACATCATGCTGTTAGGAGGGAACAAACTGTCCTGCAGTTTACAGATAGTCATTTTATTACAGATTCTCCTGATTGTGACTCAAATCCCACACACTTCAAACACCCTTTCTCTTTAATAAATGCACAAGACACACAACATGGCTGCATCATGTTATGCCACTCTAGACAGCGGTCCAAAATGCTGTGTTGGAGGAATATTTCTACTGTGCAGTATCACACATAAATTATTAACAAAAGTTAAGGAATTAAAGCAGAGCAAAGTTTCATCTGTCCAACTAAAGTCAGCTCCTGAAACATGCTGAGTAGCACCCCCCCATTCCCAAATCAAATGGGCTGGAGGCAGCATGCTACCCAGGGGGCCTGGTCCCCATGGCATCTTTTCCTGCTCTCCCCATCTTTCTCCCTGAAGCAATTAAAAAAATCCTGAAGGCTTCTTGGCAAGCCAATTTTTCTCTCTCCCTCCCTCTGAAGTGACAGTGGCTAGGTGGGGCTTAGTTTTGCCAGTGCTAGGCCTTTTTCCTAAAGCTAAAAATGTTTGGATAGATGTGAACAGCCTTAACCACGTGCAGGAAAATCTAGTGCATTGCTTATCAGTCGATTTGGCTTCCCACCAAGAGTAACACACTGCTATAAAGGGCCAACACAGTGTGAAAAAGGAGCTGTTCTACTAGAATACACTCCGTTAATTCTGGTTGAACTGACATTCTCCTAGGACAACGGCTTAAAACACATTTAGACTATTGTACTAAGCATGGCAGGGAACAGAGCAGCAGGCTGGTTTCTCTCTGATGTCACTAAACAAGAGGCAGACCCCCCCAAAAAATGTTTTTATAAAAAAATCAATCTATTGAAAAAGCATATGTGGGACAAACTCTTAGGTATCATCTTTCACCAAAATAATACATAAGGTTTTAAGCAAAAATCCCCACCACCCTAGCAGGAGAAAAACCACTGAAAAGTCAAAAATTCCAGCCTCGCTACACTTACTGTAATTGTCCTTTATAAGAAGAGCCCTCTAGTTATGTGAAATGACATTGCCTCGGTGCCCCAGGCTCCCCGCGCTCCGCACAGGAAGGAAGCAGACACACATCTCTTTAAGAGCTGTTTCCTCTCTGCTCTATTAATTTCGGAGATTAAGCAAGCCACTCCTTTGTGGCATAATAGACCAAGATAGAGCTATTGTGTTTGTGGAGAGTCCTGCTCACTGGCTTCCTACCTTTCAGCAGGGGGATGTCTTAGCACTTTATTCTCAGACGAAACACCAGAAAACTACCATCAGCCCTAAAGCCCCCCTTATTCTTAAATTACGATTTCAGCACAGAAAGGGGCCACCAGCCCCATTCCTTTCCCCCTCCCCCTACACACTGATGAGCATTTTGGTGTCTCACTGACACAGTTCAGGAAAAGAAAAAAACCCAGTCACATCAGATGAGGAATTCTCTTTTCAAGGGCCCTAAATCAACAGGACTTATTTAATCAGGATTATTTTGCCTGGACACACACATCCCACCTTCCTGTCCCTCCCTGCCGTGTTGAACCTGAAGCACTAAATTTACCATCATTTGTTTTTCCTCTTCTTTTCTCCCTTTAAAAATTTATACACCCTTTTTGCTCTTTTGCCTTCACAGCAAAAAATCCCTTCAGTTCATACCAGATGCCTGATGACCTTTAATAATACAGAGACCATTGCCTCTCTATTTCAAAGACTATCCACACATCCCATGTTGGAGCCTGGGATTACACAGGCTACTGAAGCAACCACCAGCTGACCAGAGCCTCAGCTATTCCTAAAGTTTTTCTGAAGGAAGAAGAAAGAAGCAGGAGAAGATTCAGCCAATGCAGAGCAATTCAGGATCCCCACTCCAAGCCTGGACTTCCACATTTCCTCTGAAAGCTCACTTAGATGCTTTATCCTCAGATTTCTTTTCAGACTGTTAAGCAAATGAAGTTGGGAACACAGGGCCCTTTTGGAGCCTGTGGCCATAGGAAATACCACTTTGTGGGGGCGCACAAAGCTGCAGAATCCTTGAGACTTGTTCACATTTTTTTACAGTGTGTAAACACAGCCGTTACTAAACAGAAATGCCATCAGCAGCAAACAGATATCTTCAGGGGGAGGAGGAAGATGATAACACACACTCAGGGCCTTTGAGCAGCAGCAGCAGCAGCAGGAGAAAGAGTGATCTCCTGGCTGGAGCAAGAGCGTGTGAGCCAGAACACTGTTTGTACTGTACCTTCCCTTGCAACACAGAGTCAGGAACACAAAACCCATCCAGATAAAACAATTTGCCTATTCAGCAGCTTTCTTTTCATGAGCTGCTTCATCTTTGCAGGCTGCCCCTCCTCTCTTCCCCCCTTCCCAGTCGCCAACTGAAAACTTTGGAAAGAAAAGAAAAGGAGAAAGGAGTTGTTCAGACAAAGGGCTGATTCTCTGCAATGGGAGGGCACACACACCAGAAAACATGGTCATGGTGTTCTGGGCACAGCGCTGGCACATTGCTCTGCCAGCAGTTGTAGGAGTCTGCTCCCCAGGCTCCGCTCCACGTTTAGGGACCGTGCATTAAGAAAAAGTACGGAGCTGTAGCTCCTGCACTGCCAGCACCAGCCTCCTGGATGTGTTCCTGGATATATTCCTGGCCCACGCTGCAGCTGGGTACTTGTATCTCTCCACCTTCTCCCAGTAGCTACACTGGGCACATTTCTAGCAAGGTTTTGCCTGCCTGTTGTCAATAGAAATCTTAACCTCGTCCAGAGATTTTTCTTCTGGGACACTCCCTTGCAAAAGTGGTTTTCTAATGGCTTCTTTTTTTTTTTTTTTTTTAATTAAACAGAGACACTTTTCTGGTGTATGAATGTAAATCACCAGTTCATATTGCAGAGGTGACTCAATAGCATTTAGGTGCCAACATGTAGTTACTTCTGGATGGAGCAGGATGTGATTCAGCAGCTACAGGCAAGTAGCAATGTATCCATTTTATCCCCAAGACTCCTTTTTTTCTTAAGCGATTAAACTAAAAATCAGTTTATTCATTTTTACTTTGCTCTTTTTTTTACTACAGTCACTACTGATCTCACATAATACACACCTCTTACCCCTCTCCTCCAGTATTCAGAAAAGCTATGAGGAACTGTAGTATTGCCACACATCACTAAGACTAAATAAATACTGTGCCTGGCATCACATTGGGCTTAGCCTCTGAAAAGCTTTTTTTCCCATATTATCAAAATCTCACCCAAAAGGCAGGCCCCACCACAGATATCTTACATGAACAGCTGGAAGCAGCTTCTCCTTTGCTCTGTCCTCTTAGGACAGTGCAAGAGCACATGAGCTGCCTCTGGCTGGTGAACCCTGCTCTGTGGGCAGAGCTTGGATGAATACAGTCATCCACCCACGTATGGGCTGTTGGGGAAGAGCAGAGATAAGGTGATTGCAAAACACAGGTGAGACGTTTACTTTTCACTGTATTCTTTGTGGGGCACAGAAAGGAACTGACTGCACTGAACGTATCAACCTATAAAGCTGAGAAGCCCCAGCTGGCACTGACGATGCAGAGGGTGCACAAGGATGCTGGGACATACCCAGTGCATGGACATGCTCCTTGGTATCTTTTCCTGAGCAGCTCTGAGTGTCTCATCAAACTGCAGGAAAGCAGAAGGGTTTACCTTTACATGGTGCTTTGCATCAAGGCTGGCAGGGGGGAAAAGCAAACTACCTGAGCAGTCTTAAAATATCCAGCAGGCAGGATTTATTAGTTTTAATATTAAAATATTAAAAAATCTACCCTGATAATAAACTCAGAGGCTTTGAATCACAAGAGAAAGAGATGGGGGAGGGGTTAAAAATGTAATTTTGGAATTTAGAAATCCAGACTAAGTGACAATATTAAAATCATCAGTCAAAGCAACCGTGTCTCCAACATACAAAGCATTCCTAGCATCTTCTATATAGGCAAATCTTGCTTACTGTCTTTCTGCCCAACCTGACAAAAGAAACGAAGGTGCTCTTTGCCACTCACTCTGTGTCTGGGTGTACTCTCCTGCATTACTTCCAAAGATTAAAGGGAACTTGGTGACTGGGAAGGTCTGGACCAGGACTTTCGAGAAAATACCATGCTTATTGGAAGGTGTTTTGGCTGCCAAATCTGGAAAACAGCCTCCCATCTACTTACACCTCACTGCACAACAAATCTGCATCGGATTAGCTAAAAGCATGAACTTAGGCAGTTTGTGTAAGAACACTTTTTTAAAAGTACAATGATTGCCTACTAGTTTTCATTTAAATTGGTTCCTAATGGAGGTAAATAGAATGAAAAGGATTGTTTTTACCCAGACTGCCTAAACCCCAGCACACACCAGCTGATAAGCAGCATTACTACCTTGTTGCGACAAGACCTGAGCCCTCCTGATTTAAATTCTGCCCTGAACATAAGACAGTTCACCTTTCAGATGTGTTAAATCTCAGTTCTGCCAAGCAATAGTTACCTTCACATAGGGTAAAAGCAAAACACAGTAGAAAAAAACTTTGTGAACAGGGCTCAGTGCTCTATAGGGAAAAAATTAAATTAATCACAGGGCATAATCGCTTCAAAATTTGATTGTTCAGAAAAAATTACCAGTGTTTCTTTGCACAAAGAAATATGCTTCTAATGCTTTGCAAGACACAAAAGCAGAAGCAAGGAATTACAGCAATGAGCTAAAAATGGTTCAACTCTAAAAGCAGATTGTAAAGCAAAGGGGAAAACTCCCAGGAAAAGCCAAGAATAAGGTTTCTTAATCTTACACTGAAGGGTCGTAAATGTGCAAGCTCAATACCTCACAACCCTTTTTGAGTAAATAAAGGTTTAAAATGCTCTTTCTTTAGCGTGACTGAATTCCTTTCCAATGTGACCTCAACATGCCATTCCTCTGTCTTTATCTGCCGACACAGCAGAGCTGTTGACCTTTCACCAATGACCTGAGCAATCAATAAACAGCCGACAAACTATCTCCACAGAAATGCTCCACCAACAAGTTTCTCCCCTGCTCTCTGCACCCAAGCTCTGCAGTTCCTGAACTTTTCCTCGGGCCCTCGGCTGTGCGTCAGTGTGACTGAACAAACAACACGGGGCTCAGAAATACATTTTCTTGGGCATTCGCTATCCAAACATATTAAACCTGTAAGTGGTTTTGCTGTTGTTTGCAGTGCCACAAACTGCTTTCATGTTACTGTAGGATCTAGAAGATGTCTGCCTTGTGCTAAGCACTTCATGTTGACTTCCAAGGACAGAATCCAAACTCAAATACGCACAAACTGTTGGAGAGTAAGATAACAACTTTAGAAAATAAAAAATCTTATTAAAGACTTGCCCAAACACCAATTTGCAAAGTCTTCTCTTAAAGAAGTTCATTAAAAAAATTAACACAGTCAATTATAGATGCCTGGAATAAGAGGAGAAATTAAGACAGCTCAGAAAACAGTAGTGTTACTATGGGTGCCCCTCAGACGAGTTCCAATGCTATAAATTCTGCTGTACTACCACAATACATGAAAGAGGATCAAATGCAACTTTTCTATCGATTGATTTACGAAATCTTGACTCAAACAGAGACTTATTTTAAAGATGTTACAAAACGGGGAACCAGTTGAGTGCCGCAATGTGTTTTCGTGGGGTACAGAGTGAGAACAATCATTCCCTGCAGTGCTTACAGCAAACACACCAGAGCATTGACTGAGATCTGAAGAGCCAAAAGAATGAAAACTATCAGAGATCAGCCATAAGCAGAAATGAAACTAATTAGTCAATAGAGGCTTTAACAAATTGAGTGAACGTAAAGGTAAAGCAGAGCAGCAAGTACTGAAAAGGAACTTAAGATTATTAAAACTGAAAGAATAACTGTTTGAAGAGCTTATTCCCATGACAACTAAAATGCTTAACAGAGATGGAGTTCCTCTCTATACATACACACATATGCATTAACTTTCCTCAGTGTATATATATTTTTATATATATAACATCTAAGCTTGCAATGGCTCTTAAAATGTTAATAAGCATTTGCTGATCCAAGATGTCAAAAGTTTCAAAACCCAATAAACCTGCTAAAATTTGCTTGAACTACTCCTTGCTCACATGCTCCACATACTCCAAAAGACTGGCTTATTGTTTCTCTCCCCACCATTTAAAAAGAGATAGTAGCATGATTACCACTGTATTTTGAATTGTTCTCTTACATTAATAATGTAAATCAGTACTAAGTGGAGCACAAGACATTCTTTTATACAGATGATTTTTTTTTTTTTTGCAGTCTAACTTGAAAGTATGTTCACTGTGCATTGTTAGGAACCACTAATGGCAAAGATTAGGTCTTTAAAGGGAAGCGGCAGCAAAATTTTAATAAAAGTGACCAAGTGATTAACCTGCTCATTGCAGAAATGAGCGTTTGCATTATCACTTGCACTGCAGAGAGTTGAAATGTGTGTTGCAGCTCTGGTTTATTTGTTTATCCTTAATATAAACAAGTACAATGGATCAATACAATACTCCACTGAACCTAAAACTTCAGGAAGACAAGAACTATCAAAGCCTCTGAATAAAAAACACACTTGGCCTTCTTGTAAGATTTGAATCCACATCTTACAGCTTGATCCTCCGAGCAGGATTTCAAAGGCAGGAGCCCCTGCATTTCACAAGCACTTCAGCTGTTTTTCATCCCTGATCAGGGTGCATGCAAGAGCCATCAAAGCTCTCTGCAAGCACAGAAGTCCCTTACACCAAGCCCCAGGTACTTCTGAGGTATCTTCTAATAACTTGGTGAAGTGAAAGAATACACTCTTCAGTTTTCTACACATTACTGCTATTTCTCAGTGTAAGGGTGGGAGTCAATCCTCCTCTTTGGGATTGCTTAAACGGGCAGATTTCCAGACATGGGTGTCTGCAGCCCAGGAACAGTAAACACAACTTCCACAAACATCAGGCATCCCTCTTGCCTGGTACGTGAGTGCAGGATGCTGGGTCAGGGAAGGAAGTGGTGTGACTTTGCTGGATGACATAGAGAGGCAACCAGGAGCCCTTGGCTTCCAGCCATGGCCCTCACCTGACTCACGCTGTGACCGAGGCCGCATCACCCACCCTGCTGCACCATCACAGTGCTCTGACAAGGGGGCTGAACTGTGAATAATATAATATGGGGGAAGAAAATGCAAGCCCACCTTCTCTTTTTTTTTTTTTTTTTTTTAATTTCCTCCCAGGAGATGCAGAAAACCCCTTGAGATCCCAGCACTCTCCAGGCCAAAGCTTTGTGGGAATATTTCAGCTGTGCTGGGGTTTTGGGTTTGGTTTTTGTCCATTTGCTTTTCCTCTTTTTTTTTTTTTTAATCCCCATCTAGATAGAATGAATTGAAAGTGCTGCTTAAGAAGAAAATAAGAATGCAAAACTGGAGAAGCACTGTAAGTGGGTACATTAATAAACAAGCTTCTAATTTCTTATCTTTGATGGTATTCAGTACTATTTTAAATATTCTCAAAAGAATCACAAACATACAGAAGGTCATATATAAAATCCCCAATGAAGCAATTTAATGCTAAATTAAAGCTGAAACTAGGTAAGCCCAACTCTTGGGATCTTGGGTATTTTCAAAGACTAGAATAGAATCTACAGTACCCAAGAACACCATGTGTTTTTCAGATTTTTAAATATTTATTTCCTAAGCTAAATAGAGCAGGTTTAGCTGGTTCTTACAGCTTAGCAGGAAACAATTTAATTTCCAAGCCAATTGTATATTGACAGTTGGCAACAATAGGTTTACTTTATAAAAAGAGAATGGGAAAATAGCTGTGTGTTTCTGAAACACTTCCACAAAATTTCCTTTGAGAACACGTTGAATGAAAAGTATACAAACAGGCATTAAACATGAATGTAATTTAATAAACATCCACTCAGCTATATGGTGTGATAAATAGGTAATAAGAACGTAATACAGGCATTTAGCTTTCACCTTCCAAAGGAGCTGGAAGCTAAAACAATAATACTTTCATTAGACTCTCCTGCCTGGCATCAAGAGCCAATTTCCACCTATTAATATGGATTTCTATTACCTGCCTTGTGAATACTGTTAACCCATTTATCAAGCAAGAAGCCATACTTTTGTCACTTATTACAAGCAGAAGGGAAGCAGAAGGATTGCTAAACCATGTCACATTAGAGCATCAGATTAAATCATTTGACCTAGAAGATAAAAACATTCCACTACATTTAAAATGGAAATAAAAAACCCCACCCCAGCCTTGCTTGTCTTACAGCCAGTAAGACCTCTTACAGGATTAAATCTTTCCTTGCCGTGTCAGGAGAAAAAAAGAAAAGGGAAAAAAAAAATCAAAAATCAGTCTGCAGACTAATTGTAAGCTGGGTGCATGTGTAATTAAACATGCCTCATTGGTTCTCTTGATCTGTCAATAGTGGGTAGGAGGAGGTTGATTTAAGTTAAACGACTCAAGTCTTATGAACACTTGTCCCTTTCTGTGTCCTCTAAGCAAAGCATCATTGAACAGAACAACCATGGCCAAACATGAGGAGTTTGGAATTAAATGTCTATTACTCAGATTACAGTGGTGCCCAAAACATGCCAGGCAGTTTTCTAAGTGTGGAGGGAGGTGCCAGGACAGATCCCTTTCTCGGCTCCTGATTTCCACCAAAAGCACCGTTCCCCCCTGAGCATGGAGCCACTCTCGTGCTCCCCTCCCCCAGCAGCCGTGGAGATGAATGGAGGGATGATGGTGCTATCACAGAGATGACAGGCACGCAGCTATTAATCACATGTTTGCTGCTAAACACACTAAATTCCCACTTTCCCACAGCACCAAGGTCTCCCTGTCATCACACCTGGTTCTCAGCTGCAGAGAGCAGCACTCGGTAGCTAATGGGTCCAAATGAACATTTAGCTTTAGCCCCCTTGAATTATCCTGCTCCACCACTCATGTCTTGCTAGGGTGTTAAGACCATGAATTTTTTTCTTGATATTCACACTGGATCAGATTGTAAAACATGTCTTCTCCCAGGACCATGATCCACCTCACCCACTTCCTCCAGAGCAATGACCCAGGAGAAGTACTTGTATTCCTCCCACTCTACACATCTCAGCTAGAGATGCCAAAAATACTTAAGACCTCAATCCACAAGGGATATAAAGAATATGGTAAAGCCACAGAATGAGAGCGAAGTTTCTAAGTTATAAAAGCTCAAATTTTCTTGTCTCTTTTCAGTGGAGTCATTGAAGATATTTGAATTGAACTGAGATGCCTCAATTTTCCTTGCCTCATTCACCACTGCTGTAAGACAACAAACTTGGTTGCCTGACTTCAACACCTTGGTGCTGGCTTATCCCCCTCACCTGGCTATTCTTGTTTCGATTCAATTTTGTCAAACCACTGAAGTCTCTCCCTGTATTTCTTTTGGTAAGACTTCCATACAACTTCCACCCCAGCACAGCAGAGAGCTTCCAGCACCACATGTTCCAGTGGGGCCAAGGGACCTCCAAAACTCCCACTGAGAAAAGAACATTTATCTTATCCTTCTGTGAAACCTTGCAGTGATCCATAACTTAGTGAGTGACTCGGAAGTCATTGAGCAATCAGGCAGCTCATTATACTCCTCAATGACATGATAACCATGAGTAATTCTCAGTGCAGTACTACAAGCTGGCCAATCCTACATCTTCTTCAAAAGACTGGAAGAAGTACCGCACCTCTGTGAAAGAGATTTTTAATTCCTCTCATACTCTCTGGCAGTCATTTTATCCCGTATTTTACCTTTTTGCACACTGCAAGTTCATCCATATCCATTTCTTTCTCAGTGGTCCTTTAATCCTTCTCTGTTCATGCTGCAGCTCAGCACAAGGACAGGGGTATCTCTATAAGCCGCGTGCTCGGGAGGCTTTTATCAATATGCATGCATGGTGCAAGGCAGAAATGTATTTCTGCTGAAGAAGAATCAGAAGTTGAGGTCAGACATTTTATATTTTAGCCAGATTTTGATAAGACGTATTAGGAATTCATTGGGCTTTTATCATTTTCAACAGCAAGAGGATTAGACCCTACACTGACAAGAGCAAGAACATCAATTGTTAAAAGAAATATGTGGCCCACTGAAATACAGTAAAGCACCTGAAAGACATAATGCACTGTCTGATAAAAACACTCTAAGCACTTTCAAATTCAACCCAGTGATGACTTACAGAGTCAATGCTTCATTTGTCTGGAAGCGTCAAAATTACAATGACTTCTGTTCCAATGCCCAAAAATGCAACACACATGCAAAGGGAAGCCAGGATTTAAACGATGGCCCCACACAACAGCAAGGGTTCAAACTATGGATAATATACTGATGCTCAGGCCACAGGGCAGAAAGGAAGTACAAGAATTTTTACTTGGATTCAAAAATTCTATCCTGCAAGCTTGCAATGTTGACAAAAAGACTCAAGTCTTAATTTAAAAAACAAGCAACTTTTTAAAAACCCAAATTCAAAAAAAAGGTAATGACTTAAAAAAACCCAGCCTCCTTCCAGTCTGAAGAAAGATCCCAAAACAAATCTCAATTTTATTCTTCTTCCCCCTAAAATACTCAGAGCACTGCAAATGTGTTACAAACTAATGACTTTTTGTACAGAACTTCTAAAACCCTTGACTTTTAATAAGGTCGTGCATCATTTGATTTTAATTACAGATTTTTTTATCCCTTAAATTTGACTAAAAATGATGCGATTTACAAAGCAAACAAGCCAGTTAAACAAAGCTAATTAAATTCACTAGAGACAGCCTTGCTTTTCCCCTCAGTGAGTGTTTATTTCAGCTCCCAGTGCTCTGATAGCTCCTGACAGCTTGCTGGGACACAAGAAAGAAGTAGGTCAGGGTAAGCCGGAATCAGCAACAGAGGATCCCATTAGACAGGCTTGTAGGGTAATACGGAGATCGAGGAAGTGTGTGATGTAGTGACAGTGTTAGAGACACATAACAAACAGCCTGAGGACAGCCTCCAGCAGAACCGGTACATTTATCTTCTCTGTGTTATAATGACCCCTCACACGGCTTATCCAGTCTGTGATTTCTCGTACAAGAGGTGCTGCACAAACCTAATGACAAAAACGTGCTCACGGTTTGCCAGGTGATGCCGGGCCAGCAGCAGCAGCTCTGCTCCCACAAAGCCCTGGCCCTTGGGGGGACAGAGCTGCCAGCTCCAGGGCAGGCAGGACACGTCCCCTCACTCTAGCTGGGAGTTCAGGGAGGAATCTCACTGTGCACAGAGATCAAAGGAGAAGAAGACTGGTTTCTCCTAACCAGCTTCTAAAACATTACACTGGTGGTGATGGTTGCAGTGCCTACACTGGATCTGAAAATACCACGTACCCTGCAGCAAGCAAACCTGCTGTGGCAGCTGGGGAGCACAGCAAAACCGTGTGATGGGGCACAAAGGATGCCTGCTCCCCACTGAGCTGTTGTCTGGGGGTTCCCAGGGAACCACCACCCTGGGCCCTACTTGCCATTGGAACAGGCAGGAGGGCCTCAGTCTGTCTTCTCATACCACAGCCTTTGGGAGCAGCTGCTGGCAGGGAGGAAAGCTGTGGTTTCTGCTGGTTTTCCCAGCTGGGTTTGTTTTGTGATGAAGAAACATCAGCAGAACGAGGGAGGAGAACAAAACCAAAAAGACCAAAGTGATCAGTGTAAAATATAAAACGCTCTATGGTCATACCAGTGCATCAGATTAACATAAGGTGTATTTGTATGATTTAATGTAAGGTGTATTTACTGCATGTGTATGCACCCAGACACTTGCTAATGCAAGTCTTCTCTCCTGAGGAAAAGGATAAAAGTATTTTTTTGCAAGCGCCTGGACAATAAGAGCAGAAAACACAGCCCCATAAACTCTGCAGTATAATATTAAGTCTGAGGCAAGAGGAAAAGCAGAGCTCTAACTCCCCTTGTTCTCATGACTACTGCTCACACCATTAAAAATTCAAAGTCTCCCCCCATCTCCAGCAGTGCCGTACATACCCCAAACATTTCAATTATGAGAGTCCATTTCTCAGGCTCACACACAGCCACAGAGATTGTCCCCAGCCCCAAACTGTGTGGCTCACATTAAAAGGAGAACACGAGCATGTGCTATCTCAGAAAATAGGTACCTTTGACAGGAACAATTTAAATTGCCATGGGCATAAACAAACACAAATGGAGAATGTTGTTTTACTTTGTTCCGAGCTCAATACATTCACTTTGCTCAGAGATGTCTCCAGCATCCACTTGACTTGAAGTGCCTGAGTGACTTGGTTTGCAGCACTGATGAGGGGCATACTGAGAAAACAGGAGTTTCGTTTTTGTCACCCTGACTTCATTTTCCCATTTATTCAGTAAGACTGCATCACGTTCAGCATTTATCCCCTTCTTTGTTACTCATTACAGCCTTTCTGCAGCACAATTCCCCTCCTGCACCAGCCATGCTTCCTGCTCTTCAGAGGGTCACACTATGTGGTCACTTGCACCCACCCATTTTATGACACCACACATCCCTTTCCTGCAATTTTTCCTTAAGCAGACAGTTCCACTGAGTTCACAGAGGTTTGGACTGAGTGATGCCTGTTTGCTCCACCTCTGAGCATCGAGGTAAAATCCCAACCCAGTTCAATCTCCTAAAGAAAAATATGCGTGTCCTAACAAAAATATGCATTAGGATAAAAGCATTAAAATAAAGGAAGACAATGAGAATGATCAGAACAGCACTGCCTGCAAGGAAGGAAGGAAGCTTTTAATAGCACTAAAATATAAAATTGATTTGTACACATATTTGATAAAAATCAATACAATTAGCAAGTAACTGAATACTAGAAAGGGAAATTGATTGCTCGAGGGCCCAGAGGACTCAGGGCAATCAGTCCATTCTTCTAGCTCCTCCACTCTTAATAAAAATTTACTTTTTCATAATCCTGCCTGAACTCTTTGCCCATTAATAATGCTACTAAATAGCTCTTCTTTTAGCACTATTATTGCAGACCTGCTTGAATTACATTTGGAGGCAGTTTCGAGTGGCATGTCTTGGCCATTTTGTTATCTGCAGCACAAACCTCCAAGCAAGAGTATAAAAGAATACGGGCTAATGAACGCCGGTGCAGGCACACTTGAGAAGAGCTTATAAATTTAAGTACCAAAGTTTAAATAAACGGATTACCATAGAATTGATTTGCTACATCAATTTGGTCAGCTTTTGCTGATACATCATTCCTGCCTCAAAGCAGAAGAGCCACCGGTTTGAAACAACTAATTAAGCATTTTGAACCATGGCCTTATGAGGGAGCAGGGCTGCACTGCTCTGCTCTCCCGCCTCCCTTCTCTTGCCCAGTGATTCCTCACCACAGCATTAAAATCATTACTCCACGTGAAATGGGAGACTGAATTTACAGTCAAATTTAGACAAAATAAAGTGGCTTCTACAGCCACCATGTCTGAGCGAATTTCAGGCAAGGGCATCTTTTTTCCTTCATTAAGGTGGGATTGGAGGAACTAAAAGACAAGTGTCCTTCCCGATATAGAAGGAGGGAGGCTCCCAGGTTAGAGTTTCTATTACACTCAACTGACTGCACAATCTGATCGAGGGTGCACACAACTCATATGCATCTACAAAGGAAGCTTTTCTTTCAAAAGGTCAGATGCCTTCTCAGATAAGAACTTTCTCAGATGTTAAGCTTTGTCCACTGACTCATCTTGATAGGAAGCTCTTTAAACCAAAAACTACCTTTGGGCCCTCAACAGGTTCCCTGCCAGCCTGCAATCCAGGGTGACATGGCCTTTGCCATACACTTCCATGTATACTTAAACTGAGCTCTATGAGTAGCCCTATCCAAACCAAAGATAAACAAATAATTTTTCCATATTTATGAGACTGTTTCCACACTTAAAATTCAACAATATAATTTAAGCACTTTCTAATGCAGTAAGGCACTAAGTTGAATAAAATCGTGTATGCACCTCATCATATTCACTCCAGCAGAGATCCTTTCATTCCAGAAATCCCAACACTTACTTCTCCAGTGGTCCAGCCAGACCAGTGACTAAACTAAGCCATTTTATCAGCCTAAGGAAAGGTCCATGAATGCTTTGCAACTCGAGCAGGAATGTGTGGGGATGCCTCTGTAAGGGTGGATGAGAGACTGTGGTGCCAAGGGAGGACAGTGCATCCCTCGGCAAGGCACCAGCCTGAGTCACAACATCTGCTTAGATGCCTCACTAAATTCTTGTGATGTTCTTTCTCCAAAGTTAGTCCTGTTGCTTCTTCTTACGAAGAAGAGACATTAGTCTGAACATAGAAGTAGAAACCTGAAATCACACAGTTTCAGTGCTGGCCCTCTTTGTAACTTTAATCTCTTTGCTTCCGTTTCCCTGCCTTTATTAATAAAGCAGAGGGAGTACAACTTACTTCACCTAACTCATACATCTTTTGTGAAGATGAAATGCTTGTTCTGTGTAAAGTACTTGGAAGATGAAAGGCATCAAGTAAATATTAATCATAGTCACCACACCTACCAACAAGATCTACAGTAT
Source organism: Acropternis orthonyx (assembly GCA_035583155.1). Classification (NCBI taxonomy): domain Eukaryota; kingdom Metazoa; phylum Chordata; class Aves; order Passeriformes; family Rhinocryptidae; genus Acropternis; species Acropternis orthonyx. The sequence continues at coordinate 13,515,289 of JAWWEU010000138.1, forward strand.
GCTGATTTGGATCCGTGCTTGAAGAGGCTTTCTTTGTGCAGTTCAGGAACTGTGCTTTCCTGGAGTAGTAGGGCTGAATTAAAGCTAATCAGGAATTCCCACGTCAATCGGCCTTCTAGCATTCAGAAGATCATAAGAAGGATGATGCTTCCATTTCAAAAGACAGCACAGTGCCACAGAATGAATTACATCAAACTGGCTGAAGCCCATTTACAGCATGGTCATGGAGGAAACTATTGGAGTTCATCCACCGACATTCATCTCAGGGGCATACACACTTGTAAATCAGCTCCTATTCAGTAATGAAATGTCGAGTGACTCATTCTTTCTACATTTGAAAAACCTCTCAGAGAGAACCAAAGAGTCTTTTACTTTCCTGTCTGCCTTTATAAACACTGAATTACATCTCCTTACTGCAGAGAAGCTACAATGCTTCAGAACCAGCTGTAAAAGAGAACATTACTGTCTTCTTGACTGAATCCAAGGCCACCTTAAGACACCAAATTTCTGTTGAAGGAGATTTGGGAAATGTTTCATTAGCAGCTCAGTTGATCTCCTGAACCAGCTTCCCATGCACAGCAAGGCGCACTGCTCTCATGCAGACGTGCCCGCGAGGCTGGCCTGGGGAAGGCTGACCCAGGGCAGGCTAGTCCTGCTGCTCCAGGCACTTCTGCTGTTCCATGTGGGTCAAGTGCCAGATTATTTACTTAATGTCTTAAGCAACTTCTGCAGCTCAAACTTAGCTCATGCAACCATTGCTGTCCTGCTGGCAGTGAGAGGCAGGTTAGCCAGGTGAGAGTGGTCTTCACTGTTTCTGCCTGAACCAGCCAATTTACACAACAAGGACAGCAGAGCCACCATACCTTGACTTTTGTCCCAGTGCTAGCACTGGCTCAAATCCAAGGGGCACGTCCTGCAGCAGCATGTGGAACAGCAGCTGTGTGCTCAGGCCAGCTGTGCGATACCTGGGCTGCCCCAGCACTGTGCTCACCCAAAGAAAAATCCTTCTGACAAAATAAACCAACCCAATCCATGCCTGTGATCATGGGAACAGCTTGGCCCCGGCACTGTGCTGCTCCCCGCCGCAGCTCTGCCTCTGGGGAGGTGGCACCGGGTCAGCTCCCCGGAGCAGAGCAATCACAACAAGGGCATGAAAGCAAGAGTATAAGGGAAAAACAAGAGTTGTAAACTTGAAGAACACAACAGAACTAAAGAAAACAATGCCTGGAAGTCAGTGTTCAAGGAGCACAGAATGAGTTTGCGCACAAGACACGCTGTTTGAATGGCAGTTATAGGAGATGCTGGACCTGGTGGACCAAGCACATAAGGGATTCCAGCCCTACTGAGGTGGGTCTGGACCTGCTGTGCCTCCACCCCTCCATACCTGCTCAGCTTCTTCAGCTCTCCTGTCTCCTTGGTTTTACCCTCCCTTTGGTCCCAGCCCATCCCGGCTCTCTCTCCCCTACCATTGCCTCCTCGTACTTTGGACCTCTTCACCTCTACGCCCTGAGGTCTCTGGTTCTCCATCTGTGGCTTGAGCAGTACCAGCCCACGCAGATGGGCCAGTCGGTGCCGCAGAGCGGCTCAGCTTGTGCTGGCAGTGCCAGTCCACCTCCTCGCCGGGATCCAGCAGGATGAATGCACAAACAAAAGCTACACTACCAACACAGCTACGGTCCAAAAGGAAATGACCACTGGATGTTATTGCATAACCTTTCTTAGTAATGAATGTGTATTTCTTGAAAATACATGCCACCTAATCCCCTTGGCATTGCAAATATGTACCACAGGATAGTAATTTAAGTTAATCAAGCCCTAAGCTCCACGTGAAGTTTAACAGTTTGCTTCACTATGGTTTGGATAGCAGATGGCAAAGCATTCAATAGCACATTTTCTATCCTCATACAAAGGGCTATACCTGTTTCTGTTCCGGGCATGAATGCCAACAAATGGACATTTGCTGGACTTGCTGACCACTGAATATCCTGAAATAACAAACACGTAGATGCTCCACAGGGAGGTCTTGTGGGCAGCCAGAATCAGTCACTTCCCAGCTAGTTCGTCATTACTGCCTTTCTTAGATATGATAAAATTAGAGCTATAGGCCAGCATGAGACCTCTGGTAAGTAATTCTAGCCTTATCTGCACAGGTACCCACATCCACAATCAGTTCCATGCAGGCGAGTAGCACAGGTTTTCTTACACAACAGCACTTGACACTGTTGCTGTAGCTCACAGTATTTCTGTGTAAGCTGTCCTTCCAAATGACTCTGGACTGTGCATAGCCCAGCACGTGGGCAGCAGAAACCAGTCCGAGTGGATCATTTGGATTTCAAACCACCTCTGTGGACACTCACTAAGATGCTCTAGTTCTGTCCAGCTCATGACATGCTGGGGTGGGGGAGAGAAGAACTGACAAGGGGAAAAATAGAAATTTGTAGATGATGTGTAAAGCCAAAATTATTTTAAAGAAAAGGCAATTCAGATTGCCTAAGTCAAGCTTTTTCCAGGTATGTAGAGAGAGACTGGGAAGTGACAGGGTGAGCAATAAGCAGTTCAATCTGTGACATTCAAGTTTTTCATAATTTATAACCAAGAGAAAACACACACTTCTCCTTCAAAATACAGAGCACAGCCCCCAGCATCCAGTTAATGGTGGTGTGTACAGGGAGCGTACTTACACTAATTGACTGGGCCACGGCTGCCCCAAGCATTTCTGGAAGTAGCATTTCTACAGCAGCACCGTGCAGAGATGCTTCACATTTATTAACTTGTTTGGTTTTGATTGTTGGATTGGTTCCCCGTTCCCAAGGCACTCAGATTTATTCTTTTAGCTTAACACTACAAAGTAATCAAATCACTTTGTTACAGCTGACAGACTGTAGGAGCCCTGAAGGGGAGGAGAGAGCAGCATCAGAAGAAACATCTACATTTTCTTTTACATCCTTCACACTTGCCCTAAACTTCAGATTTGACTCATCTGTATCTCTGGAATTCAAGAATATTGAACTTTAACTGACGTGGGAAGTTATTTGAAGATGCAGGACTTTCATTTGAAATTAAGGCTGATCTACCTTCTGGGATCATGGACCAAGATTCACTTCTCATAAAGTCTCAAAAGCTCAAATGCTCTCTCCTTCTGCTTCAAGTCAAACACAAGTGTTGCTGTAACCAAGAAAACATCTTTCCAACACTGTGTAAATTCAAACCAACCAATCCATACGTAAGAAGGGGAGATGAGATGGAAGATTCAAACATGCCTTTGTGCCCTTTCATCAAATGCGTAGAATAGGTAAGAACAGGAAGACAAAAGAGATGGCTCAGAGAGTCAAGATTAATATGGAAATGGAGCAGAAGGGCATGCCTTTGGCAGGATTTTGTCTGTGTCTCTTCAGTACAATTTATTTTCAGCTTAATGCAATGCAGTATTAGAAAATGTTTAGCACACAACGCTTGATGTGGAAGACAAAGAGCTTTTTTTTTTTTGATTTAGACAAATTCCAATGTCCTTGTCTAATGTTACCCTATGCGAAATTAGAAATAAATTAGTGCTTGCATGGTCCTATGTGTTTAAAAATAATTTGAATGACCCACTGCTTAAAGTATGGAAAGGGTCCTCTGTTATTAAGATCCAAACATATTTCATTTTAGTCTGTACTCAAACTGACAGGGTAAAGCTTGAAGAAAATCCCCCAATGAGTTTTCTTAAACTGAGAAAACAACAACAGAAACATTCATGGAGCCTGTGATCAAATATCTTACAGAGTTTGGACTTCATATACCACCAATGTCAGGCATTTCAATGCAGTAGCATCAAAACTAGATATTTACTGCTTGGTAGCGAGTAACCATTTGAAAAGGGAGGAACAAAAATTCCTTTTTAATGAGTCACCGTTTGACTGTCAAGATCAAAACCTTTTGCCTGTATTTCTGACCGGAAGATTGTATATACTTGGGCTTTTCTCAGTCTCTGTGATGTCATTTAAATCAACATGGTTAATAAGGAAAATAAGTAAGTTAAAGTAACAGAAAAAGAGAAATCCTTAAAAGTAGCTGATCATCAGCATGATCTACTGGATTACTGAAATATTGGATACACTGAGAAATTATTTCCTTATACAAAACTGGACTTGTGAAAATCCTAGGAAGATTTTAAGCAACTAGTCAAAGGAAAGTGAATTTATACTCAGTATCTATCCCGATAACCACATGAAATGAGTGCTGAATAATTATTTTTAAACTAATGCAAATTTTTACATACTAAATGTTACATACTAATGCATGGGGACAAAGCTCCTCGTGTGTGAGTGGAACTGCGTACAACCAATGTCTTCGTAAAATATTGACCTGATTACCTTTGCCCAAAACCTAACCTATGAAGATCCGTGACAGAGAATGAAACATTAAAATACATGCCTGAGGGTAGGTGCCATTTTTGCCTTTAAACATTTTCTTTTCCCCTACATCAAATTCTGAAGTTTCAGCAAGAAGAAAAATACTGCGATGTGATATCAGGGGAAACAATATTAAAAAAAAAGAAATCTACCTGTGTTGGCATTACAGCCAAAGCAAAGAAATAAAACTGCTGTTCACACTGAGGGGGGCTTAGAGTAGGATGCACATGCTCTTATTTTGAACGTAATTTCCAACTATTTGAAAAGACCCTAAAGACCTCAGCTAGTAATAAGCACCGATGATTTACAAATTACTTAACCAGTTAAGGATGCTTAGTGTGAAGGTAAAGGTAAAGCACCATTATACCCATTTTACAACAGACAAGTAAGAACCTGGGAACTATTTACTCCAAAAATTGCTGCCAGGAATACACACACAGATATTCAGGCCCTTTGGAAAAAAATTGCGACAGCTTTGAAATTAGAATAGGCATTACTCGGGTTTGGCTTCTACCTTAGGAAACCTCCTGCTTGTTATATGAAAACTCATATTCACGAAAACCAGAGCAGGGATTTCCCACTTGCTCCACACAGCTATGAAACCACCATCCTGTGGAATTACTGGCCAGTAAGAGCATCTCCATACCCGACTGTCAGCTCACTGAACCATCCCATCCCTCGCATCAGTCGATCCTAATTTATGTTCGAATTACTTGTAGATTGGAAGTAATTAGAGTAAATAATTACAGTAACTGGTTACAGTTTGGGAATTGAGAGAACTGAAGGAAGAATTCAGAGAAATAACCTGATGTACTGCTATAAGAGAATCAATCATCGCTCTCCTTCCATTAGTCTTTTTGGCAATCCTGTGTCATTGTTGTCACAAGCCTGGATAATGATGCCACATTAATTCTCTTTTTGAGAAAGGGATACAAGATGTGACTCTGTAACTGTGTCCTATCTGACCTTGGGGATCTTTAGGGGAAGTTTCCCACTGAATGCAGTTACAGTTTTACTGAAGGAGAGTTACTGAGTTGGACCCATGCTTTGTAATTTGAATGCATGATACAAAAATATACAACCAATCTTCTGTTTCCATTAGAAATCAACTGTCAGTACATAACCAATGATTTTTCAATTCCAACCTTATGTGAGAAATTACATTTTCAAAATCATTTCAACAAGCCTGGCTCACAGGCCATCAACACGGGGCAGGATGACAAGACAACTACTGCACTTTTGTGATGTAATGAGCTCTTTCAGCTACATTTACCTACACTGCAGATAGGCTCCATTTCCTAAACCTAACCTTTCCAAAGAGGTGGGGGGGAAGGCGTCTTTGTTGGAAATATTATAGAACTGGAAAAGAAGAAAGTCACCCCGTGTTTCATAACAGGAGCAGACTCACTCCCTCCCTTCAAGACAACAGGCTGCTCTCAATGCAGCGAGAACTGTGGCACTGATGTCAGTGTGAGCAGGGAGAAGAGGGACGTAACGGCCTTTTGTACTGTTCCCATGATGCTGCATGTTAAAAAAATAATCAAAAATCATTATTCAGGCTGGGAGAAACCCAAGCCATCATAAATGTTTGTTTATTACAATTTGGCAGACCTTTTGAGAAAAAACAACTACTCTTAGACATGTAATCCTAGCCCAAAATGTCAGATGGGAATCAAGCAGAAATCATGCATTATTTTGAGGAAACCATTAATTATCCTGGGGAACCTTTTGCTGTGATACTTATTTGAGTGTTTCTGTGTAACTAGATATCACTTCTGTTACTGTGGCTATGACTAACAAGTTAACAACACTATTTACACTAGTACTGTTGTGTCATTAGAAACAACAAGATTATGTACTTTAATTCTAATGCCAGTACAATTATTTTAACACCAAGTGTGTCAGATCTGACTCTGTACCCCCTAAATTAATTTCAGAGTAGTGGCTAAATAAAATGACATACTTCTTTGTGCTTTTGTTGTAACATGCTCATGTGCAGCAAACTGTGAAGAAAATGTAGTAATTAGAGGTTAAATTAATCCCTGACAGACAGGCAGCTTAGTAAAGCTGGGCCCTCTTCAGAAAACTGAGCATAAAGCTTGCCAGTCTTTCAGAATTAGGCACAAAGAACAGGGAAGATTGGCAAGTCCCTCACCGCTGCGATCCAACCGAAGGGATGGAATGCTGAGGAGTCGGAGTAAGTCTTCGAGCAGCCAATACTACCAGGCAGATCTTGTGACAAATGTGATTTAGAGCTCCACGGGATTGTTGCTGCAGCCACTCGAACTGCCTGATCAGGATCAGCCACTCGAAATTACAGGCAGTCTTTTGCCCAGCAGAACAGGCTTCTCACCACCATGTAATCCACCTCGAGACGTTAATAAAAGTGAACAATGCCATTATATTTCACAATGTAACTAGAAAGTTACCTTGCTGCTTCAGATTTTAATGCAGGTAAAGGGTTTCATTGCCCACAACAGAGTAAATGTGCTGGGTTACTCTGAAAGCAATAAACTGTTGCATCTGAGGTAGCTGTAGCTCTGGAACCTGCTCAGAGTTTTGAGGTACTTAATTCTAGCAAAAAAACCCAACCAACCAAAACAAACAAAAAACCCCAAACACCCAAAACAAAACAAAAACAAACAAACAAAAAACTTCCACAGAAAAGGAAAACAACAAAAGGAAAAAAGAGGCAGTCAGATCATGATGATGACACCCAGCAAGTATTTCTTTTGTGTGTGTGTCAACAGAGGTAAATGTTTTTTCCAATCTCTCTAGCTGTGGCACAACAAAAGTAGCTGGGTTTTAAATCCATGCAAACACAACCTCTTATCAGGAGGGGAGTAATTGAAAGGCACTTGGTCTGTGCTGCATGAAAAGCATCCTGGCTCCCTGTTTTTGCTGCCAAATCCCGGTACAGGAATTGCAGATGTACCACTGCCTCTGTCTCACTGGACTGACACCTTCCCTCCAAAGGTGGAAGGTGCAAAGAACTGGCTTCTCTCTGGGCTAACACTGCTGTCACTCAAGAGATTGCCTGACATGGGATGGACACAATCCCGCCAGTAACACCCAGCCCTGCAGAGGGAACGTAGATCATGCCTGCACCAGGCTGAGTCCCCCAGCTGTCCCTGAAAAAACAGGAAGGCACAACAGGCACCTGCGGCAGGATCACCAAGTAAAGAGGAAAAAAAAAAAAAAAGAGAAAAAAAAAAAGGAAGAAAAGCAAAATGCCAGTATTACTATTAAAGCAAAACAGGGGGCCTGCAGAGATTGCAGATCCATGTGGGAGCCCCATTAACACCACCAGTGTTTCTGTACTACCCAGATCATCAATTATTAACAAATTAGGACATGCCTGATGGGGTACTTATGTAACACTCCTTTATCAATAAAACTGCCAAGTCCCTTGCAGGGAAAAGCAGTGCAGATCTCAACCACACATCCCTTTGAACAGGACACGACAATGAATTCTGTTTTCCCCCTCTTCAGCCCGGCCACCCATTCCCAAAGAGGAATTCTGTCCATCCCAGCAGTCCCTGCCAGAGGCCCGGAGCGCACCCCAGCCTCCCGTGAGCAGCAGCCCTTTAATCAGGTCAGCGCTTATCAATGGCTCATTGTAACGATGAGGCAGCACTCAGAGTAAAGGGCCATATGAAATCTTGCATCCCGCTGCATCTCCCACGCCTGGGCCCCACCGGCTCTCCACTGGCTCCGCGGATACAGCCTCTGGCCACACACTCCCTGGGCACAGCACGTGTTCGCCAGCCAGTCCAGCTGGCTGGGATGCAGGGTAGGGAGGGGAGGAAGGAAACTCACAGCTTTTTCCCCTGCTCTTCCCTTTGGGCGCAACTGGCCCTCCACAGGAGTAAAAATCCAGGTAACATTCAGCTGTCAGAGACAATACCCTGAGTCTTGCTCTGCTTCCATTTCATTTCCCCCATCAGGTGAGAGTGAGCAAGGTGAGGGCACCCAACAATCCCCTGTCTCTACTCAGTGGCTTGATCCTTGAGCCCATAATGATGAAATCTGAGTCTCATCTACTACAAAATGAAAAAGAACTGCTAGTCAGGGCCCTGATAGAAGAAAGTTGGGTGTACTCTCCTACCACCAGGCCCAACAAACACCTTGCAGTTCAGCCAAGGTGCACACCACAGGAAACAGCTCTAAAAGAGCTACCGCCACTTTGCAAGTAAATGCAGCGCAAAATATTTTCCTCTTGAAGGAAAGTAATGACTTAGTAATAAATTTTCCTCTATTTAAAAAAATGAACAATATTATCAGTGAGTAGGGCTGCCACGAGGAAAAAGAACTCTTCCTAGCTCATTTGCGTTTCCAAGTTTTCCCTCTCTGACTGCACGGCTCTCTGGTAGCGCAACTGGTGACTTCAAAAACCATGGTGTTGTATTCCAAGAGCCATGAGCTTACACTGTCACTCTGAGATATACTTTCTTTGTGAACAGAGCTAACAGGCCAGTCCATAGCAACTGCAATGAAAAGTATCTATCAGAAGACAAGAACACAAAGTGAAACCTTTAAATTACAAAGACTTCAATTATCTGCACAAAGCACTACCAGCAGTAATACAGAACAAGGGAAGGAGACTGTGATACAAGCACACTCTGTTTTGCAGTTTCCCTTCAGCTGCTGGCAGCCCTGAAATGGGTTACAGAAAGTTAAAACTGTGATCAATATCACGGCCTATTCTGCAGGGCAGCTTAGTTTTTTTGTTTGTTTTTTTATTTAAACAGAATTATTCTTTTTCTATTTTCACTTTAAACAATACTCCAGTATATTCCAATATCCAGTCCAATCCTGAAACAACACCAATAAGGGTACTACTTAAATGCCCAACCATTTTCTTCACATATTTGTTAAGCAATTGCCTTTTCAAGGGCACCCCTTTTACGGGTGCACAACACAAAACTTAGTACAAGTACACAGTGCTATCGTGCACATTTGGCATTTTACAGCAATTATTTAAAGTTCCCCTTCAAAATTACTGGCAATGAAGGAAGTTCTGCATAATTTTAGCACTCAACATCTGAAAAAATTAGAAATGTCCCAACTGTTCTTTGAGATGTATAAAAGAACAGTTGAAAAACTTACAGTTGACTGGTGCTACCTAGGTTACCCGTCAATGGCATTGAGACTGGTATATTATTAAGAGAGGTGTATGATGGGAATTGGTTTATTGTGCTGATCCATAGTAACCAACTCCTGTTCGTCCATCATTTATCTCTCTCACCAGCGACATATGGGTTTGTCTATTCACACTCTCAGCATTCTCTCTGCTCCAACAAACAGTCAGCCTTTTCTGCTGGGATAAGGAGATTTTTTAGTTACATCCATTATGTGCGTATCAACATTTATGGCAGGAAGATAATTGCCAAAGAGCTCAGGGGGATAAAAGCTCCCTCTTTATAACACAAACCCCTTAAAAAATCAATATTGATATAAACTAGTTTAACGCAAAGCCTTGGTGTGTCTTCTGCTTCTTTCAGTTCAAAATGTTGTTTTTGGTTTTTTTCTGAACACAGCAAGTCAAACTGGAACATCAGATAGAAAGCCCTCGTAGTGAGTTACACCACTGCTCTTCGCACAAAGGAAGAAATACTGATGTACAATATTAATTGTTCCTGAAAGAAGTGAGCGGCAAATGTGTCAGATATACAGAGGGCTCCTTGGAGAGGTGCCAGCACCATTTAAACTGATTTAGCTATCTTTATTTGGAGACCATACCAATTACTAATGAATCGTAACTTATAGTCACCTTTGCCTAAATGTTGAAAAACGCTGACACAGCCAGCACAGGGAACAATGAAAACCTGGGGATCCTGCCTCTTTCCCTATTTCAGGAGCTCAGCCTTCTACTACTCAATCCCCCAGTTTGGATAAATCCATTTGTCACAGCTTCTACAAGATTTACTTCACTTTCCCATGGCTGTGCACTCATAAAAGTTATTTTAAGGCAACTTTCATCAGAGTAGCAAGTAACATAGAACATTTATTGATTAAATGACTGGGAACCAGTGAGTTGCACTGTACTTAACCTACAGGACGACTCAGGGATTTTACTTACTGTTATCCTTGCCCTTGTGTTACCTTCTGCCTCCCTAACTTTTGTCTCTCTCATGTAGCCCCTTCTTAGGTCAGCCCTTTTCCTACAGTCACATTCAGGCAGAGTAGTGACCATTTAAGTCAGGGTAAGAGTGTCAGCCTGACACCTGGGATCATGAACTCTTCCAATAAATCTTTCTGCATGTTTGGAAAGCATCTAGCACAATAGCTCCCTAATCCCATTTTAAATCTCCGAATACTACTGCACTGTAACATTTATAACAGGGTCCATAAAAAAGCAAAACCAAACCCACTGTATTTATAAAACACTCCTGCCTGTGTTAACAGGAAGCCATACAAAAGAATTTTTAAAAATATAACTGCTTCCTTTAAATATTAATCCCTTTCCAAATCCCTTAACAACTACGTTAGCTCTAAAAAAATCCAAGAGATTTTGCAGGTTCAAACTACTTAGTTACAAGGGCCCCAAAGCGAAGCCCTGTCAATATGTGGCTTTTCTGATTCTGAAGCATTAGTTAAAAAGGATTAAAAATAGAGATTTTAAAAAAAAGTAAAAAAAAATTGAAAATAAAAAGCAAAGCTAAATTTGAGCTACTCAATTCTAAACATTGAACAGCTTTTCTCTCACTCGAGGGCTGTTAACTGCATGTTACCTGCCTTACAGTACAGACTATTTGTTTTTTATCCCTGAGCAACAGACTATTTCCTGGTTGAGTTTAAAAACTCTGTGACGTTCCAATATCAACCCACACATGTGTGTCACTGTCAACGTCAGTGGCAGGAAAACATTAGAAGTCACCCCTTGCTAATGCTTTCCTAACATGGAATTTCCTTGTACCTCGTCCCCCAGCCCACCTCCTCCTTCAGCTGAGAGCATCCTTCCCAAAGCGCTTTTTTCCCCTCCCCTCTAAACATATGGCAGGGAGAGAGAACTGAAAATGGGCAGTGCCAGCACTAGATCGCTGCTTTTTTAGGTGTTCGGGTGTAACTCGTTCAAACTGCTCTCGCTGCCTTTGGCTCGGCGAGCGCGGCCGCAGGAAGAGCCCCCCGTGCGCGGGGGCTTCCGCACCGGGGCGGGGGTCCCTCCCCAGGGCGCTATCAGTGCCATCCCCCCCTCGGCAGCTCCTCCCAGGCACCACACAGGACACGGTCTGGGCAGCCCGGTTTGGGGGCTGCGGGGGTCCCGCTACCCCGGGATGCCGGGGGAGCCCGGGGGCGAGCACCCTGCTGCCGGCACCGGCAGGTTCAAGGCCGTTCCGGCTCCCTGTCTCCCCGAGGCACCATATGGTCCATCTCGCACATCAGCAGCTTTATTTCCCCCATCAGCATGACCCAGAGGGGGAGCTCCGGGAGCAGCCAGCCACCCCTTGCCCCCCAGTTCCCCGGGGAACCAGCATTAGGTATTACCCGGGGATTACGCGGCTAAGCAGGGGAAGACGCGCGTTATATAACCGGGGGAGCGTTCCGCCCTCCCGGCGCTCCCACAGCCCGCCCTCCGCCCCAGCCGGGGCGGCCGCACGGCGGCGGGGGGGGAGCCCGGCGCCTCCGCCCCCGGCCCGCGGAAGGGCCAGACGCAGTTAATCTCCCCGCTGGCGGGCCGGGGGAGGGACCGCGGGGTGCCCCTCGCTGCCCGGGGAAGAGGAGGAGGAGGAAGGCTCTTTCCAGGAGGCTCCCCGCAAGCGGCCGGTGCGCGAAAGGCTTATCGGCTGCCGACAGGACGAGGCGAGGCGGCCGCGCGTCCTCCGCAGCAGGGACTGCCCGCCCGGTCCTGCAGAGCCCCCCGGCCCCGAAGTCCGCCGCCTCCCCCCCCCCCGCCGGGAGCACCGTGGAAAACAAAAGCGGCCTTTTAATTTATTGTTCGGGGGGGGGGCGCGGGGGGTGGGAGGGGAGAGCGGGCGGTGTGAAAGGAAACCAAAGCCCGTTTTCTTCCCAGAAACGGCCGCTCTCCCCGGGATCCCTCCGAGTCACCCTGGTGACAGCCCCCCCTCCAGCCAAAGCCGAACAAAAGCCGCGGTGCCCCCGGCGCTGTCCCGGGCCGAGCAACAGGCCGGGATAGGCAGCGGAGGAGGGACCGGCTATTGACCGGGGAGAGGGGCAGCCCCTGCCTGGGGTGGGGGACGTGGGACCGGCCCAGCGAGCGCCGTGTTTACCCTGCGACTCCTCTGAACCCCGATCTTAATCACAGCATGAGAAACCAAAACAGTTTAAAGCGTGAGTCAGCACGCGTTTTGTTCACGCGTTCTGTTCCGAACACACGGATGGGTCTGGGAGCGAGCGCCGGCACCATCTCCCACACTCGGGGCTGTCCCCGCACAGGCAGCGCCGCCAACGCGGGGCTGAGCGCCGGCCGGGCTCCGCGCTCCCGTCAGGAATAACCCAGGGCTCCTTCGGGGCTCAGCCGAGCCTTTTGTTCGCAACCCTGCCTATCGAACGTGCGCTTCAGGCTCCCAAAATAACCAGGAACGCGACTGGCAACATAAATGCCAGGAGTTATTAAGGAAAAAAAAAAAAAAGATACTACAGGGACCAGCCCTAGCCCCTCCACGCGTGACACCCTCCCGGCGGAGTCCCCGCGCGCTGACGGGTTTATGCTCCTCTGCCTGTCTGATCCAAGTTTAGCTGGAAATCCCCCGACGACGGCTCAGCCCGCCCGGCCGCACTGACACGGGAACCCGCGGGCTGGCGGTGCCGGGCGCACCGGCGGGTCCCCGCTCGGCCCCGGCAGCATCCGCCGCCTCTTCCCGCAGCCCACCGCGTCGCTACCCGAGCAATGACACAAAAACCCACGGAGCGTGCCCCGCCGCCGCGCACTGGCCACCTCGCCGCCGTGCCCGGGACCGCACCGCAAATCACCTTCTTCACCACCATTTTAAAGCCCAGGGACCCCCTCCCTCCCTCCTCTCCGTGGTCCGATCTCAGCTCTCATCAGAAGGGAGGGCGAAATTTCCCCCTCAAGTTTCTCTCCCCTTGCCTCCGGTGGCCCCAGCACACGGGACCCGCGGGCAGAGCCAGCCCAAGGTGGGCACTTCTTGAACCGCCCCTGCAAACTTTCCAGCCCAGCTGCGGCCGTGCCGAGCCCGGCGAGCAACTATTCCGAGGGTGTTTAAGTCCTTTTAAACCAGCTCCTACTTTCCCAGCCAGTATAGATTTCAAATGCTACTTACTGGAATATGTGGCTCCATCCGTGGTGCTTCTACCCGCTGGGAAACCAGCAGCATCTTGGACTGGGGATCAACCGGCTTTTAGATCCACTTTGGCTGTATTGAGCAAACCCAGCGCCGCAGAGGACTCGCAGCCTGTTTTCTCCTTTTAGGTTCCAGACAAGTTCATCCTGGCGTTGCAGTTTGCTAATGATTCACTGTCTGTCTCGATCTGCTCACTACATTTCCATCAACCCACAGCTTCCTCACTTAGAAGGTGGAGTTTGTGGGGTTTAAGTTACTGATAGGCATATCTAAGTGCTGTGTCACTCAAAGAGGAGGAGACACACACACACTCACACACACAGACCGCACACTCACACACACACACGGACGGCTCCGGGCTTAAAGGGGAAGTAACACTTTCTTCTCTACACAAACTGGACACCTCACAGATCCAAGGATTTTGGTTTTTTTCTCTGTGGATGGAGGCGAAAATTATCCAGCCTCTGGTCCAAATTTTAACACACAAAAAGCTGCTTAGGATGTTTAGCGCCTTCCTTGTAGAGTTTCAAGTTCATTTAATACCAAGTTGGGTAGGTCAGAAAGGTACTGGCAATTAATTTTTTTCCCCCCTTCCAAATCAAAGTGCACAAATCACTGAAAAGAGAGCCTGAGGCATGAAGTATAAAGTCCTGAGCTATTCTTACAGAGTGTAGTTTCCTGTGTCTTTATTATGCCATACAATATGTTATTCAGCACTCTTAATACTCACAAAAGGGTTAAACTTATCTCACACAGGTGAACCCAGGTTACCAAGAAGGAAACAGTAGAGTTGTTTCATTTTCACCTTTTGTGCTGTGTGCATGTATTTTTGAAGACCGATACAATTCTGAATAGGGAGGTCCCATAAAGCCACACACTTCTCATATGACTACAAATGTGCTCGTTTCAAGCTCCAATCTCTGAATATTGATAGACCATCAACTGAAAGGTCAGAACCTATTCAGACCTCCTCTTGGACTGTGCAGAGAGAAGTGGGAAGAGCAAGCTGCAGGCAGCATGGGGGTCTACAAATAATAGCTAGTATAATTTAATTTTATTACCTTGCTAAATCAGTACAATTGTCACTCCTGTCCTGACAGATCAGAGATGCTAGAAACCCTGTCCCAGGTTTGGATGAGATGTGGAAGACTTAGTACCATTTGTAATAAAATGCCTAATTTCTTAAAACATTCCTGAAATAGTAATATTAGTAAATTATCTCTATAACATTATGAAGAAAGTTATTGGAATACAACCCCTTTACTGTAGCCAAATACATTAAAAATAGAGACAGATCCTGGCCTCGCTTTCCTGAAAGTTTTCTGGAAGGCAATCATCTTCAACTTGCAGTAAACTTATAGACCACCAAACTCATATTTTGTACCCTGAGTTAATAAATATTGGCAATATCAGTTCATCAACAGAGAAACATTGGTTTTCAGCTTTACTGAAGCCTCTGGCTTGCTTGTGACAGCTGTAACAACAGACCCTTCTCTGAGCAGCATTTGTGATACTTCAGTTTACACTGTTTGGAAGCTTACTGGTTTGCTTTTCTACTGCTTTTTCCTTCTACATTATTTAATTTTACTTTGATATATTTTGTCAATTGAAAAAAAAAAAAAGAAGAACAAAAATAATAAACTTGTGTGGGTGTAAACACCCTGAATTCTACAGCCTCTGAGGGCTGGATCTCAAAAAGTTCCAGTGTCTAAGGAGGGGGGCTGTATCAACAACTGATGTTTGGGTTTGCTGGGCTGCCCAGATCAAATCTACAAACCTACCTGAGGTGCTGAGACTCAAACACAGCATTAGGGCATCAGCATGGGCTCTAAAAGAGCCAACATACTGAGCAGGAGTCACCTAAAATGACCAGGCTCAGTGAAGACACACAGTCATCATGAAATTAATCTCCACCTTCAAGGAGGTGCCACTGTCTGCTCAATGTGTAATGCTGGAAACTCTCCCCTGAAGATACATGTGTGTGTAAGGGCTCCCATCTTTCTGCCTGGGGTGTTTTAAATGAACATACACATGTATGAAACATGGGACGCACAGGGATTCCCATACTCTGTAGCTGGACCTACTGACAACACCACAAACAGCTGGTGAAGAGTGGGTCCATATCAGTTTTTCTACACAGCACTTACGGTGCACACCAGTCATGGTCCAGAAGTTTTGTCATTTATGACTTGTCAGACACCTGAAGTTCCTGACAGATGACAATATTTCCTAAGAACTGTCATTTGCTTTGATCACTTCATAAAACTATACTAAAAGCCTTCCCCAAAAAGAAGATTACATGAGTAGGATGTATAGGAGTCCTGTCCACGCCTGCTCATACAGCAGGAATGGTGCTGCTGCCTTTAGTTGCCAAGGGGATCTGCTTGCCAGGTAGTGGTTTGTGTTCTTCTCTCAAAGGTGGGGTGTGCACTCAGAGGGAAGTCAAATCGAGACAAGCACTTTTATCAGTTAGTCCACAGCACTGAACCTGCTGGCTTGAGCTGTGCAGGGTCTGGGGGTCTGGATTTCACTCTGTGAGCCTGGTGCCAAGTGTCCCCATCCTGCCAAGCCTGGTGCACTGGGCTGATTGGACAAAGCTGTAGAGTACGTGCTGGGATGCCCAAGAGCGGCACAGTAAGGACAGGTTTGGGTGTACACAGAAGCCTAATTCCAGACAGCGTGAGCATTTAACAAATCCCTCACAGACATCACTCTTTTTCAGTGATGGGTAATGGCTAAACAGGGGATTTCAGGGCTGCAATTTTGGTCTTTCGTGATTAAATTATGACCCCTTTCTTTAGGGATATTTACTGTAGATGACCTGGGGGAATCCCTGGCTGCTCTGGAATCAATAACAAAACTTTCACTGGCTTCTTTGGGGCAGTATTTTATCTTCCCAGGTTTGGCCTACCAGAAGCAAATTGCAGACTATCTTTCTGCTGTGCTTCTGTCTTATTTTGAAAAAGTGAGCTGTAGGATTTTGTAGATAGAGAGGCAATTCTAAGGGCATCAAAGCTGTTGCTATGCCCATGAGGCTTGACAGAATGTATCCTAGTACCTCAAATGCTTCCCCCAACACTGGGCGTCAAACCTGGGCCTGACTGGCTGTGAATACTCATGTTCTTTATAAATTTTACAGTAGTTTGCCACATTTCATTTAGTATCTTTAATATCCATAGGAAATACAGTTTGCTTCATTCCTTTATAAAACTAGTGTAATTTCTGTCTAAATGGAGATGTCTTAGTCAAAAGCCAGAGTCTGAGAGCTGAGAAATTATAACTGTACTGAAAAATAACAAACTGATGAAAAGATAGCCTTGGATGTACCTTTTCTGAAGGAAAAAAACACCCCAAAAACCAAACATCAGAACAAGACAAATAAACCCCACTCCAAAAACATAACAAACCAGAAAACCCCAAACTAGACCAATACTTTTCCTTTACTCCATGATTCTGAAAAAGCATTATTTTTTTACCTAAGGAGTACTGTTAGCCAGAAAGCTGCAATGTCCTAAATAAGTGCCCAATGTTGGGTTCACCAAGGGAAAAGATCACTGCTGAGACACAGTTTTAATGGGCTGTGTGAGCAACAGGCACTGCCAATATAAGACGGCCAAGGGCCAGAGAAAAGATTTCCATCTTCCAGGCTGGTGTGAACTAAACATTCTAAAACTGAGCATCCAGGTAAATACAGCGGTGGGACTCCATTTTCCCAAGAGAACTGTGCCCGACTCCCAGCTGGCCTCTGGGTGTTCCTGACATCAGAAAGGACAATGGAAGCCCGAGCACACAACGGATGCTCAACAGCATGCCTTGTACACTGAAGGGAAGCAGCAACTGAGCAGCCCAAGGATTCAACAGATTGACTGAAGGATTCACAAAGGTGTCAGTGACTCAGAACCAGGTGGATGGAAAGCACATGATGCTTCCCTCTTACATGTTTGCAACTTGAAATCAGGTGAAATCAGTGGCTTTGGCTCAATGGACCTTCAGTTTGACTGGTGAGTATTGCCTTTCTTATGCTAGATCGGATCAGCCATCCAGCTCATTTGGTATCTTGTCTCTGACCACAGGCCTAGCTAATGCTGAAGAAGATAGAAAAGAAACCGTTGCTGAACAATTGCAGGACAAATTGCAGGTAGTGGTGCAAGTTTCTTTTTAAGCAAAGCCAATCTGTAACTGGCTGATGCTCAGAACCAGGAAGGCTCATGTCCTTCTGGTACTTCCCCATAGGACAGTATAATACATTGGGGATGAAATTACTAATGCATGCAAAATTTCAATTCATTCCTGAAACCCATGACACAGTCAGCATCAGTAACATCATGTGTCGAGTAAAACAGCATCTCAGGTAATTTCTGAATGTGTTTAATTGCATATTCTTTTTCACAGAATCATTCTCTGATGCTATGTTCTGTGTTGGAAGGGTCCTTAAAGACCAACCATGGGGTTCACTCAACCAGGCTGCTCAGAGCCCCATCCAACCTGGCCTTGAACACTTCTAGGGGTGGGGCAGCTGCAGCTTCTCTGGGCAACCTGTGCCAGAGCCTCACCACCCTCACAGGGAAGAATTTCTTCCTAATACTTAATCTAAATATACCCTTTTCCAGTTTCTCTCTTTTCAGTTCTATTACTACATGATTTTTTTTTTCCTACTAGAAATATGTGGGAAATGCCTGAAAACAGATAAATTACATAAATAAACAATTTTAATTTCCTCAGTAATGTTTGCTACATTAAGTAATGTTATTAGTAATATAGAAAAACTTGTACAATTTATAATTCTAATCAATTTTTTTTTTTTTTAGGAAAGGTTACTTTTAGGAAAATAAGAAGCTTCAAGGAAAAAGCCTTAGTGAGCAGTTAACTAAAAGGTTTCAGCATGACTTTCATTTGACACAAAAGAAGAACACAACTGATCAACTTTTCTTTCTCTAAGTCGTTATTTACATGAATTTCCATGAAAGAGTGTACAGGTAAAATCATCAAAGGATGGACTGCCATGCTATCATATCAGGGGGTACATGAAGTAGTTTAGAAAATTATACAGAGTGGATTAAATCTTTGTATTTTGTACAGAAAAATAGACACCAATCTAATCTCTCTGCTTAGGAGCTAAGACATGACAACTCTATGAGTAATTTCTTCATATTTTCACAGAGAGGTACATAGCATAAAGTGTGTATCTTCTACTAAAGTATAGGTTAAAATCCAGTTGTTAATGTCTGCTTGGTTGCCAAATGCTTGTTCCAAATTGATCTCCTTTGAACTTAAATTTTAAACTCAGAAATCAATTACCTACATAGCTCAGATACACTTAAGTACATGCTTAACATTATGTATGAGTCTCGGAAGTGCAAGGGATTACCTGAGTGCTGAGGTAACACACAGATGATCAAGATTTGCTTGCATGAGGCAAAATCCCAGCTCTACTGACATCCCAAACTCAAGACCACTACTCAAAATCTTTTCATATAAACACAGATCTGTTGATCTCACTCAGGCATTCCACTTTCACTTGAGTCAAATGTGGCCTGCAGGATTTAGCTCTGCAATATTTTACCTCTCATTGTCTCTCCTTGCAATCAGGCCATATAGAAAGCTGCAAACCGCTCTGAGTGCAGATCCCCACCATGACTGAGTCTAAGGAAGCAGTGCTACAAAAACATCAAATACCTGGTGCATCTTTGTCAAGGCCAAAATCTTCTATAGGGAGGCTGAATTATGACCAACATGGTTAACTGTTCAGCCTGGAGAAGAGAAGACTCCAGGGTGACATTATAGCACCTTCCAGTACACAAAGGGGGCCTAAAAGAAAGATGGGGACAAACTTTTTAGCAGAGGCTGTTGCAATAGGCCAAAGGGTGATGGTTTTTAAACTAAAAGAGGATCAATTTAGATTAGATGTTTGGAAGAAGATTTTTACTTGTGAGGGTGGTGAAACGCTGAAAGGTTGCCCAGAGAGGTGGTAGATGCCCTATCCCTGGAAACTTTCAAGGTCAGGTTGGACAGGGCTCTGAGCAACCTGATATAGTTGAAGATGTCCCTGCTCATTGCAGGAGGGTTGGGGCATATGACCTTTAAAGGTCCCTTCCAACCCAAACCATTCTGTGATTCTATGTACTGTTTTTGTAGAAGACTTACGGACATTTCAATTCTGACCATCTTGCAGCTAATAAAATTTTCCATTAAAAGCACAGAAGATGATACAAGCGAACATAATACCACAGTTAATAGCTCTATTGTTAGCAGCAATACATTGAAATGTTTGCTAATGAATGACATTTCTCTGGTTCTGACTTGTGCACAAAACATCTTCCCCCTTGATTTGTGATGTGAGCTCCCAGTGTGGCTGCTGCTGGCTTTGCCCAGCGAGCACAGCCCTGTGCTGGGCTGCAGGTGCGTGGGATGGCAGGGCTGAGCATTTCAGCTTCAGCCTCAGTTACAACTAAGAATAAAAGCTGTCACTGAACCCAAAGGTACCTGCAAGCCCATAGGCATGGTCTAAATGAGCCCGTGTGAGCAATGCCTATCACTACCCAGGAGATACCTTTTCTCCCAGTGTTATGCTCGGCAGTGTTCACACATTTGTCAGTTGCTGCAGAGCTCCAGCAGCCAAATGGGCACAAAATCAGCTTCCACAGCCCAAGGAAGGGGTATTGGATCAAGGAGCAAACCGTGGCAGGACTCACTTGCCAAATTTCTAAGTTAATGATAGGCCTGGGCAACAGGACACACTTATTTGACTCCTGTACCTGACTGTAAGACACCACTCAGAAGACGTAACAACATCAACAAGGTTTAGTAATAAATCTAGGCTTGCTGTTTCTCATTGCTGGATCACACAGTTCATACACACATGCAATGATCGGGGACATAAGAACCTGCCTCAGCTCTTCTAGAAATCAACAAAAAGGCACAATCTGGTCCATACCGGTAATATTTCAGATTGCTTTAAATATCTAAGCATGAGAAAATGATTCTATATTCCTTGTTTTTAAGACAGGATCACATAATTTTTCTTTCCTCAGAAAACACACCTTTCTTTCTTAATTTTCCCTTTCATTCCTAAAGCTGTCCTCTCTCTGCTAGAGCTGACACTATTTTTTAAAGCATTCTCTATTTCATGACTGTCAAACCATTCTTTCTGTGCCAGATACATGGCAAAGTTACATATTCTTCAACTCAAAACAATTTACATGAATATTCATAAACTACCTGATGGCAGAATTGGCCCTGAGATTTAAAACCATAAAGCCCACAGAGACAAATGTTACCCTCTTCCCTTTGTCAGAGATCCCTTGGATCATGCTTAGAAATTATACTTTTATGCAGTTGTCAAGAAAATGCAAAACCAACGCATGAAACATTCTATGCTCTGTTTATTAAAGAAGAATGTCTGTGATGATACAGATATTCAGCCAGACTAGGATGCTGCCAATGTCAGTTTGTGATTTCCTAGAAATTATTGATTTCAAATCTTGGTTTCCCAGGGCTACTGAGCATATCCTGTCATATAAATATGCATCCCTTTGCTAGCGGCTGCAGCCTTCTGTAAAAATGTGTGTTGTCTCAACTAGTGTCAGATTTCCTGAGCCAAAAAATAAAGCTTTACTTCCCTCCCATACAGGACCGAATAACAACTACTAAGATACATTTGTATGGCTAATACAATATCAACAAAAGTATGGCATCTATCCACAATTATACATTTGGTTATTAAAATTAATAAGGTGGCACAGTCCTGAGAAATTGCACTGCCCTCCCTCCCCATCCCCCAAAGAAAGGTATGAGGCAGGTAGCCTCAGACTTCTCATATAACTCAAGACACAGTTTGAATTTAACTACTTTTAGGTACCAATCTGTTACAAGCCAGTTACAGAACATACAAGTGCAAAAGGATGATGAGTGTAGTAACTCTTTGTGCTTTAGGGCCAATAGTTGAATTGCCAGCATTTGTAAGGGCAGAATGAAAGGAGAATACCACTGTGAGCACTTGGGCACTTGAGCACGTGTGTCCTCTTAGACTGTCTCCAGTCCCGCTGTTCTCCTGCCCATCTTCTGTTCCTGGTTACCCAACATATTCCTGCACAGTGTTTTTTTAATTTTGGCCCTACTACTCCTTAAGACTTTCTCTTGGTCCTTCTGCTGTGCTTCGACCTCTAATCCCAGCTACCCACTCTGCTGCCTTCCCTTCCCACAGGAAATACTCCTGGTGGAGACAGGTCTGTCTCTGACCTACTGCTGCAGCTGCCACCACCAGGACATGCCACTCAGTACTGTAGACAGCACCAGGCTGCCTGCCCACTGACACGGGACTTTACAGACCAACAAAAGGGTCCATGAGGTTTCAGCCCTTTGTGGTTCACTCATTAGCCCCTTATGAAAGTTCTATGGCATTTGTGGGATTTGGAGAAAGATGCTGACAATTGTGCTGCATGCTCTCTTTGGTCCATACCCATCTCAGTGGTCAGAGAATGGGTTTGGATTTATATTTTTCTCCCAAAAAGAAACCTCTGTTTTACCCTCACTTTTCTCAAGCCACTTGCGTGTCATGAGTTCTCTGTTTACAAAAATACAAAATCTTCAAGGCTGCCAGTGGTGGCAGAAATGACAGAATCAACAAGATTGTTTCACCTTCACTTGTTTATGTACAGGGCAGAATAGATTAACTTTGGGAACAGAAAAAAAATGGCACAGCCCTTGCAGGACCAGCCAGTCTAATCTTTGCAGGTGAAGATTGCAAGAGGTACATGAATCAGCTTCTCTCCCTCCCTACTGCTGTGGCTGGTGCAGCCGGGACGGGCAAAACATTTCCCTCTCAGAGAGGCGACGGTGATTCACCCCGCTCTGCCTTCCAATTGTACCTGTTGCTTTTTGGAGCAGCATCACTTGCAGTTTACACATTAAATTGTGGGAAGTTGCATTTTGAAATGGGAAAATAGAAGAGAGGTGGGAAGCAGCTTCCAGTTGTAGGGGGTGTCCCCTGGCTGATGCCTACTTCGTGCAGACAGTACAGCCCCACAACCAGCACAGCGATCACCACAAGGAGGGATCAGCCCCGCTCAGTCAGGGATAGTTTTCAGATGGGTTGGAAACGAACCACTTAATTCTTTTTGAGCAGTCTGGCTCTTCCTAAAGTATCTGAAAACAATTTATTCCCAGATTATGGGGAGATCTTCTTGCTCTTGAAGGAAAAAGAAAAGAGAGACAAAAGGAAGCACTGCGACTTCCCAAGGCACTTCAGCACTAATAGCAGTAAGATCCCGAATCAATGCAGAGGGGCTGACAGCAACAATAAGTGTTAACTGCTGCGCTGAAGGAGCTATTTAACCTGGCTAGGAAAAGTTATTTCTGCCACGGCTATTTGAACAAAACATTTGGCAATTAAATTAAATCAAGCATATCTTCTCTTTTCATGGGAAAAACGTGGGGAAAATCCAGGCAAAGAATGAATGGCATCTAGATTAAGGAGAAACTGCTCAAAAAGAGAAAAATAATGATTTTCTAAAATATATTAGTATTACATTCTGTGGTAGCACCATATGCTAGTTTTCTAGATGCTGGTATTCCTGATGTATTTTTATCTTGGCTAGTACCAAGGAAGGAGCTATGCAAGGCCAAGTTCTTCCCACATATCCATGTTGAAAGCAGTTTACCTTCACTCTGTGTTGTGAACGTGAACCAAGACAGCGATGCAACTGCTTCAGAGCATGCCTTTATTTTCTGGCTGTATCTAAGTGGCTTTTAAACATCATAATACTGCATCTCCTGAGTCTTTGATGAAGCCTTTTTTCAATGACAGAGCCTGGAAATGCAAGACTTAAAAATCACAAGACTCTACTGTTTCAGTTTAAGGATCAGATCCACTAATTAGATGCAGCAGGAGACTATAAATTGTTCCTGTTCCAGACAGAGGAGAACAACAAAAAGCCATTCTGTGTTAGTGGGGATGTATTAACATATATGTAGGACTTCATTCTTCTCTAAGTTGAACAAATATTCCTTAACCAGTCCTTAGAAATCACTTTTGAAGGTGGTGATATCATCCATTATCAGACAGGGGAAAACAGCTATGACTGTTCTAGAAAAGAACCACACCTAATTAACATTGTTTAATTGGATGGATTTGAAATATCCATAGCATGGGTGACCCTAGCCCTAGCCTGCTGTTTGAATTATTGTACTCTTTCCCCTGTATGCAGCACTCATGCCACTCTAGCTCTAGCCGCATTGCCCTCTGGACACTTAACCACAGATCTCAATGCAATTTCTGGTACAATGATTCTGAGGCTTTTGGGGAGTCAGCAGTCCAAGGATGAAAGCAATCACACATTCATAATTCCCTAAGATTCACACTATTTCAAAGGTTTTGGAAAGATGCTGGTATGAACATGTATCACAGTTTCCATAGGGCCTATGGGAAAGTGTTTTCAAGACAGCTGGATTGGAGTCAATGGCAATGACAAGGAGCAGCAGGAGCAGTTTCATTTGAGGCTCACCTGATACAGAGTAGCCTGAAGAGGTGGGGGAGGAGGCAAGTGCAACGTTGGGTGTAATGCCTATTGAGGGAAGCAAGGCATGGTATGTCCCACCCATGCAAGGAGAGCCAAACAGCAACTCGCCCACAAAAATCGGTTAGGGATTCTAGGAGGAGAATCCAAGTGTACCAGGCCATCTAGTTAGCAATTCATGCTATGCTCATCAGCACGGTATGTGACTCCCTGTGACCACGCTGCCTCTTGGTAAGTTTTAACCACTCTAAAGTTAGGTGTGGTAGCACTTCGGAGTCACTCTGGAAACCAGGAATACACGTTTGGGAGGCATCTTTTATAATTGGCATGGCTGAGCTGCAGCTCTGCCTCAGGCAGAAGGTAGACTGTCTCGCTGGGGGTGGTGAAATGAAATCTCCTCACACAGAAAGAACACGGAGCTGCTTGGAAGCCTGCAGGAAGGGACTGGCACCTGGGGTTGCACAGAACCTCCTTGCAAAGCAACTGGAGAGATTCCTCCCCCCCCCCCCCCAAATGAGGAGTTTGTGCAGTGAATGTTGTTGCCCAAGTCACCAGCGAAGCTCTAGGAAAACTGTAATCATGAACTACAGCAATCTTTCTGCATTTTGGCAAGATTGGAATCCACAGCTGTTTATAAAAATGTAATTAGTGGCCTGCCAAGCACTTTGAAGATGTTCTGAGAGCTAGAAAATTGTGATAAACTTATCTTTCTGTGCCTCTGTGTCTTGTGAGCGATTATTCAATCAGTGGGTTGTTGACTGGAAGACTCAGCCAAACAATGATCGGGCTTCTAAACTATTCAATTACCTCTAATGAAGAAGGATCAGAGAAACAACCCTTAAACACCTTAAACAGAGCAGCAGTATTAACAGACAAAATGACTCTCAGGAGAAACCTCCAGACACTTGCCAAGGTTGGCTTTGGAGCCAGCTGTGATATAAATGCATAAAATATTAGTTCCTTAATGGTTGTGAAGTGTTGCTCTTTAAAGGTTACTGTCTTCCTGTCCAGACAAGGCTGCAGTGGAATGATGAATGAAGTGATCCATAAACCTGAGAGGTTTTCAAGCACCTGCAACTCCCACTGGGGTCAACAGGAATTTTGGATTGCCAGGATTTGGCCAGTAAAACCTGACTCTGCATGAGATTAAGAACCCCCAGGGCTATTGGCTTCTCCAGCCCCAGTGTTTACCTGATGGAGTACTTGGAATGAGGGCTCCGAAAATGCTGGTTATTTGGATGCATGTTTGTGATGGGACACTTGATCTCTAAAGCACAGGGACCAGGTATCTGTGCCAGAGAGTTAGGCTGCCTGGAAGTGGAATTGGGAAGAAATCTACCTGTGGCTGGAGGAGAAGCATCGCGATCCTTGCAAAAAGTGCAAGACAGGATTCTGCTTCTGAGGGAATTTCTCTCTCTTCTCCATTACAAGTCTCACCATATACAAAGAGCTGACTTGTTATTGCAGCTCAAAGGAATGAATGAGCTCAAAAGAATGTGAAGAGGAGAGAATGCTACAATTCCACTGGGAAGAGCTGCTTCTTTTTCTCTAATTTTTCCATTCAAGTTAATATTTTACCGTGGCCTTGGAGCACGGTCTCATCGGAATGCCTCAGTCCCGCTGTAACACCGGACAGTCAGCTGAAGCGTAAACACTGCACCTGCCCATAGCTGTCTAGAAACGTTGTGTGTCTGCATTTTTGAAAGTATCTCACGGTTTTGTTTCCTGTGAATGTGCATTCAGCCCTGCACACTCACGAAATGCTTAGCTGGGTTTGGGAGTGTGTACGTAGCGGGCCATGGCGGGGGGATGGGTCAGAGGAAGAAAGAGGGGGCTGCAAGGCAGCCTGAGAACTGATACCATGCTAATGTGAAACTTCTTTGTGAAGGGAACAACATTGCCAGGTTTTGGCTTAAAGATTCTCAAACACTCCAGTAGCTTTAGAAACTTGAACGTGTCCTGGGCTCAGCTCTGCACAGACACAACGCTGGAGAGGAGCCTCCATTTAAAATGGTGCCAAGTGCTCTGACAGCTTCTGAAATTCCAGGATCAGGCCCTAAAAATAACAACACTTTTGACCCAACATAGCCAGCAGAGCCAGAGGAGATGATAGGCTGCACAGCACAGTTTTAAGCCTGCTTTCCTAAACTGCAAACCCATTAAATATTTAGGTGGCCATATGCAAATCATTTAAATTCTGTTTCTCAGAAGCACACCATGGTGTACAGATGTGCTTTGTGCTGAGATCCTCATCCTAAGCTTTCAGCAATTATTTATTTTAAACCAGTAAAAGACTTAATTAATGGCTAATTGTGAGCTACCTTTTTTTTTTTTTAAGGTTATTTATATATGGGGGCAGGGTGGTGGGGAGAAGAAGCAGAAATGCAAAGACCTGGGTTTCTTTCAGAGCAAACTCACATAGAAGAAAACACATTTTTGTGACCGTACCAAAGAAAACCCCAGGGCTGCTCAGATATTTTCAACCCCCTCCACGGGTAACAATTTGCTAATTCAACAAATAAACAGCCCTTTATGTAGGAGCTGTCTCGTGGACACTGTGAACACTTTAGAGACTAGGGCCCCAGATCTTCTTTTCTTAATGTCACTGTGAATTTGCTTGTGGAAGTGTATGACACCATGCGCGGAGCCGAACAGCTGAGCTCATGCTTCAGGCATTCTCCCAGGACCGAGGGGGAGGGGGCTCTCTGCCAGCTTTCGGCCGCCTCTCCCCTTGCATTTACACACACACAAATCATGTTATCATAATGAAAATATGTAAGAATTCCAGGAAGCAGAGGAAGTTTGTGTGTTGACCTTAATTTATTTTTTTCCAGAGGAAGATCACTCCAAATGTTGAAAGGACAGTGGATGCTAGCTAAATTCACTTGCAGATATTTTAATTTTCTTTGCAACTCTTTCTTTGGTTATACTTTGTCCTTTAGGATTAACACTGTTGTACTTTATCTCATGGGTACTTTGACTGAGAGAACCACAATCACCCGGTGAGAGTGATGTGGGACCTATTTGGACACTAAAAACATTGTTAACAAAGGTCCTGGTGCATTCTGGTTCCTATTTTCCATTACAGTACAGTAAAATTGGGTGAGACTGTTTCTGGAGGGGAGGGAAGGAAAGGGTGGATGAAAGAGTGGGCTAATGCATTAGGCTTTGGCAAATGGAGGCCTGGGTTTATTTTGCTTTACAGTTCTGGGCTTGAACTCTGAAAATGCTGATCAATTTGGCCCCAAACTCAAATGCACTCTTAAAAACATGCCTAGCTTTAAACCTGCAGATAACTTTGGAAGACTGTGGGACCTCAGAATTTGGTGTACCAGAGAGCACAGCCACCTTCATTGGCGGGTGCACCTTCCAACATCCAACAGCTCCCAGCAGCTTTCCCCGGATACTCTGCCTCTCTCCCTGCCACACACAGTCAGCCTCCACTTTTCCTTAGTGCTCACACCTGTGAGGGTTTGCACACAAACAAACACAGCCACCACCACCACCCCAGCACGCTCCTGGGTATGATTGCACAGCCAGGAAAACAGTACTTGAGTCCTTAAATACCCATCTCTCTCCCCATGTACTGTGGGCAACATAGACTTGTAAGACAGCAAGTAAAGATACCCCTCACCTCTTAGCCGGCCAATAAGAAATCCAAGCAGTGAAAATATTTCTGTTTAATTGCAGGAGCCAGTTGTCCCTCAGCCTGGCAGCCTCCACGCGGAGCACTGGCCATGGCTCGTGCGGCAGTGGCTGTGCCCTGTGCCACCCAAGAACATCCAGGCCCAGTGGTTATTCCTGAGGAACCCCACACCATGTTGAGCACTAGTGCTCTTCCAGGTCTGGTAAAATGCACTTTGACTCTTTAACTTGCAAGATGACTGTGCCGTAATCCTGGACAAATCTTGAAGAGTTTTGTTTGCAAATCTATCTGATTGCTTTAGATTTCTTTGCAAACTATTTCATTTCTTATGTTTCTCTGTTGCAAACTTAAGCTCAAAACCTGATTCAATTTTAAATGAACAAGCCTGTTCTTCTAGCTAGCAGGCAGCCTGTGATGTATATATTCGGGCAAGGCATCCCCACCCAACAGCTCTGCTCAAACAAGTAGGGCCATCTCAGCAAAATTGCCTGAGCGGCTCACAGTGTGGCAGCCTCCCTGAAATCAAGGGATCTGTCACTGTATCCGTCAGTGCAGGATTTGTCCCACAGTATTTATTACTTTATTCTTTTCTACAGCTTTTCTGAATTCCCCTCTTGTCCACCATTTCATTCTCTTGTCACACATTTCAAATACACACCTGCCTTCCTTGCCTCAGCTCTGGTGGGCTCAGGCAGAAGGCAGCAGAAAAAGTAGCATTTGAATTATATTTTGGTTTTCAGAGTATTCAGACTTAGAAGTAAGCAACACAAACTTGCTACTTTGCATGCTTTGGTGCTGAGGCTTTTTTTTTTAAGCACACAACCCCCTACCAGTTGCAGTCTAGATTTACACCATGGGGAAGAGCACAGTAGAACCAGATTGGAGATTAATCAAAGCAAATTCTGGCCTGCTGTTCCATGTGTCTCAAAGATTTAAAAAGTAAAAATAAAAAATGAGGGGGCTTTGCTTTGGTAATAAACATTAAAACAAAAAGGCACAACTTTCCCAAATATGCTGTGAAGAGAAGACAGATGCCTTCAAAGGCTTCTTGGTGTCTCTGGCCATTGTTGTGGATTCCTGGCTGTAAGCTGCCAAAACGGGTGCTGCTGGGTCTGTCCCAGCACTGCTCCCAGCATGGGGAGAGTGTCTGACCCCCCCACTGGGGCTGCCCCAGCAGGGTCCAGCATTCCTGGCTCCAGCACATGCCATAAACATGCAGTGAGTTCTGGGGTGTCTCTGACCACAGAGACCAGTTCATCTGTCTCCTGGTCACTGGGAGAAGTAATGATCCAGAGGTTTTGATGTAAGTTAACTACACTGCCCAGGAGAGCACCACAAAAATACCTGGGATCTTTCCTACACGGAAATCCTTTACAGTCATCTGTTTCTTATTCTAAATTATGTAGCTTGTGAATAACAAAAAAGGTCATATACAATGATAATTTAAGTTATTCTGAAATGTGAGATATTCTTCAGTTTTTGGGACTACTGTTATTCTATAGGGATTACAATCAGGTGAAAGTCTATGTTAGCAATCATTAGAGTAACACTGCTAGTTTTCATTAAAAAAAAAATCTGCTTGAACTCCATTTGGTACCCCAAAAAAGTTTAAGCAGATTTTTTTTTTTTAATGAAAACTAGCAGTGTTACTCTAATGATTAGCTCCATTTAACTTAATGCACCTCTACTTAGCTGCATCTGCTGGGGAGCCAGCCTTTGCTTTCTTGGGAAAGAAAAAATGGAAAAAAAAAAAAAAGATTAGTAGGGTGAGTTTTTTTGGTTTTTTTTTTTAATGTAGCCCAGGTAAATAATTGTATTTAGATGTAAGAACAGAAGATACCAGGAGAAGCAAAAGCCATCTATATCTAGCAGAAGAAAACATTCCCATCCTTAATGGCCTGTATGAGGTATTTTAAAGACATCACAAATTCTTTTAAGTATGTTTCTCAGCAAAGACATGGCCCATGTGTGTAATCAGGGCAGGGTTATACAGTAAGGCCTCAATTCAGCAAAGTGTTGGAGCACACCTTCAGCTTTTAGTGCATGAGTGGCTTCATTTGAAGTCCTTACTAATTATGTGTTTTGCTGAATCAGGACCTGAATTTATTTGGGGCAGGAGGACCTTAATATCTTACAAGGAATTATACTTATTAAAGGGGACAGTCTATAAATTAGTGTTCAAGTTAAAATCAATTTCTAGATAATACATATCCCTAAAAGACAGATTGTTAGTTTGCATGAGCTTTGTAACAAAACTTTAATTAAACACTTTTTAAATAAAACCTGTCGTACATTATACTGCTAATTGACTTGACCTGGTACAAAGAGGACTCTGCCAGCTAGAGGAGACTAAAGGAGATTATTCTGTCTGGTGCTGCAGTGATTGTGTGTTAATAAAATTTATTTCTGCAGTCTTGCCCAACTCCCTATTGTGTATTCAAGAAATGTGTGGGCTTGAAGCCAGTCATCACAAAGCAAAAAGTAATAAAACCTCAAAAGCTGACTTTTTCTACCTCATTCTGCTGCTTTGCTGTAGCACAAACTACATGGTACAGTCTGCTTGCATGCACATCTCACATTTCTTTTTTTAAATTATTTTATTTTTTCAATTACGCAAAACCCTGCACCTTATTAACGTGAGCACAGTAACAACTGGAGGACAATTAAAGGATCCAAAAAGCTCAGTGATGAAATATTCTGGGTGTGGCAATCATATTTTATTGCCACTACACTGATTACATACAATATAACACATCTAGCTATTAGAGAAACATGTTAATCCTCCTGGCCCAGACCTATTTCACACAGAATTCATTTCAATGGGCCAAATTCTTCCTTTACCCTCACATAAGTACATCTGAAATAACTTCTTGCCAATCACTAGAATCATTTGGATTGACATCCATGTAAACGACAGCAAAACACGACCCGCTGACTTCACAGAGTTATTCCTGAGAGATGCTGGGTGCAATCACAAAAAGTAATCACAAGAACTTATGCAAGAAACACAGGGAATAAACAGGAGGACTTGGAAGTTTTAGTACGTGCTCAAAATTATGAATTAATTGGCACAAGAAACTTGTTGGGATAGTTCACATGACTAGAATATTAATATAGTTAGAGGAGTTTGTTCAAGGAGAAGAAGGATAAAATGCTGTCCATAGACATATTCACTGCACAGTGTAAAACATGGGAAGAGATGAACCAGTCGAAAATCCCTAGCTAATAATAACAGGGGGAATAAACACAGGTGCTGTCACGATGGGGGGGTATGGGGTGTACGGAGTAAAGCCACAAAGAACAGATGGACAGAGCTACTTCTTTTGGAGGGCAACAAGATGAATCATACATCCAGGCCACTGGGCTTGAAGATGATGGAGGCACATGGCAGGAGGCTAATGGAGATGCCTGCTGGGACACAGGTATCACAGGACAAGCTCCATGCTGCCAATGTCTTGCTACCAAGGCTGGAGAAGCAACGGAAGGGAAGGCTCTTTACTCTTAGTTTTAAGAGTCAGGAGAAACAGGTTTAGAAATAAACAAATAGAAGGCAATTCGGTGACAGTTATCATGGAATGAGAAAACCCACAGCTCCTCGAAGGGAAAATGAACAGGAAATAGAAGCAATACACTTGAAAAAAAGCCAGTTTAAATAAACTCAGAGAATTGGTAAGTATTATCTCATGGGGAGTACACTCAGAGTAGCTGACAGTTCCTTAAATAGTTCTGTTAATAGCATGAGTCCAAATTATCCCAAAGCAGCAAAACCATTAGAAGTGTTGTAAGAAACCACCTTATCTAAATCATGAACTCTTCTCTGACCTCAAACACCAGGAGGGCATAGAAAGTTGAACCTAGGTCAGATTACTGAAGACCAGGATGAAAGGAAAGAGAAAGTGTAGGGCCCAAATCAGGAGAGTCAAGTGAAAACAGGGAATACATTAACGTGAAAAGGATAACAAGAAAACATGATGCAAACACACTTCATAATGAGAGGAAGGTGAGGAAAAAGACGAGTTTTTCATAGGTGATACTGAAGAGGCTGAGGGCTTGAAGGTTTTTTGCTGTAACCTTTACCAGAAAGGTCAAATGAGGTTAGGCAGGAAACAGCAATAGTGACAAACAGGGAGAAATACAAGTGAAATCAGGGAAAGAACAGATTAAATAGTACTTAGATAAATCAAGATCTTTCAAATTGGCTGGGTCAGATACAATTTGTCTTAAAGTATCCTACTGGACTACTGAAGCAGTCTCAGGGCCATTAGTGGTTTTTCTGGAGATCTTAGGGAATACAGATGAATATCCAGAAGACAGAAAAATGGCACATAGTGTGTTTCCTTACAGGGAGGGAAAAGAGTGTAATGGGGAATTAAAGAGCAGTGAGTGAAGGTCAGTTTTTTGAAAAATACGGAAACAATCACATTATTTGTAACCACTCAGGAAATAACAAGGAGATGAGTAACAGCTAGCATGGCTTTGTCAAAAACACAGATTTGTTAAACCAATTTAATTTCCTTCAGTGGGAATAGAAGAGAAGCAATAGATAAATCTGAACTTTATTAAAGCTTTCCAAGATCAGCCTCCTCATGGTCATAAGTGAGTTAGGAAAAATACAGTCTCCCTCCACCTACAAAATTCTCTGTCAAACTGTAACTATGTTAAGTACATTTCTGCAGGCATCTGCCCTCGATTTGCTTCTGTGAAATACTTCTACTGCAGTCTTGTGTGTTAAGAGCAGTGACTTACTTTCTGCATACAACAGAAGTGAGAGGGGCTGCACAGGCCAGTCAGAGGACGTTTGCTTAGAATACGGTGCAATTTTTGACAGCTGGAGCAGGGTAGCCAGTTTAGGGCAACATGTTTCAGCTTTAAAAAAGGTACCAAACAGAAAAGATCTAGCAGAGAGCACTGAGAGTAGCCAGAGGTCTAGGAAACTAAAGCAGCAAGAACTGGAAGGAATGTTCTCATATAGTCTGCGGAAAAGGCTGAGAAAGACTACAAATGTAATATACATATGCACTTAAAGAGCAAAGGAGTAAGTAATCTTCCTTACCCACTGTGGATAGAACAAGAAGTATTGAGTTAAACGGGAGCACAGGAAATTTAGGTTAAACATTAGGAAATGCTTGGCAATAATACAGCTGGTTAAGCACTGGAAAAGATCACCTGGAGAGGTTGCAGAGCCTTCTTCCTTGGAAGGTTTCAAGAGTATGCAAGATATACACTTATCAGAAATCATGCTTTTAAAGTTGTGACAGACTTAGATGACTCCTAAAAACTCACTTCCCTTTATGAGAACTACTTTCCCCTGAGTTTGAAAGGATAATTCACTCTGGTGAAATGGAAGCCATGCCTGAATGCTGGAATGGCACAACAGTACAGCAATCCCAACCCGCTCACAGCGTCAGTGGCTCAGCAGGTGCATAAGCCAGTGCTTCACCTCCAGCAGAGAGGCAATCCCCCCTGCAGGCATCTCTGTACTTGAACTAACATTTCAACACTTTATTGAACCAGGGGCTCAGCTGGCAGTCTTTTCCCTGCCAAGGTGCAGCACAACTGCCCAAGTTTTTACTATCGCCTGTTCACACCTGCAGCAGCCCTCAGCTTGGAGGTGCTGCTGAAGGACACGAAGGGGTTTTACTCAGCACGCATTTCCAGGAGACTGAACTGCTGGGTGAAAACACACCCTGCACTCCATGCTCTTGCTAGGAATTCATTCCAGAAGGAAACCAAGTACTGAAGACTGTCATTAACCCCAGAAACGCTGAAGCCCAAATCAGTCTCACGTAACAGATCATCTGCTACCCACTGCACCTCCTGCCCTGCTCAGGAGCATCTGCACAACAACCTGTAGGTAACGCACGTGCAGAGTGAAGACATCGGATCCTTGGTCACTAGCCAAGAACTTATCCTTACAAATGTGTTTAAACCCAGACCTAGCCACGTGTAGAACAATACAGTTGTTGAATCTTTCCATCAAAACGGTATCTAGAATACCAATCAGCAAGTTCAGTCACATTCCCACTACCCACAGCAGTCCCAGACAAAATTCACTCTATTCCTCGCCACTGAAGCCACAGTGCTGTACAAAGTCACAGCTCCCAGAAGATGAGAAAGTTAATGTATCTGAACTTACTCAGCATGAGATGACATCACTGCAACAATTATAAAATTGGGGGGATCAGAAGAAGGCAGAGCTTGTCTGCTGGTTGAAAAGGAAAAGTGTACAAGACTTCTAGCATCGCCCTCCTCTACAAGCACTGATCTCTATCTTAGGGTGTTAGTTGTAAAGGAGGTGTGATCTGTTATACAACGTATTTAATTCAGTTAACAACACTTAGTTGCACGCTAATAAAACATGTATTAAGAATACATCTAACTAATTATTTAATCACAAATCCTTCCCCTGATCTGCTTAGCCTGGACTGGATTTGAAGCATAAAGAAGATTCATTAAATACTCCGCTGTTTCAGTAGATTTTTCTGACACACTGGGCCAAGTTTCTCAAACTTGTAGCAGGAAGGAGAAAAGCCACAACACATGCGCATACACACAGACACAGAACAGGGAACGAGGAGCTGATATAGCCACTGGCAGGATGTGTCTGCTCTTGATTTCACAGTG
Organism: Acropternis orthonyx; assembly: GCA_035583155.1. NCBI lineage: Eukaryota > Metazoa > Chordata > Aves > Passeriformes > Rhinocryptidae > Acropternis > Acropternis orthonyx. The sequence continues at coordinate 13,549,733 of JAWWEU010000138.1, forward strand.
CCACCCAGCCCTTCCCTGGGTTAGAGTGTGGGGTTTTTTCCATGTTGTTTTGTGTCTCAATGCCAGAACTGATTGTGGTGATTGATTGACTGAGCTGGTGCTGCAGGATTCAAAACAACAACACTGGTGGCAGCAGCTCAGGGAAATGCAGAGTTAATCCAAGGAGAGAAGAAACAACGCTGGTGCTCTGCCAGCTCTGAGCATCCTACAGTAAATCAGGAATAACTATATTCATTGTTTTAAAATGAAAGATGAGAGAGGAGCCTGGCAGAAGCATTTTAAACACTGTGCTGGGTTTCAGCCTGTGGGCACCCAGAGCAAAAGCCCTTTTCCTTCACATACCTCATGCCATCAGCCTGCACACATGGGCTCACAAAAGCCATTCCCTGCCTTTGGAGAACAGGAGCTTCCCACGTGCTGTCCCCAGTGTGAACATTTACTATTATTCACCTACACTGAAGTCTAAGAGGTGCTTTTTACACAGCCCCTCCTCCCCTCTAGCAGCCTTGTCCTTTTCCTCAGGGTCCCCCCCCCGCCCCTCACTGAGGATCAATGAAACCCTCTCAGGCTACCAGCACAACTGCTGAAGTATCGCAAAGATTCTTTCCCAGAAACAACTCTTCTCCTTGAAAAAAACCCAAAACCAAACAGATAGAAGACAACCCCTGAGCTTTTTTTTACTTTTCCCCAGCATCCCTTCACCTCCTGTAATCTCCTGTCCCTGCTCACTTCACTGCTGCTGCCTCTTAATTAAACATTCTCATTTTGACACTGACCCTAGTGTGATGTTATCTAACTCCCCTCTCACTCCCTTCAGTAGAGGACAGTCCCACCAACCTGCTCCCCTTCTCCTCCCACTCAGCTTGCAGTAGTAGCTACCAGCCTGTTTTCCTGATAGTAATTCAGCCTTCCCTTGGCTGCTTCACGAAGATAAGCTGCTCCTACTGACAAAGGAATCACTAATGGACGTGCCTGCTTTCTCATCCCGGGGACAGCGGCTGCTGCTGTCAGGAACTTTTTCCCTAGTTTTCCAGCATGGCCTATAAAATAACCCACATTTATGATTGCTGGCATACTCACAGGGTTACCAGGCAGCTTTTTTCAGGACAGACTTTACAACTTGCATATAGATGGACCCAGACATGGCTCCGGTTACAGACAATGGGAGATTTACTATTGCATGTATTTGCACCATCATTTGGTGGCTTTGTATGGACAAAATAGAAACAGAAAATAATTATTTGTTTGCCAACCCACTGAATGTAGGGGAGAAGCACAAAGTTTTATTCATCTGCAAGCTCAGCAGATGTCAGTGTATGAATGGCCTGATTTCAGTCTCATTTTTGGACTAATGAAGATTTAATATAGCTAACAGAACCATGAGGTAATTCTGGTTTTGAACAAAAAGTGATTCCATATCATCCCATAACTTCTCACACTTAAACATTAACTAACCCAGGAATTTTGGTGGTGGTGTTTTGTTGGAACAGCTTCTGAGGGGAGTGATAGTTCAGTCATTATTTGAATGTCTGCTATAGTGGAGTCTATCACCACTGAAAGCCCAGAATAATGGCCTGTGTTATTCTTTTGCATCTTTTTCTATACAGCTTTTGAGGGAGCTGTAATTGAAGAGAAATGCAAGGGCAGCCAACCAAGAGACAATACTACAAGGATCAGTACTGGACTGTGAGACAACATACTTTAACAGCTGAAACTTTTAAACTCCCTGCTATGTGTGTGCTTTTGAAAAGGGTAATATCAATAGCAAAAAAAAAAAAAACCACCCAAAAACAAACAACCAAAAAACCCCCCCCGGCTATTTTCTTCTGATTAAGAAATAATCATACTATTTTTTTTTCCATTTTTTATTTATAATCTGATGACCTCCTATGAGGTCATGAAAAAAAATAAATAATGTCTTCATTGGATACCTCCTTTTTACTGCTGTTCTCTTTAGAAAATGTGATTAACTAAACAGGTGGAAAGGAGACCTGTGGAACAGAAACATGAGAACACCAAGGCAGGGTGTTAAGAAGCAGAGACCCTACAGCAATTTACAAAAAGGTTGCAAAATATGAACTTCTATTTAGCATCAAGTTCTGTGTCAGCTGGGTCTCCAGTGATGATGTCAGTGTTGTACCTCCTCATTCCTAGTGTTTACAGAGAGCTGAAACACAGCAGACAGCGTTTTCCATTCTGAAGTTTCAAAGCCCAGTACTTAGAGGACTGCCAGAGGCTCACCACTGTGCACTGACTGATACACCAAGCTTAAGTTTTCCTCCTGTTTCTACAAATACTGAGAAGTAGAAGCTCTCTAAGGACCCAGCGTAAAGCTACTGAAGCCATCTTAAAGCCACTAAAGTCAGGGGAAATCTTTACATCTGTCTCTTGCACTCCTGGATTCTCCAACTACTTATGTGTGAACTTAATGCTTGCATGAACAATCCCACTGAAGAAATAGTTTGTCTTAACCACAGAAAAAGGCTGAGTTTAAGACGGCATTAGTTAAATGTGGCCAGGCTAAGCCCAGACTTAACCCTTTCCCTATCCAAGACAATTCAGAAATACCACACACTTCTGAAATTATCCATGCCTGTGAAGATATTCGGGGTATGTTTGTGATCAAGACTTAAAATGATACAATCAAGGACTGAGCTTATTTAAAATAAGCTGGATCCCAAACACGGGAGTCACTGGATCACAAACATAAGAACACTGAGGCTATTTCAGGCTGCAATAAGCAATGTTTCCTCCAGTATACGCCCCAAAAGGATTAAGTTTATGTTGTTTTTAATGACAGAGAGTTTAACAAAGCATAATTTGGAAGTGGTTTTCAGTACTCCTGCCAAACTCTGAGTAAAACATCATTTACCTCCGAAGTGAACATTTTTTTCTGGCAGTTTTTTATGAATTAAACATTTTGGTCATTTAAAGGAAAAATGTTAAAAATCTGGAGTGTTCTTAAAATAGCAGATCAGTATACTTGAAATATCTTTTCTGATTTCAGGGAACTCCCCCCATGCATGTAACATGCTATGAAAACCACAGCTATTTTGCACTAATTTCTGAGCAAGCTTATGAAAATAATATAATGAGGCAAAGCACTCAGCAATGCCAGAGCATGGGGACCACAATGGTGTAATAGATGATAACAGGATGATGGCAAAATAATGTCACTGCAGTCACTGGAGACTACATTACTATGTCAAGATGATGGCAAAATGATTTTGACACAAGTCTATTGAAACTCTGCTAAAATATCCAGATGATTGCAATGTATCAGGCAAATTCCCCAGAGGCAGTGACTGATAAATTTGTGTTCAAGTATCACAAATACACCACTCTAACCTATGTTACATGGGCAAGATCCTGGTGTGCTAATGCATTAGCCTGACCCCACCAACACCAGCAGAGGCTCTCAAAGGGAAGCTTTGCCTTTTCATCAAAAGTTCTGATGATCCCAGGCATTTCAGGGTACACAGCTGTTCTGGACTTCTGTGCATGCACACTTTGAGATTGCCATAGCTGACAAAACAAGTCCATTTCAAAGGTGGCCTCATCTGAGGCTGAGTTTATGGCAGGTCTAGGAGTTTATGCCATGGAGAAGCAAATTGTGTCCTGGTGCTACAGATGTGAAAATATCAGGTGGTAATTGAGAATCACAGCCAAAATAAGGCATAAGCTTTCCCATCCTGGAGAATAGTAAACATGTCAAAGGTACTTTAGTATCTTCTCCCCATACGAAGTAATGAGTTAATCAGCAAGGGATGCTGTCTTAGATGAACTCATCCTTTGCCCAAGAGAGCTAATTTTTTTTGCAGCAAAGACTGCTCTTGAGTCACAGCTAAGCCTGTGGACATTGACCAAAGTTAGCTGTGGACATCCTGATGGAAGCAAGTATGTTTAGCTGAGCAGATTACAGTGGAGAATGGCATCAATAACAATTGATAATGTCTTTTCTACCTCTTATGCAAGAAAATCTTGTAGAACATCAGCTAGCACTGCTCCCTGCTCTGCCGGGGCTGACAGTCCCTTAGTTTCAAGGGCAGCATGCTCAGCAGGAATGGTACGTACTGACTGCAGGACTGAGCCCTCCGAAGATTGCTACAGCAATTAGTGCAGAAGCAGCAACATTCCTGTTATCAGAACTAACAAGAAGCTGCAAGAGCTGTTTCAACTGAAATAGTCAAGGCTGCTCTAATTATATGTTCTTTGCATAGGCTGGCGAGTACAATGATTTTAGAAACTGGGTTATTCAAGCTTCTGAGGTTACAAATGCTGCTGTGCCAGCTCCACCCACTAAGTAAAAGGCTGCAGGCTGCCGTCAGCTCTGGTTCCTTCACTGCAGCCACAACTCCGGGTAACTTAGAAGGGAAAACAAGCCAGTTGTATTTAGAAGGTTGTCTTGCTAGACTTTTGGTTCTACCACAGGTATATGTCAACAGTGGTGAAAAGTGTTTTCTGCCATTCTCTAGTGAAGAAGCCTTTGCTGCCCGTTTTCTAATCTTGCTGCTCTGACCCACTTGTTCCTCACCTCCAGCTGACAATGCCGGGCTGGTCATCGCATTCAGCTGTGCCCTGGATCTTGGGCTCATCACGTCTATTGTGAACAGATGGAGCTTGGGGTCCTACAAATCCCATCTGCTCCTGCAGCAGCCAATATTAGTACTCCTTTAGGAAGAAACCTAGGTCCCTCCAGAAATCCCAGTCATCCTTCTTGTTTTGCACTGTCACTTACTGAGGTAGGACATGCCTGCTGCACCCCCAGAACTCGGCACACCTCACCTTTCCAAAGGAATACAAGCAAGGTCCTTCAGGCCTCACTCTGCCAATGTGGACTTGTGGCCACCCCTGCCAGAAATCTGCCTCACCACAGTGCAAATCCAGCTGGAGGAGCCTGTACCTTATGGGTTAAGTGTGCAAAGGAGGCTGATGAAAATACAGTTTTGCACAACATGATTCACAGCCTTAGTTGACCCCTGTATAATTTTTGGCTCAGATTTAGAGTCCTAATCCTAATTTACAAATCCTGTATTGTTCCCAGGCTAAATTACAGGAATATTTTCAGGTGCATCTCTCCTTGCAGCTATATTTGGAAGAGAAGCTGCATTTAAGTGACATGAATGCAGTCCAAACTCCAAGAAAGGGCAGCACAGTACCCTGTGGGATATAAGACTCAACTGGAACCTGGCCCACTTCAGATCAGCATTTCTGCTCAGAAAAGAAGCGAGAGATGAAGGGAGAGAAAGGGAGTGGAGAGAGCAGGAGTCCCTTCGCATGCAGCTCTTCAGCTGAGAGTTTAGCCCATTCTTATGCCACAGGCTCAGCTGCAAGACATCGGAGCACGGTCCCATTTCAGATTTCTGCCTCAGTTGCCTTGGTAGCCCCTGTTAAGGGGAGACCAGCAACCCACCATCAACCCCCCTAGATTTCATGGGAAGGAGAACGGCTGCCTGGGCAGCAGGGAACTGATTTGCATGCTTGGGGAACTTGGACCCACTGGGAACTCTCCTAACCCATTCAGCCTAGATGCAGCCCCCATAGAGGTGAATTGCAAATCCCAAGTTAAGAAAGCCAGATCCTGTGTAAGTGGCACTAGGAACAGACTTTGCTTTATGTGACCAGAAAAAAACCCCTCCCTCAGTAAGAGGGATAAAGCCAAGTGGAAGAGATTCCTGTGCTTTACCAATCTCATTAGGGATTTTAACTGGGTATTTGGGATGCTCTGCTCTAGTGATCCTCCATTTTATGTAAACTCTGTTCCAGTAGTGGAGAATGGAGTGATCTCATGATCATTTCTTAAGTCATCCAGTGTCATTCAGTATACACTGATCAGCATATAGGAGGTTATAGTTGCATTTTGACATCTTCCCCGTTCCCCAGCTCTGAACAGAATTATGATTTACATAGAATCTGGTAGAAATATAGGTTGTTTGCTTGTTTTGTCTCCTACTAAGACAAAGTTCTGCTTCCAGTAGCACAGCTGAATACAAAATAATGCCATTAAATTCAGTGGTTGATAACTAGTAAATTATTTGGCCCTCAAAGATGCTAATCAGTGGTTGAAATACAGGCATCTCTCCTGGTGTCACCCTGACACCCAGTAGCAGCAAGCAACTGGAATGTGAGCACTGTTCTTTTAGCATGAAACTAGCTGCTGTAGCTCAATTATTTCCTTTATTTTTCTAGTGTCACTAATATAAATCAATACTTTTCCATCTGCTGCCATTTCTAGACTTAAACCATGTATTGCCTTCCTAACCATTATGCAACCTCTTGACAGAAACCCATTATAAACCTTTCAATTTATTCTGCAGCGCAGCTGTGCTAGTGATATTTACATCTGTAACATACACATCTCATGCTCTTTTCTTTCTTGAAGCCTCTTTTATTGTACCACCCTTGCACACTGTACTCACTTCAGCCTCTAGCCAAGGCAAACACAGAAAAAAGTATACTTCTTAAACATATTTCCGTTTTAACTGCAGACTTCAGTATTTCCAGTGAGAGGATCATAAAGAGCTGTCAACAGAAAAGGGAGCTGACTTCAACTTTTAGTACCTTCATGGTACAGGAGACTTGTTACAGATCACAGCACCGTGGTGGATGCTGAGCTGTTCCACTGAGTATATAAAGCTGCCCCTTAGATGTGCAAGAAGCAGGCACCCACCCCAGCTGCTGATCCCACTACTTGTGTACATCAGACAACCCTTCCTTTTCCTACAAACGTACCCATACATTAGTTTCACAGCATAGAAGCAGCAGCCTGACAGGACCTGTGCCTTTGGCAGCAGGAGATGATGGGTTTCACTGCTTATCTAACAGGACCATACTTGTTCAAAGTCACACCTGCCTTCCTGCCAGTCCCACTCACAGTTTCTGCTGGTCTTGAAGTAAGGCAGGTGATAACTACAGACAAAAGACTCCACCCAAAGTAGAGCATAGTAAGTAATTCCCCTATATATTTTTTTTCCCCCAGACTGAGATCTTGTCTTGAAATTATACTCTGCATAGTCCACAGCCCAGTCTTCAATAGCAACACACACCTACAAGAACACTCCTTGCTGGACTAGCCACTGACTAGTTGGGTGTAACATCAGATCAACAATCAACCCACACAGTAATTCTAGAAGTGCTTTCATTGAGCTTACCTGGGCAGGGGCTTACAATGACGAAAAAGAAATAAGTGGAAAACCCCATATTGCCTGAGGAAACCCCCAAAATGGGCTGTACATTGGCTGTAGCTATGTCTCCAAGAGAACAGGGATTGTTGGCCACAGCTGTCACCTTGCAGGAAGATGGGAACTGCCATCTAGATTCCACTAGTTGCCCCTGTAGTCTGGTATCATGGACCAGAAGAAGTGTGCCTATAATGGTTGATTATGGAAAAGCCTGCCCTAGAGGGAAATATTTCCTTAAGTCTCATCAGTCAGTACTTACATATGCTGTGAATCATAAGCATTTAAATCTCTTAAGATTTTTATCCTAGTTAACATCAGTGTAGATAAGCTCATGACCTGCTTCTGAACATTTAATTGTCCTTTCTTGAATACTAGTAAGGTCTCAATATTTTATTTCTCCTATTAAACACAGGAAGAAAAATAATACTTTATGTCTGTGAGTGTGAAGTCTTAGTAACTTTACTCACTGGTGATGTCTTGTGCAAGCAAGACCCAGTATTGCAGGCGGATGGAGGAGAGGCTCCCAGGCCTCTGACTAGGAACAGCATGCCAGAAAATTAGGGGAAAAAAAAAAATCCCTATCTTGAAAGAAAATTATCTTTCCATATCTCACAGGACTTTTGGCTTTGTTATTATGAAAGATGTCCTGAGAATTCCCTGATGCCCCTTTTGTCTTAGATTCATTATTTTACTTATCATTAGTCTGTCAGACCTAATTTGCCCCATTTCCTAAAGTGTTCTAAGAATCAGTTATCCTCAGATATTTACATGTGTTCTTAATGAAAGAGGAAGCTTCATTTTCAAATGAAGTACAGAACCACTTGCTGTACTCACTGCTGCTCTGTGGTTCAGCCATAGCTACACCTTCAGATAACTTGTCTTAGCCAGGACCCAGCTAAGAACACCCTCCCCTCTCATGTTTTCTGCAGCATTATTCCACTTGTGATCACTGAAGGTCTGAAGAACTTGCTTTGGCCCACCTGACTAATTTGTAAGAGGCAAGATGGAGTCACCAATTAGTACTGTCTTATTTAGGGTTTCCCCCCCTCCCTACCCCTTTGATCTCCTGCCATGTTTTAGTCACAACAGTTTCTTATGCCAAAGAAATAAATAGGACTTTATTTATGTAACAGTATGCTCACTGACTCTCTCTCAAGTGTTTATAGCTGAACGTAGTTCAGTTCACACAAAAATGTAACCTGTACACAAACCTGTGGCTACAGCACTGGTTGCTGTGCTGATGAGACAGTTTGCTCTTCATATGCACTTTATACCTTGGCACCTGGTCATATTTCAGTACTGTGTCCAGAAAGGAAGTAGGACTGTACATAAAAAGATACCAGAGTTACCCAAGGAATATTAAGGGTGAGGTATCTGGTTGCAAGCAGAAACATGACTAAGAAATGAAATCATACTTTTGGTTTGGATATGACTGCTGATAATCACACTGAACTGCTGAGAGCATCCTGTGTCTACCAAAAAAGTGAAATCCTGGTTCTACTGAAGTAAAACCTCAGAAGTTTCCAAACACTAGTGTAAAATCAGCCAGAGCTGACTGTTCATACACTTAATAATAGGTAGTGTGCCTTCTCTCCTGAAAAACCTGCCTCTCGAGTATTTATAAAACATTACTTGGTGTCAGAAGTTATCTTGAGCCAAAGATGGAGCAATTACTTCCTCCAAGTCTGCTGGATTTATGAGGGAAGCTTGCAGAAAAATGGTATCAGTGTAGCAACATTTCGAAATATTCTCTACCACAGGGGCTGCTGAGGAATCAGCTCAAGGGCAAGCGGTGACACTGCTTGGGGCAGGGGCGCTAAGCAGCCTCCCAAGGACACAGAGTATTGGGAAGGGAGAGGACAGAAAGAATTTGACCCAGTGATAGGTGCTAAATAAAAGCCTTACAGTGATTAGGAAGAACAGATGAACCTGCATGGAAGTCTCAAAGCGGAAGGATCAGCTTCAGAATCAGTGGGATACGCTGGGGTGTGCCACTGATACCTAAGCATCACAGAAGTACACACGACAAAAGCAATCAGTCACCTGTACGTTAATTTCAACCCTTCTGACTGCCAAAATAGAGTGTCAGAGCAGCAAACACGTAAGATCAGGCTTTCAGTAACAACCGCCTTTCTCTGTGCCTTTACACTAGGGAAAAGTGTAACCCAGTAAGTAGCAGGTTTACCTAGCTCTGCCTTGGGCAGATACGGCACACTTGGCTCTGCCTCCTTCAAGTTTTACTCCTCGTATTTCCCCAGTCAAATGAGCCTCTCTCGCTCCTGTTGACAGTAACCCCGCGGAGACTCCCAGCTTGGCTGGAGCCTCGATGAACTTTCCTGCTTCTCCTCACTGGGTGTGCCCTGTCCTGCTGGGGATAAAACGGAGCATTCAGCTGGTGCTGGCCACAGGGAATAAATAAAGCCAGGAAGGAACTGCGGGCCAGCCGGAGAGCCGTCAGCGGCGGTGACGTGCGCGGTGTGTGACCCCGCTCGGCGCTGGCCCCGCGCCCGCCGCCCGCACCGCGGGGTCCCGCTGCCCATCCCGCTGCGGACACGGCCCTGCCCGATGGATGTGCCGTGCCTGGCGCTGGAGCCATGTGGGAGGAGGGCCCCCAGCTCCCCAGCTGTGGTGCCGCAACATCGCTGCTGTACCACCAGCCAACACAGACCTGTGAAACCACTGCAGGAGAGGCACAAACGAATTTATTTTTGCTGTTTGTTTGTTTTTAAAGGGGAAAATAACCCAGGAGAGTTTCACAGAGCCAGGCCAGCATGCCAGCACCATTCTCCTCAATTAGCACCACTCAAGCAGGGCAATTCCCTCTGTCAGCTGGGAAAGGGCAGGAACAAGTGAGTAAAGCAGGCAGAGGGGAGCATTTAATACAGAGCCTGCCTGAATAAGTACCTTGTGCTACTGCCAGGAGCCCCAGCTGTCAGCACCACCTTTCACCTGAGGGTGCTGCCTCCAGAGCCAGCTGGAGGAAGATGTGTGTAGGCAGTTTATGATGACATTCGGGGAGCGGAGGACCATTAGCTGCTGCCTCCCACAAAGTGCTCAGTGGCCGGAGGCAATAAGGGATGGGGCCGAAGGGTAAAGGTGCTGGTAACAGGGATCTGTGGTGGCTTTCATGAGTGCTATCCCACATGGGCACTGCTTCACGTCTGTTTACGGCTGAGCCATGTGAGGTGTCACCCGAGGAAAGGGACAGAGAACACCGAGCTCAGCTCAGTGCCCACGGGTGCTTCTGATAGCTCAAAACTGCCTGTGCTCAACCCAGCTGTGCCGTGTGTGGGCATGGCCAGAGCTTCCCGAGATTGCCAGGGCACAGCCCAACAATGAAGGCACAGAGCAGACACAGCTACGAAAACACCCCAATGAGAAACACATCTGTCTTGTTTCTTTGAAGTCAAAGAGATTTCAAAATGACTCAATAAAAGTTACAATTCAGAGTATTGAAAAAGATGGTTTTAGGAAGGCATTTTGAGATAATGCAACCGGAGAGCATACTGGTCTTCCCAGGAAAAAAAATGAAATCACTATGGAGGAAAATGGATATATTACGTACATTGCAGAAGTGTTTTGCCAATCAAATTGAGGGAGGAATTGATCACTAATACATGGATTCAGGACCCAATTTCCTCCTTGATAATTTCTAGATTTCATTATGTCCTTAAATAAGCACTGAACTCTGATGCAATATTCTAGTTTGCATTCCAAAAAACCCCACAAAACAAGATATTATGTGAAACAACTCATGTTTATATGTACTTCCAGGACTTAAAAAAATTTGGCACACAGTTTTCTATGACATAGTTCAAAGCAGTGTTTTATATAATTGCTGTATTTCAAAGGCATATGAAACTGAAAACTTGATAAGAAAATGAGAAGTGGAGTGTTTAACTTCAAAGAGAAATAAAACCTCACTTCCTACTTCTGCCCCACTGTTTGACGTTGCAATTAAACGAGTAGCTTCAGACACAGTACTGTGATTTATCACTAGTCAGAATATACAAGCTAGCTTGTACTTTTATGAGGACTGCCCAGTTTGTGGAATTATGATGCCCAACTGTGAATATATTTGACTAATAAATTAAATCCACTCAAGAAAAAGACATGAACTTCAACAGGAAAGTAAGGACCAGACATTAAGAAACAGCAGGCTAAAACTATCCAAGACCTATATTAAACTTCCATTTTTTTGCTTATTTCTTAAAATGCTAAGCCAAAGACTGAAAGTAAAACTCCAGACCTCGAGCAAAGGTATCAATAGGGAAAAATACATCAGTAATCAAAAAAATGGAAACTAGTCTAAAAAGAAACCCTAAACAAACAAACCCCACCACACACCAGAAAAAATAATCTTTTTTGTCCCTTGAACCCCAGTAAGGACTAGAGGGAAGCAGGACAGTGCTCAGAGCACCCAGAAAGCTCAGCAAAGCCTAGGCTCACCAGGGTTTGTTATCCAGCCAGTGGGAATTATTCAGAGGAGCCAGGGGAAGCAGGAACCCAGCTGGAATCTGGATTCCCCAACCCCTTCAGTGCATGCTGCCTTTTATCCAGGGCTTGTGGCAACTCCACAATTAAGAGCTTAATGCACGTAAGATATACTTTGCAAGCAAAACATTATTCATTAACAAATCTGATTAAACTGCTAATGCAGTGAGCACTAGCACAAGTTCAGAAAGACAAATAGTCTCAGTGGTGCAGTGTTTGTGAGGAACATTACCCGTAAATGGATTTTAACTATTTAAATTGGCTTCTGTTCAGGAGCTATGAAAAGACACAATGGAGCACAGAACACTTCATTTAGCTTACTGGGCTTAATGGGGG
>JAWWEU010000138.1:13561843-13698234 GCA_035583155.1 Acropternis orthonyx
CCCCCAAGCGTACAGATTAAGGTTTTGACTTCAGAACAGTAATATGCATAATTCTGCAAAGATACCTGTGACATAACCCCAGATTAAATAAAAAAGAAAAAAAAAAAAGGTATTTTTCTCCCCCAGCAGAACTTTACTGATTATTAAAGATTTGTTGGCAACTGGTGTTTCTACCTGTGTGTAGAACATTTTAAACCCACTCCATATAGACTAAATCATGTTCAAATCCTGAATTCCAGAAATGTACACTGTGCTTTGCTGCTGTACTGGTAAAACTGTTCTGCTTTCATCCCTTTATAAGCATTGCGATATTTCAGATCATGGAGGCAAGTTGTTACAGGAGATTTTCAGCTTTTATCTTTTTACTAAAGGTATATTTTCATCATTTTGGCAGGACTAAAAGAAGTTCCCGCTGGCCACAAGAGACATCCTTGCACATGCCTACTTTCCCCATTTTTTCAGAAGCCTGATATCAAGTTCTGTAAGCAAGTAACTCGGACTGATACGTGCAAATAAACTGTAGTAGCTACTCCTGCCTGACTGTGCCCCAGCTAAATACAAGTCCATTTTGAACCCTTTAGGAGGAACCTATTTCACTGCACTCAGACACCAAGCCCGTATCTCCAGCTCTCCTGTGCGAGCAGCCGTGCTGGGCATGGGAGCCCAAGGTTTGGGCTGTCTGGGAAAGATTGCCAGTGAGGTTTTATTGCCTTCCTTTGATCCCTGTTTGAGAGGTGGTAGGTGTACAGCACTGACCTACTGAACTGAGCTATGCTAATACGGCCGGAACATTTCAGTAATTATTTCATTGTATGACCTGAAGGTTCTCTTATGACCAAGAGCTCTGATCATACAGAAGCAATGTCAGCCCACCAAAATGCATATTCTTGTATAACCTGAAAAATGAATAGTCTAAAAAACCCTAGGTGATTTTTTTGCTCTTCTCATTGATCTTTTATTTCATTCTCTAAATGTCAAGATGAGCCCCAACCCAAAAGTCCCAAGATCAATAGGGGTTTTGACTAAATCAGAGCTATAAGATTTGGCCCGTGATTTCTAGAACTCTTCTTGCAGCCTGAGAAATATTGCTGCTCAAATCTCCCAGTGATAACGAGCTGTGCACACACACTGTTTACAGTAGCCTGATATAAACTTCACAATATAAACTCAGCATCTTTTCCTCTTACACAAGTCTGTTTCATACATTCAAATCCTGTTTGATGGCAGTCACGGAATCAAGCAGTTTGGAATTTCTGAAACATCTACAGAGATAGAAATCAAATGGTGCTCAAGCTAGTTAATTAAAACATTTCAGAATCTTTCACCTGCAGTGTCAAGCTGTTTTGTTAAGTGAAGAATTGAGAGACTAACAGAGCAGGTGCTGCTGAAAGCACAGATTGCCATAGAAAAATCACTTTATAGAAGCCCATCAGAAGCAGTCTGACTACAGGATCTAATAGAGAGGGCAGCGTATGCTCATTGCTTCTCATTACCTGATTGTGAAATCTATAGTTTAGGAAAGCTCTCATTGAAGTCAATTGGGATTTTCCCGGAGTCAGACTGCAGGATTGGGACCACACTGTGCCATTATGGTAGATATCACAAAGACCAGGCTGCCTATATTGGAGTTTTCAATGGCAGCATCTGATCTGAAGCCAAATGAATTTAATAGAACACTTCCCATTGATTTCACTGCAGACCAGATTAGGAGAAGGGTCACCACATGGCTGGTTCAGGATGAAATAGTAGAATGAAGCATCTCAGAATTTGTTTAACAGGTTGTGTGTGTGTAGATAGATAGATATTTTGTTCCTCAAAAAAAAAAAAAAAAAAAAAGAATAGTTATTAAGGAATATCAAATGATAGCACAGAAAGGAAAAACACCTAACGTACCATCAGCTAGAATGGTGTGAATGGTTTCCTGTTTGGTATTTCAGGGCATCATTCATTTACTTTGAATGGAAAATAATGTTAAAAGGTCAGAAGAAAACACCTGCACACTACTGCACATCTGAGCAGTACCAATGAAGTCAATGATGCTTGATCCATTTGTGCAGAAAGACTAAGGCCAATGTTTATGATACCAATTGTTCAAGACCTGTTCTGCTGGGAGGTCTCTTAAGCCTTGGCTCAGGAGGACCTCCTTGAAATTACTGCCAGTGTATGTGACCAAGAGTATTTGTTTCAGTCAGCAATTTCCAGAACAGAAGCCTTAATCAGTATGATCCTTGGGGTACAGGGTGTAACTTATCTGCATTTATATGGATGTCCCAGTCCTATCTAGGATTACAGGTAACAGCACAAAACCAAGCAATAAGTCACACATCACTCTTTTCCAGATAAACTAACAGAGAAACCGAAAAATATTTTAAAGGACTTTTCTGAAAATGTTTACTTCACAAAGAAACCTTCTCAAACCTTGGCATTCTCAGTTGGGCTCTTGCAGTGCAATGCCACTTTCCTACTCACCCCAAGAAAAGTTCTACTCAAGATAAAGCATTTTTACTGTGTTGAACACTGTTTTTCCCAGTGAACTAACCTCCTTCTGGAAGTTCATCTTTACTAGGATAGATGTGCTACCTCTTTCCCATTGGTGCAGCTTTGTGTTAGCAGTTACCTTTCTGTTGCCTCAGAAGTCAAGTTTTATATGGGCTAGAAAATAGAGAGATACTAAGAATGGAGTGGCAGAAAGATGGATGTGCAGCAACAAAGCTTCTCTTTCCAACTTATCCATGTGTTCCCTCACATAAATGAACCAATACCAGTAAAGGGTACTCCTAGTCTCAACTTTAGTGCTTGATATATATGTGTGATTCAAAGCAGATAAAGCTACAATTAAGAAGAGTTGCCTTGTAACATAAGTGGTTTTTTTTCCTTAAAAACAACATAAAAAGATAGTTCTACTGTAACACATATTCTGTGTTTGCAAATGCACTATTGTTTGATATGTGTTAACTTCCCAGGCTCCCTTTTATGCATTACTGCCGGTTACCATCTCTCTCCAAAGAGCACACCAGTCAAGATGAGGCTGTACAGATGACCTTCTTTATTTTTCAGAGGTAATCTGTCCTTCTGGTTCCCCCTCCCCCCTCTCAGATGTTTTTTTTTTTCAGAGATGAAAAGAGCCTTTCTCAGAAGTTGCTTCCTTTCCATATAGGAGATGGCTCAGTTGTAGAAGACTTGAGGAAGGGTATCGAACTGGAGTCAGAAATTTGAGATATACTGTGCCTCTATTTCCCTACTTACCAACTACTACAACACTGAATAATCTTCCAGGCTTAGTTCATTAATCTCTCTTCATTATATGGAACTACATTTATGAAAAGTGGTAGATATTATTCTGGTCTCACTGTCATTTCAAGACAAGTTCAAGTTTTCCTTCTCTCTTCTAAAGAGGGAGTGAATAAACATAACTGCCCTTCTAGGTGGATTTTCCTCAGGTAGTAAACCTTGACTTTCTGCACCAAAACACCTAAGCACCACTATCTCATATGAAGGGGCCAAAACTATTAGATAGATAAGAAGCAAGAGCAGGTTGAAGCCTCTGTGCACATATAATTAGGACAAAGAGCCACACAAGTCAGGATTACACATGCGTGCATAATTATATGTTACCCAGTGATTATGTGGAGAAAGCACTGCCCATCTACATCTGCAACAGCTACTGTGCACACACACAAAGCTTCCTTATTGAGGAACAGGAATGGAACAACCTCTTAAAAAAAAAAATCACCAAAGAGGACAAAAAAAGCATATGTTAAGGTATGATTGACAGCCGCCATAATGGACTGTCATGTCAAAAGAACTGCCTTGCTAATTCTCTTACATAATGAGCTAGATGCTAGGCTCTCCTTGCAAGTTTGATTGTGCACCCTTCCATCAATCTTACCGACATCTTGGCATCTAAAATACAGCAAAACCACTTAACAAGGGCTCTTTAAACAGGCAAGAGGAGGGATGTCTCTGTGTATTAAATGTGATGTGGAGGTTGCTATGGTAAATTTGAGCATGTGAACATAGCAGTGCAAAATTCCATACTGGTGGCTAGAGCTGAGCCTAGCCATGCCTCCAGGTTCTTTAAGTGTACTTGGATTGCATTATTCAATGAATGGAAAAAACATGGTTCTGGTGCCACTTTCATGGTAGGGGAAAAAATGGTGCCTTTGTCTAATCCTTTTCTTTGTGTGTGTGTGCGTGTGTGTGTATCCCTGGGGTGTTGATGAGGAGCATCCGAAATGGATTGTAGTGTGTTCTCTCTGCAGCTTTCAAATATGGGGCTCCATCCCCCAGACTCCTTCAGTAACTAAGACTGGAAATATATATGCATTTCTCTCTCTCAGTTTTTTTTTCCGCTTCGTCTGGTTGTCACAGTTACATAATGCTGCCAGTTGTAATCGCAGCTCAGTGGTGTTGTTAGGCAACTCCGTTAGCTTTAGTTACTGAATTGAAAATTGCCATATAGGTGTCGACTATCTGCCCTACAGTTCTCATGATTATAGCTTTAACTATTGGCACTTCCCTCATTACCAGTTCTCAGAGTTCCCATTTCACTTGCCAGATTTATAATCCACAGAGCCCCTTCAGCTGTGAACTGCTCCCACCCAAGCAATTGGAGATTAATTGTCAGCTCCATTCCAGGGCCCTGCAGTGGAGGGGGACTGAACTGCTCATCAGTGAGTGAAGTTTAGTGTATAAACATTTCCTGGGACTTACTGTTATTTCATATTTCCCTTTTAGAAGAAATTCCACAGGAAACCTTCTGTTTTCCCAGCTCCAGAGTGACATTTCTTAGAAGTGTTTAGTTGCTACTACTCATTTATTATTGCAAAGGTACCAAAATTAATAACATACTACAAGCTCGCTGATACATCCACCACAACCCAAAAGCATAGAGAAGTTGCAACCACCATTATGCCTATTTTATCCAGTGACTTTGGAGCTGTTTATTCAGGGATATTATCTATTTCTTCCTATTTTCTAGCTCACATTTATAAATTTTAAGCATCTGCTTAGCCCATGCTCCCAATGTCTGCCTTTCCCTTTTGGTCAAGAAACATTCCCCTCCACAAAGCGTTGTTTTTTGCATGCATGAATCCATTGTTCTCCCTTCACAAAAATCAAACTCTCTGGCAGACAAGCCCTGGTCTGACTGAGAACAAATGCTGATCTGACTATTCAGTATGATCTTCACAACTAGAGTTATTTTCAACCTCCCTCAAATTTCCCTCTTTCCAGCACCTGGTTGGTTTTAATTTCCAGAGTTTTTGTCCATTGCTACTAATATTAAAGCCTTTTGTTTAAATTTATTTAACAGGACTCTTAACTTTCTGCAACTTGGAAACATTTTCCTAAGGTGCTTCCATGGCTCCAGAGATCAACCCCCTTTTACATACACAGCTCTGGCAATAACAGCAGCATTTCTGTCTCACCCAGTCAACCTCTACAGTTTTCACAGTCAAATGCCAGCCACAGAGAAACAAATTTGGTACCTGAAGCATCATTTCTCAAACAATTTTTAGTACAACACTTGTTTTGCTGAGGTTTCTTACTCACCTCACGCTCCCCTCTTTCCTCAGTGTGGTTCCAGGCTCCTCCAGGACTCTGGATTGCTTCCAGCCCCCAAATGCGCCCTCTTATTCAGTCTTTCTCTCACCCTTGCAGACCTACAGCCTCTTTCCCAGCAGCACCCAAGAAGCTTTAAAAGCTTTGCCTCCTTGCAGGACCCTCCCTCATTTGCCACAGCTGTTGTTAAATTAATGCCTTGAATGTTCAGTTAGTAGAATCACACCAAGGTGGCTCTATCTTGTAATTTTGTGGGGGTAGAGGTGACTTTCTGAAAGTGTGAACAGATACGGGCAGCTTATCAAGGCTGTTTTATTAATATGAAACTTCACTGCTGTCCGTTCTTTCCTTTGCACTGATAAACTTTTCCCCAGTATTTCGGTATGAATTTTCCAAGCTGTATGTCTCGTTTGGCCACGTGTTTGTTCAGTTCACTTATAAATTTGGTAACAAATGCATCTGCTGGATTCCTCAATCCTGCTCTAGACTATCTCATATACAATAGAAGTCTTGTCCATTCTGTACATATCAGTTCAGTATGGGTAAGATATTTGCATATGCACTGGGAGAAGAATTTGGGGGGAAATATTTATGTGATGAAAGCATGTGTTAAGGACTCTGTTCAGCTCCTGATTCTACCTATCCTGGGTCTTCTCAGTGATCTTGGACACCCTGCTTTACTCCTTTATGGCTCAACTTCCCAACTATAAAATAATGAGGATAATCTTTTTCAAATGACCAGTGCTCATGAGGTTGTGGGGGGAAAAGCTATTAGACAAGAAAGTAAGTAGAAAGATAAAAAGATCTTTTGCTCTCATATGTTGGAGTAAGTTTTTTTCCACCCACCCCTCTTCAGAGTACTTGAAAGTGAAAAGAGGATTATGTTTCTCAATGGGCCAGGTAGTCTCAGAGAGAGCTTTCTCCATTTTTTTAAAGTGTCTCTCATTTCAATTGTCATTAAGGGATTTTTCTTTTCACTTGTGTATCTGTTCTACTTCTAGCTTTGTTATCCTGAGTTCAAAAAACATTTCCACTCACTATTCAGGTGATTTTGTGTCTCAGAACTCTGAACATCAGCAGTATATGACTTGTAACATGACATTTAATGTCTTTTTTACATGTAAGTTTCTCTGTGGGGCTTTTAAAATTGCTTCTAGTAAGGACAATCTCTTACGAGAAAAAAAATAATTCACATCTGTCTTGTTTTTCATTAGCATGTAAAATCACCTTTCTACTTTTTTGCGATTCTGTGGTTTCTTCTACAACCATACAGATTAATGGATGCATTTTTTGTTTCTCAGAAAGATCTAATCATAACATGGGAAAAGAAGAGAAGCCAGTGAGAATCCTCTGATCAGCCAACTCTCCCTAGATCAAATGCTCTCTGTTTGGGAACATCTGCCTTAAAAGATACCACCTGTTCATAAAAAAAACCCCAATAATAAAGTGCTCATATGTCAAATATTGCAAGGAATGTTTAAAAGCTCATAATAACAATTCCTTGTAAAGTAACTAGGTTACAAATTTAAGCTGAAAATAACATTGAAAAGCCAAAGCGAGTGCATCTGCCTCTGTGGTTGGTACGACAGGATGGTGCATGTACAGCCATGAGCACATTATAACATTTGATATTTTTAATCAAATCCCATTTTAAGATGTCATGTGTGTTACTCTGCTAAAGGTCATTTTAGTTACAGTAGCATTAAGGGTTTTCAATAAAACATTTTAAATGCCAGTTATATAACTGCTTTTAAAACATTTAACAGCCACATTGGTTACATGACCTGAGACAAAGGATATTTTCTCAGCACTTTGATGTATTGTGGCTAGATTATCCTTATGGGAACGTTCAGTTCCATAATGGCCTCAGGTCATCCCATAATATGTGGTATAGGCTTTTTTTTCACCAAAACAGTAATTGCTAATGAAGCCAATGGTGATGGAAGTTCAATGACATGGCAGAGGATAGAGACTGCAGTCAATAATAGCAGCAGACACTGGCCAGTACAAGAAGTTCATCAGCACTGTTCAAGGACAAGATGTAGCAATAAGGAATGAACACACATGGATGTGTCTTAGTGCTGCACGTACATTACAGAAAAATAACTCAGGTAAACAGAAGTTCTTTCTTTCCCTGGAATTCCAAGTGTCTTGCACCATTAAAATATGATAGGATATAAGATATATGGAATATAATATAGGATACTTGGGATATAGTTTCAGGACTTCATACCCAGGTGTACCTGGGCACATATAGACTTACACCACTCCATACCTCCCCTTTAATTTTGAGACAAGGGGATGCTGTGAGTTGAACAAGCTTCATGTGATGTACAAGAGACTCATGCCAGATCTTACTATTGAGGGTAGACAGCTATTTCCTGTTAGGTTCTCTTTAGAAAAATATCACCGGAGCAGCATTTTCAGCTGTGGCATCTCCCCTGCCACCACTCTTGGATGCTGAATCTCACTCCCAGACACAGCAACCTTTTTGACTCAGCATCCACATGGCAGATCGTCATGAGCCAGTTGACAGGACACACTCCTCTCTCTTTTACCTCTTTAAATTTTGGGCTCTTGTGGTTAAAGCCACCTACCTACCTATTCCTGTGCGATCCTAGACTGTCTAGCATGGCTGGGGTTGGCAGGTGGTTCTAGCCATGCTTGTAGACTTCTGCCCTGCACAGCAAGTGGCTCTTTTCTGGCAAAGTATTGCCAAAAGCCAAAAATATATTCTAAGAGCAAGCCTCTTTGTTCCAAAAATGAAATAAAAATGGTGTATCGCTATTTTCTCCTGCTCTTGAGCAGGAGTTACTAGGTGACCTTCAGAGGGCCTTGTCCAGCATGAGTTAGTCTAAGAAAACGTGTATATTTGTTGAAAAGAAATATAAGCAAAAAACAGTGACAGTCCTTTTTCCCAGCTCTTAGGCATCATGTCTTTCTCAGTGACTGCAGGTCATAATGAAATTAAGAAGCTGCTGTGTTTCAGAATAATATCTTCCACAGCCAATTTTATCAGGAGCCAATGAAATAAATGTTTCCAAAGTGAACAGCTGGCATCTCTTTTCATAAAAGATTCCCTTTTAGAACAGTATTTCCAAACAATATTACAGTGGCTCCATTCACATGGCTATAGTTAAGACTCTGTCAATACTTCTCTTATAAACCTTGTTTTTCAAGGGTTTATAATTTTACAGCTGAGCCATAATTAGCTGGGATTTGAGTTAAGGCACAAGAGTTCAGTCTGTCTGCAAGAACATTTTTGCTAATATTAATAAAATCAGTTTCAAATCGTAGAAGAGTAAAATATAGTAATTTATATGCATAAAAAGGATTCTTGAACATTAAACAGATTTGATTTAAAAAAAAGAATTGTGACAAGTGATCAGAATATAATATGATCTCCATATTTTTTGTCTTTTTAAAAGAAAAAGAGCAAAAAAAATCACTTTAGAAAGTCAGTTTGACAAACATTCAAAATCCAAGTGGATGGTCTCTCTCCTTAATTTATGTTGCTATGAAGAACAGGTACACAGTCTCATTAAAAGGCGCAGAATCAACCAAAGCTCATGTTCTGTCTCTTTACTCAGTTCTTTAGTCTTTACTCTTGCTGGTGGGTAAGTATAGTTTTCAATACTTCATATCATTTCGTTTGCGTATTTTTTGACAATACCAATTTGCATCCTGCCTGTGGTTTTATGGTCACTTCAGTCTTAGCTAATATTAGCCCATCTTTCTGCACTCTCTGTTTCCAAAGGTATTCTTCATTACAGTGCAAAATGAACACCTCCTGTTTCCCATTCCAGTCGTCCTCAACTGGGCTCCACTGTGAGCCCAACTCA
Source organism: Acropternis orthonyx (assembly GCA_035583155.1). Taxonomy (NCBI): domain Eukaryota; kingdom Metazoa; phylum Chordata; class Aves; order Passeriformes; family Rhinocryptidae; genus Acropternis; species Acropternis orthonyx. The sequence goes on from JAWWEU010000138.1 coordinate 13,571,248, forward strand.
CCCTTTTAGCATGTCAGCCCTGGTTTCTATTGCTGGAATTCTCCTGACTGCAACAGGATTGCATGGCAAAGGAGAGCCACATTTTGTTCACTTGCTGTGTATCTTAATGGCAGTGTCTACTGACTATCCCCAAGGAGCTAATGAAGTCCCCAAAAATGAGGCCGAGTAATTGATGGCTTTATGCAAAAATGAATATGTTTGTAAAAACTTGCCCTATCATAAATTATTCTGAAAAAATACATGCAATGAGAAAACGGAAAACATATTCTTAAGTTGGTTACTCAAAATGTCTTTTTCTAGTAGGTATAAACTGTTGCAGAAGAAATAAATAGCATGTGGAAAGCAGTAGCTCAACAAAGCCATAGGATGGCTGCTTTCCCAGAACTTTATTCCTTCACTTTACCTGTCCCTAGCTTGTCTCCTCTGTGGTTTTGCTTTGGACTTCAATTTCCTCCTCCCTCCTGTGACAATTTCCATGTCAGAGTCCCATGACCACCCTGAAGCCTTGCTGTTCCTGAGTGTGAAGTTTCTAGACTTACCCCTCCCACAATGATCACATTTGAATCATTCCTTTTCATGCAGACCTTGGGCTCTTGTGCAAGTGCAGTTGCTCATTTCTAAACCAAACCAAATCATCCAGAAAAGCCAGCACTGCCTGTGATGGACTCACCTGAGATCTGTATAGATTCAGAAAATCATACATTGCTGTCAAAACCTTTATTGTCACCAGCAAAATATGGGTTCCAGAAAAGATATGCTCTGGTTGTCTACAGGGCCATGCATTCCTTTTGTCACCCCTCTGAGACTTCTTATAAGAAAGCCCAAATGTCTCGAGCTCAAAAGCAGAGGTCTAGCTCACATTTTTAATAATTCCTTCTTCCTTCCCTCTCTTCTCCCTGCCACTCAACTGAGTTAGTGAACTCCCAAAGACATTATAGTCCTAAAAGACCAAGAGAGAAATACAGAGAAAGAACAGTGAGAAAATACTTCCAGTCACATCCAGGAAGGGTATAACCAAGGACCTCGTTCACCGACATTCAGAATGGACTCTGCTTTAATAAAACCGTGTGACACTCCTTCCCTTTTCTTTCCTGTGTAGGAACCGTCAGTGTTTTCCTCCTCCTTCCCTTACCAGTTAGTTTTTTATACACCCTGAGTTTGGTAACATAATCTTTGTTAAGGTAGGAGACTTCTTCTAAACAGAAGGATAATCAGGGTGATTTGGAAATATGCCTATTTTAGCCTAGTATTTGTCTCCAAAGATGCTGAACGGGGTTAAAGGGATAGACTTTCACCTCGGCGTTACAACACTGTGGAAACAAACACGAATCTTTAATGTTAGAGTGCAAACAGCAACCACAGAGCTCTCCTTGTTATGCTTGCTGACTGATCTGTATGATAATTGCAGGCTAGGATGACTGTATCCCTCTCAGGCCAGAGTTAACCAAATTATACAGTCAGAAGCCTTCCTGAATTCTGTGGCCATCACCCTCCACAAAAACATGAAGTTAAAATTGTTTCTTCAAATTCAAATGGGATCAATACCTTTCAGGAGACAGATGGGGTTTTCTTTTCTACACTGAAAAAAGAATCAGTGTCTGGAGTTCTGCCTCAAAGTATTCATTCAGCTACAGAACAACACCAGCAAAAATCAGCACTTGCTTTTTTCCTTGATTAGCCCTGAATCTTAGAATTTGGTGTTTTATATAAAGAGAGCTTGCTGTTGTTCTTGCATGTGGCTTTTTAAACTACCCAGTTTGGCTCAGGCAAGAAGGGCATGTTTATTCTTTTTTGGAGCTTTTTCATTTTTACTTGTAGCTGAATCCTCCAGGTCAATTGTATCTGCAGGGGTGGGAGAGGAATTTAATTGCTTTTACTTCCTACCTTCATCTCAGGGTGACCAGTCCATTAATAATGCACAGGAAGCAACTAGGAAATGCATGGTAGATTAGGGATTAATTGATATTTGGAAAGATTTCAATCCACATTTGAAGGAAAAGGTTATGCACTGTAGTCCAGCTCTAGTTACTATGTGCATTTGATTATTACTTCTTACAGCCCTCCTTCTTCTCATTTTAGATCTATTTTCCCCTTTCCTTGGTCAACAAGGCTTTTACAAAAATGTCCTTGTTTGTTTCTTGCTAGAGGTATTTGCTACGGTTCTGATACACACCACCCAGTATTAAATAAATACATACATTTGTCTGTATTTTCCAGTAACTATGTTTTTTTCTGCACTGACACCACCCACAGTTCCTTCATGAACAATTTGACTTTCCAAAATGTCATTGATTTCCCTGCTTGGAAGTTACAAGATTAATAGTTTTAGAAGCAAAAGTCCTTCAATCCTTTCACTGAATAGGTGCTGCAAGCTTGCTTCAATGCTTGCTAATGCACTTCAGCACATCAGTTTTAGTTAGAAACATGAGTGAGGCACTCCTCAAATCAACAAGGCACTAAAATACAGGAAACAGATGGGTAAATCCAGTGATGTCAGGGTAGGAAGGTATGATTTAGTTGGTTTGAAAATGACAAGCCTGACACCTCGACTTGTTTTGCCATAGAAATGATAATGACTTCAGTAACTTCTTTAGCTGTTTCAAAGGCTGCAGAACAGCTAATACTGACACCCATAAAACCAGGAACTACTGGTAACAGAACTTGACTCTGGCTGACAGGAGCAAGGGATGCGAGTAAATAACAGAAGACCCAATAGAAAAGATATATTAGACTCTTTTAAGACCTTGAAAAAATCACCACCTTTTCCCAATGCCCCTTACATTAAAAATAGACTAAGTTAGGAATGTAACATAAATGTCCAGTTACAAGCACTTTGATAATGTTAGGTGAATTGGACCAAGACCTTTTGAGGACACCTGGTGTTACAGCAGCTTTTATGATGGTATTTGAATTTGAGAGTAATGGATTCTTCTAAGCAGCTAAAGCCAGACAATTTGGAAGAGTTTCAAGGCTGCTAAATGCACACCACAGAGAGACACTGATGACTGTAAAATCTGAGTAGCCATCTCAATTTAGGATTAAAATGTCAAAGGAGAGGTAGATCTGCCTTTCATATGTCATACCACGAAGTACTCGGAATGCTAATCATGGAAACACTGGAAGTTCTTTTCTAATGAACTGCCACTTTGGAAGCAGAGCTAGACAAGTTACAAAAGCTTGTTAAGATCCAATACGTGAGTAAAGAAACAGTGATGATGATTCTCCTTTGCAGTAATCAGCTGGGATTGGAGAAGTTCATCTTTTCACCGCTGAGGTAGTAAAGGTCATATCGTAAGTGACTTTCGTAGTCCTACCAGTGGGTGTTTTGCACCCCCAATGCAGTTCTGTTTTAATTCCCTCTGACAGACCAAGAGAAAGGAAAAGACATTGAAATATACGAAGTAGCTCAAGAAGATGCCCTGGAGGAATCTTTGCTCACCTCACCACATCATGGTGTTAACAGCTGCTGAAAATGCCACAGTTTTTCTATTCCAGGATATCTCAATCCAGGCCTAATTTTATTCAAATATCCACTGTCTAATGAGAAAGAACAGTAAGCAGCATATCCTATATTACAGTATTAAATCAAAAAATATGCTATTTACAACTGTTGTTAAGAGTTGTTTTCAAATCCCTTTAGTATTTTTTCATCCATAGAGGCATTTGGAGGATTTTGCTAATTCTGGTTTTATTAACATATTTAGTGAAGGTTATCTGAGTTTCATCTCTTAATCTAGGAGACTTTGAAAGCACTATTTGCTGATTTATCTACTTTGATTGATTAAATAAATGAAGAAAGACTTGTAAACTGTAGCGATGTCACAATGGGGTACTTATGCTTTAATTAAAATCAGGATCTAAAAAATATTCTATTCAGTGGCTATCTACCTGGGTGTGCTTGGCCTAGTTTTTTCAAGTACCTAGAGATTCTGCTGAAGTCTTCATTTGCTCAATCTGCCAAATCCACAGAGCTGCATTCTGTGTACAGCTCAGGCTGCAGGCATATTTTCAGCCAAAAGAATCTGAATTCTCTGGTCACAAGCATTTGCGTAAGGCCTGCAGTGCTTTTATACAAATCTGCTCTACTTTCCACAACTTCCAGGCTCTGCACCTCGCTGTGGTTGCAAGTTTCTCCTGCAACATTTGAGGAAAGAAGACTTCCCAAAACTTCTGTTTCTATTTAACTTTCTACCCCACCTCTGCAGGGCCCCAGAGATAGTCATGGACAAATCTCTGGCCCCAGTGAGTTTTCTGTCAAAGAGGAGTGACCAAGAATCAGAAAAAATAGTGAAACTTGTGAAATCATCACAGCACAAAGCAATACAAGTTCTTTCAAACAGAGGAATCAAAACCTAAAGAGAATTTCCTTACCTTTGGTGAGACTCCCGGCTATGTGGTTTATGCCTGTGCCTCTGTTTGTAGTCGTGCCTGAGTTCTGCTGGAGGAAGTGACAGTAATTAACAATCAGATAAATAAGAGTTTTCCATCACAGCTTATTTTTCATTTTAGTTGGCAACGATCTCATCCCTCTCAAAACCAGTTACATATTGCCTTGGAGACCACAGGTTACCTGGATGTTGCTAGGATGCACCATTTGCCTGGTTCTCCTTTTCCTTGGCCACATTGCCCACTCTCAGTGCTGTTAATCCATTTGGATATTGCCCTTATGTACCCTTATGCTGGGAAATTCCTAAGTAGCCATGCGGCTTAGATTCCTCCTCACTGCACTGTGCTTATCTTGAAACACTGAACAGACAGTATTTGCCTGTGCATTTATTTTCCCTAGATGGGCTGTGTTAGCCTTTTGTGGGAAATGTTGCAAACAGACCATCGATGAAGTTGATGTGAAACTGAGAAAAGCAGGCAGATAGGGTTATATAGGGATAAACTGAGAGGGGATGTGGAAGACAGAACTTACCTACCACCTAAACTTCTATACAATCAATACCACTTATGTGACTGACCTGTATTACCATCGGCAGCAAAGAGCTGTGGTTGGGAAGCCCTTGTTGATACTGACAGCGAAGGGAAATGGAGTGAAGAAAGCTGAATGAACTGAGTTGAAAAAATAAGTAGCCCAACTACTTTTTCCTTCCTAATCATCATGTTTTAATATAACAGAATAAAGTGGCATATAAAAGGCTAATGTGCATTTTTTTCAAGGACTTGTTGAAACACATAATACCGTATCTTTGTAATTTACTGGTAATATGTACACAATGTAAAGGATTAGGAGCAGAGAGTACTATCACTATATTTAGAAAAAATGATGCTTTTCTTTCATAGGCTTGATATAAACTTTGATTACAAAGCATTTCTTTAATTTGCAGCTATTCAAGAAAACCCTTAGAGCACTGCAGCAAGCAATGCCTCTCTTTTACATTTGCATTTTTTAATTTGCATTTTTTAATTTCCCAGACTACAGCTCCACACCTACACAGGCTTCTCCTGTGGGAGAGAAGAGAATATTTTTCAGTATGAATGATACTGTTTCTATTCTCAAATAGCTGTAGTTATTAATTCCACAGATTTAGAGAAAAAATCACGTTGCTACTGTTTCACTTAAGTGTGCAGGGTTTTTTTTCTAGCTAACATCAGATGCCAATCTATTGCTCCACTGGTACCCATTTTAAATAGGGCAGCCAAGAAAACAGTTCAGACTGCTCAAATGACTGGCTGCTCTCAGCAGCCTGCTCGTGCATTCCTTGCATACCCCAAAATGACACCGAGTGCAAGGAGAGTTTGGTGCTTTTAAAGGAAGAGCCATTATGTCCGTAATATGTTAAGCCCCCCGTGGCACACTAATGGCAAGAATCTAGACCAGGTTACTAAGCACAGGAGACTATTTACTAACCAGCAGGGACCAGTTTAGTAGATACCTTTAAAACATGTACTAAACCCCATGTTCTAGGAGATAGGGTATGTGCCTGTGACCTGGGCAATCCACATTTTAAATCCCACTCTGCCTCACTTGGATGGGGACTTCAACCTGGATCTCCTTCATCTCTTAGGAGTTTCTGGCTCTTCTCAGTTCTGTATAACTACAACTATATGACTCACATGGCAGGTGACAAAGTTAGGACATCTCATCAAGTAATTCTTTCAGCTGCTGGTATTTCAATGTGTAAAACTGGACTGGTGCCACTGGAAGAGACTGAGAGAGCCCACAGCACTCAAAGAGCCTGATGGGCAGAGCCCCTTCTGAGACATGAAAGGCCTAAATTTAGTTCTATATGCAAGATTTGGCAGAGACACATATAGCTTCCCATTTCCTAGAAGTTGCCCAATTAACAGAATCAAAAAGAAATGGTCTCTCACTCACTCTGATTTTGTAGGAAAGGGTCAGCTTCTTTTGAATACTGATCTTTAAGAGAAATTTCAGAATAGCAGGGAACACCTATGCACTCAGAGGTCAGAGTGAAAGGCTGTCCCTCTCTGGGGTATCTCCTCCTGACTCACTCACCAGCTCCCCCTCAATATGCCGGCTTCTGGGACTGTCATTTTTAAGTTCCCCACCTGGTCCTGCTTTGCAGGCAGAGTCTGTGCCTAAGCTGAATTTCTGTATCTCAGAGTCTTTCCTCTGAAAAGCCTGGGATGCTACTTATAAGGCATGACATAAAGAGGGAAGGCAACAAGCAAAATTAGACCTGGAAAAGAGATGGCGACAGCCAGGCAATGGCTTTCTTCAGGAATTTAGCCAAGTATTAATGGCTGGCTGTTGGAGAGTAACTGTCTCCAGAACAACTCCATCCAGAGGCTGAGGCAACAAAACAAATTATTTGACTTTTTCTATTCAGGACCTTGCAAAAGAAAATTTACGAACACAGTGTGTCTTCCCAAGACTGAACGTTTGCTCATAATAAGGTGGGGAAAAAAGAACTTGGAAGACTTTATATAACAGTACCATCTCGTGACACCTGCCATAATAGTATTTTATTTGTCAGTCCTTTCTTATCCTATGCCTCTTGAAGCCTGACTAGGTTATTGCATCAAAGAGAAGGAGTAATATTATCATTTCAGATAAAAGAAAAAGAGAGAAGTGTGCTGTACACAATCTGCCCATCATGTCACCTCACAGTTACATTAACCAAACAGGCACCACATCTATGAGGAGTACACACGTAACATGGCAATCCATGTCAGCTACAGCTTCTTCTCAGGTATGGGGGAGAAAGCTCCACTCTTACGTGGTACCTATAATTCAAAGTGCTTTACACTGATTAATTAATGTAACATACTTTATGCACGTCAATACACTGAGTCAGAAAAAGATTGAATAAATGACAAAGCAGAACATTTAATAGATGCAGAAATTGGCAGAGCCACAAACAACACTGAACTCACAGATTTCAGAAAAAAACCCCTATTCTAGTGAAACCATTTCCTTTCCCTTTCTTAAAGCATGTTTCAGACAGCAAATTCTGCTGTGAGCACATCATCAGCTCTTTGCAAGTACTGAACTGAATAGATAATACTAGCTATAATCCCACTACTGTGTCCTAAACCACTACACTTATTGAAATTTGAAACCTTCATATTTAACTGACTTTGGTAATGACAACTCTGAAAGCTGCACTATCTTGGTACTACTAATTAATATGTAATAATAATGATAATCATGACCAATAATGCTGTTCTAATAAGGATTTAATCCTACAGATCATTTTATGAAAGCACTTTGATAATAATGATTATTTATTCTTACAGTGCATTTTTCATGCTAGCAACTTCAAGTACCACGATGCTTAATAAAGCTAAAGAAATAAAGAGATACATAAAATAACAAGCCTATGAGACTGCTAAAATGCCGATCTTATTTAATAAACCTTACCCAGTATAAAACCGTAAGGGAGATTCTCTTGGGAGAGCAGAAAAATAAAAAATAAACAAAAAACCCTCGAGGCTATGTCAGCAGGATTGAATTGACCTGTGTATCAATGTCATTTCCATTGTCACTCTAGCAAACAAAATAATAAATAGCATTTAGTGAACTGTGGGTGAGGCGTCAGCTGGTGTAAAGAGGTGCATTGGCATTAATCCAAAGGAGCTCTGCATTTGGCCCAGCATTTTCAAAGGACTGCGGAAGCACAAGAAAATGCCCAATAAGCCTCGCCCATGATGACTTCAATGCAGAGCAGAGGAAAGATGCGCACTGTAAATGTTCACATCCTCTGGTGATCATTGGTATATGTGAGCTACTTAGCTGGATTGGCCATACTGAGATCTGTTGGGGGTTTTTTTTGGCTGCAGTGCCAAGGAATTAAGTTCAATAGAGGGACCTCTTGCCTTGCTCTTCCCATGTTCCTTCCCTTGCAGCTAAACCAAAGGCTTTGGTATGACCCAAGTTGGATTTTCGTAGATATTCATAGAAGGGACATAAAAAGAATTCACCTTGTCCAAAAAGGTCCCCCATAAGGGACCCATTTAGCCTACAAAGCATTGCACAGGCAGCATTTTGCCAAAATAGCTTAGGAAGGCAAGCACTTGGGCTGGCACAATTTACAGCAGCAAAAGAAATCTTCTGCAGGATGGCTTATATAAGTAGGGAAGCCTGGTTAGCAAGACAGGCAGTTTTTATGCACAGAACTCGATCCTTCTCAAGAAGCTTTCAGTGGTTTGACTTTCCTGGCAAAGTCTTGGTAGTAGAGATCAACTTTAAAAGATATATTCAGCAGTAAAGATGTCAGGTTGAGTAACTGACAGTTGAGTCCCCTGACTTTGTTCCTCTCTGGCACAGATCACTCCCATAGCAATGTGAAACCAGAAAGAAACAGGTTATGGGATGCACAAGAGAGAAGTCCTCAGAAGGAGGTTTACTGAGACATGAGGTGTAAATTGAAATCATCCACAGTGACCTGCTCTGTGGGCTCCACAGCAATGTCCACATGCTGGAGTCAGGGAAGTGGAGACGGGAGTATCCAAACTCAGGTGTGAGATAGGGAGAGAGGAGTGAGTCTTTGGATGAAAAGCTGAAGGAACTTATTGCAGGGGAATTCTGCAGTTCTTCCCCTGCATAATTATATTTGCTCAGACAGTTTAGGAAATGATTGCCCAGAGAAAGACAGAAAAGAACAAAAAAAGAAGCCAGGTAAACACAAGCCCTCTGATAAAAGAGAAGCCCAGCCCGTGGTCAGAGAAACTACATGATAGCAAGAAGTAGCTGGCGTGTTTTGAATACACGCTATATAAACACTGTCTGAGGTTCATGCAAGTACTGAATGGAACCAACTAGTTCTTTGTTAAGGGGATGAACAATATTTCATTCCAAATAACTATCAAGAGTAGCCTCCAGCCACAGAAAGCGAATCTGAATAGGAAGAGATCTTAGCAGATCCAATACAGGCTTTCTACATTACCGGTCGATCCTTCTCCAAACTCATTTGTGAACAAAGAGAACAAAGGGCTGGATGTTTCTCTGGGGACAGTCATATTTTCTAACTGAAGAGTAAATTATGTTGAATGAGAATACAAAGTCATAAAACATAATCAGGCTATTAGCTAGGTAAGAACTGGGGGAAGATACAGTGCTCCACAATGAATTCCTAGTGTTACATGTGATAAGGAGAGACAATAGAAATCAGTGGGAAAATTTGGCATGCAGTGATTTCCTTCCCTGGGCCTCCTGCAATTTGCAGAACTCTGCAGAATTTCTTGGGCTGCTTGGTCAGCTTTCTCTTTTGCTGAAATATACTTGGATTTCAATGCTAACTACCATTGCTACAAAAGGAGGGTAGTTATAAAAGGTTGATTTGCAAAAATATTTATAAATTCTGCAGCTTTCTATTTTTAGGTGTTCAATTTAAGGCTTCTGGTGGCTGCAGACATCTGTCTTGTCAGAGATTTCTCTGTGGTGCTAACAGAAGTGAAGCTGAACTGAAGACTTAGATTCATCATGAAATGGGAACTGGGACTTTGATTCTGCAGAAAATAGAACCCAGAGGAGAATCATAAACACAAACACATTTTCTTTGCATATAGATGTTTCTATTATTCCCAGAATTGTTCAGCAATGGAAATAAATAGGAATTTTGTTAGGGATTTCTGGTGGGATCAAGATAGAGCCTGGCTGTAGTCAGTAACAGCTCTCAGGACACCAGCAAACTTAGAACCACAGAATCTTTTCAGATGGACCTCTAAGGTCATCAAGCCCAACAGTTAACCCAGCATTGCCTAGTCTACCACTAAACCATGTTCCCAAGTGCCACATCTACACATCTTTTAAATACCTCCAGGGATGGTGACTCAACCACTTGCCTGGGTAGCCTGTCCAATGCTTGACAACCCTTTCAGTGAAGGAATTTTTCCTAACACCCAATCCAGACCCCCTCTGGCACAGCTTGAGCCCATTTCCTCTTGTTCTGTTGCTTGTTACTTGGGAGAAGAGACTGACTCTCACATGGCCACAATCTCCTTTCAGGGAGTTGTAGAGAGCAATGAAAACCTCCTTGAGCCTCCTTTTGTCCAGATTAAACAACCCAGCTCCCTCAGCTGCTCCTCACCACACTTGTGCTTCAGACCCTTCCCCAGCTCCCTCAGCTGCTCCTCACTACACTTGTGCTCCAGACCCTTCCCCAGCTCCCTTGCCCTTCTCTGGACACGCTCCAGCACCTCAATGACCTTCTTGTCATGGGGGCCCCAAAACTGAACACAGAATTCAAGGTGTGGCCTCACCAGTGCCAAGTACAGGGGGACGGTCACTGCCCTTGTCCTTCCTACCCTCTCATCCAACTTGGTTCCACCCACAAACTGACCGAGGATGCCCTCAGTCACCTCGTCCAGATCGTTGATAAAGATATGATAGAGAACTGGCTCCAGTACTGAGCCCTGGGGAACAGCACTGGTGAGCAGCCCCAGATGGATGTAACTCCATTCCCCACAACTCTCTGGGTCCAGCCACCCAGACAGTTTTTAACCCAGGGAACAGTGCACCCATCCAAGCCATGAGCAGCCAGTTTCTCCAGGAGAATGCAGTGGAAAATGGTGTCAAAGGCTTTGGACCTTCTAATTTTCTCCCTGCATAACCTCATGACATCCTTACAGTCCTCCAGAGTTGCCTGCCCCTTCTGCCAAAGGTCATAAACTCTCCTTTTTCCCCCCTGCGTTACAGCCAAATCTCTTTGTTCAGCTGGGCTGGTCATCTTCCTCACTGACTCGTCATTTGATACATGGGGACAGCCTGCTCCTCTGCTTTTAGGACTTCCTTCTTAAAGTATTTCCAGCCTTCCTGGACTCCTTTTCCCTTCAGGACTGCCTCTCAAGGGACTCTGTCAAGCAGTCTCCTAAACAGGACAAAGTCTGCCCTCAGGAAATCCAAGCATGTCTGTTTGTTGGACTCAGTTGTTGCTGTTCAGCCTGATGTGAACTCCTGAGGCTTGTGTTCCCTTTCACTTTGTCTATGTTTCAACACCACGCAGCTCACTATCCATGCCTAACCAAGTACTCTTAGTTAATGGTTCCCTGTGCAGTCTCTAAATGCTCTCTCTCCTCAGTCATTTTTCCTTTCTATACAAATCAGAATATGACCTGAAGTAAAATTAAAGTTACCAGAAGCCCATTTGCTCAGTGTTTGTGCTAGGAGGCCAAAGTCCCATACTTTAAAGGGAAACTTCTTCCTTGAAGGATTATCCCAAATAACATTTTCACAAAGGCCGAAGAATGTATTATGCACAAAGAAGAGATCATGCAAGACTTCTCCTGGAGTCTCATCAACACTGTATTTGAACAACAGAAATCCAAAAGAGGGAGGAAAAACTTGCATGCATGTCAGTGGGATGATCAGCATGGAGCATGTTATAGGCATGTGGTGTGTTGGTTATGACAATTCTACTAGCTATGAGAAGGCTTTAGAACAGCAGAGTCTAAAAATGTGATTATTCAGGCTATAAAGAATAGGAGGTGCTGGGAAGTTCTGGAGTACATGGAAAGGATATTAAAGAATAGCAACTCAGAAAAGTTCTTGGAAAAATCACCCTGCTTAAGGGAAACCGAGTATGAGAGAATCATGAGAGAGCTGTTCAGTCAGCTTAGAAAGAAACCAAAGCAATTGGCTGGTTTGTACATGCTGGTACTGCTCACAGGATCAGGGAATGAAGCAGCAACAGGTATGGCCTGACCAAAAATTCCAGTGGGGAGCTAAGTCAGGGGTTAGAATTTGAAATCCTTAACAAGGTGAAATAAAGACTATGAGGAACTAAACACAGGCATGGTTCTGCCATTAGCAAGGTCCAGGGCACAGAAGACAATATTAAGCTCAGGAATGAACTGGTAAAAACTGGGAGAACATCTCATCTTGGATCCAACCATGTGGTTAATGACATTGTTGATTTTGATAATTTCGATTTGCATGCTGCAGCTTCTGTTACAAAATCCATCACAGGATATAAAATACTTTGTTTGTTCTTAAGATTTCTATTTTTCATTTTCTATAAGGTTCAAAAGAATCTTTTGCTCGTGCTATTTTGCTCATACCATACTTGAAAGCACAAAAATGTGAACTGTTTGTTTATCCTCAGGGCAGGTGCTCTGTAGATTATCACAGTCAAGCTTTGTTGTTCTGCACTACAAAGTCTTCAATCTTGACCTGAGAGGTTGTTTTTCCCACTTTCCCACCCCCTAAAAAATGAAAAATAAAGTGAGAACAGAGAAAAAAATCTGTATTCTAAGCTAGTGCTCTGCCTTGCTTTAGTAAATTCAAATAATACAAGTTTTCTAGTTACCTGTACCTAACTGCTACTCAGTACTGAAGCTGGTCTGGGGCTGAAATCACTGTCTTAGTGTGGGTAGAAAATTAGAAGTGCAGACTCTCGTGGGGAATTCAGCAGTGTTAATTGTATGACTTGGCAGTACTCAGGGGAAACCTTCCAGGTGACATGTAAGGAAATAACACACATATATCTTACTTTAATATGAAGGAAACCAGAGGGCTCATCTCCCTGCACAATCTGTTGACAACTTTACCCTTATACTGAATGATGACACACAGGTGGAATTATCTTGTTCCATTAAGGATCTTTCACAAAAACATATATAACAACCAAAGTCTGCAAAGTTTTTTTTTTCATCCCAGACAAATATTGTACAAATCCTAAATTCTGGAGTTATTTCAAAAGAATAAATCTGGAAAAAAATATAGAATGTTTTCTATTTATTGGTGTGTAGGGAAAAGTAATACAGTAAATTACTGCTACAGTCCCCTCCCCTGGTATGATCTGTGATACAAGATAAAAAAGCACAACACTACAGCTCAGAACAGGAGGTGCAAAGGTGACTTTTGAAATCCCCTGATCCCAACCTAATTGCTAGACAGTCCCCAAGCATAAGTTAGAGCAGCCTCCAGCATCAGCATCTAAACATGCCTTTTGTTCCAGTCCAAAACCCATCAGGAACCATGCCCCAATACCACAGGAGTATTATCAGGGAAAAGAATTAATAGGTTCCAGAGCCACTTGATTCATCAGCCTGAAGAAAGCCTTATTTAACTCTTTGCATAACTTCAGTACTGATAGTTTTGACCATGTCTTGTGAGAATATATCATAGTGGCTGCCACTTATAATTTAACAGCCTTTCTAAAGTATCTAGTAAAAAATATCCTCCTGATAATCCATAAGTGGCTCTTACAATATTTGAGTCTGTGAAAGTTTCTGCTTTTTTGTTCCTCTGCAGAGATTTAAAACCTATAAACAACCATTAATCTCAGGTCTGTAGACCCTAAGATGTATCTAATAATCTTGGACAGATTTTCTCAGGCCCAGATGGACAGTGCCTTGGAGCTTCTGACTAGATTGGTTAAATGGCTAAAGCATAGACATATCCCAGATGTTACCATGGATGTTTGTCTTGACTAGTCATTAAGCTTTGATATGCATAGATATTGGCATCAAATTAAATTTTCTAAAAATTGTTACCAGTGGAAATTTGATACTTATGAAAACACTTTTTCCTACGAATGCTGAAATGTGGCAATTATCAGTACATAGGGCCACTGGGTTTATACAGGGAATTCATATATGAACAAGGGAAATATTTATTTATCATGAAGGAGAAAAATATCTCCCTGCTTTTCCTTCAGTGTCAGAAAGGCAGATGGGAGTGATGGATTGGATTCTGATCACATGAGGTCACAGCTTGCAGGATTGAGTACATGGGTGTAAAAATGGCATAGGGCTAAAAGCAGTGTGCAATGGATCTTGTTCTAAAATAAGAGTTTTGTTGATCCTTGGATTTCCAAGTGAGTCAAAGATAGTTGGAAACTCTTTTAGTACAAAATGTAGAGTTAGATGTTTTATGCTTTTATCCTTTGATAAAAGGAACTGTCCTAGTTGCAATAAAAAACCCTAATCCAACTCTCTCTATTTATATTTTAGCTATTCCATGTCCTTCTCCAGGAGGACCAATATTGCAGCACCACATAATCAGGTGCATGGCAGCTGGAAACCACTGTGCTCAATATGCAAACTCCAATGTTAGAAGTGAAAAGAGAGAAACCATGTCAAGGCAGTGTCTATCAGCTGTACCCTGTAACTTAAAATCAGAGACCCCAACATTACTTTTGAATCCTTGCAGGGTTATAGACCTCCAAAATAAATCAGCTCTGCCAGTTGTGAAACACCCTAGAGCACGTATTGGAAACATTCACTGTCTTTTAAAGTGACAGATTAAAATTTCTAGTAACAAAGTTCTGCTCTTTCCTTAAGCAATCCATAAGCAACTCCACTCATACTTGCACTGAAGGATTTGGGTGTTCTTCTGAAAATCTTGCAGCAAGCCCCAGCAGCCTGCTTCACACTGATTCTGATCTTACTTGCAGCAGCAAAAATAAATGTAAGTATAGTGTATCAGAGATGCTTCAGTGCATGTCCAAAATTAGGCTCCAGCTGCAGACCTGTATATTTTTATGCTAAGAAATCCTGAGTTGGGCATGCAGAAGAGCTCTGCTGGAGGGGACCAGGGAAGAGTCACACGTGGGTACAGTAACTCAGCCACACAATCTACCGACTCTTCCACTGATGCCTCCAATGTTTTGTCTCAAATGCTGTCATCATGCCAAGGCAGCATCAGGGACACAAAATCAGGAGTACAAAGACAATTGTAAAGTCTCCCTCAGCCATCTCTGAATGATAGTAGATATCTGCCTCCAAAAATTTGAAATCGTTTAGATAGAGCTGCCTCTTTGGTCAAGTGGAGTCCTCTGCGTTGAAGTGAGTGAAAGATCCTTTTTGGCTGCAGACAGTGTATGAGACCATTCCCAGACCCTGCTTGAGAGAAAAGTTCCAATTATTTCTAGTGCTCTCTGCAGAAAGCACCTAGAAAAATCCTCAGTAGCTGCGGTGTGCACAGGCTCTGCTGTCAGCTCCCAGCAGCGCCCGGGCCAGCAATGTGTGCACTGACCTCACCCCAAACAAAAAAACATGGCTCATGCCTGTGGTACTGGCCCGGCACCAAACTGCTCAAAGAATGAAAGAACAAATCTGGGGGAAATTATTCTTTGGTATAATTTCAGTTTAAAGAAAATATTTCTCAGACTGGGCAAACACCAACTCACAATCAGGAGTTGAAGACACCATGATTAATTCTGTCTTTCTGAGTTTGCAAACAACTGCTCCAGGAAGTACAAGTGACTGTCTTATTTGTAAGGGACTAACTCTGAAATCTAATGCCAGCAGTTAAAAAAAGTTTAGTATTTCATTACCTGATAGCACTAGCAAAACATTTAGCCAATATGTCTGTCCAGAAATTCCATGCAATCTCCCTTCACATGTGAAATCCATGTGTCATAGACCCCAACTCTGTTCTTCACTGACTTTGTACATGAAATTTTGCATGACACAGTTACACATTTTCAACCCAAAAAACCCAGTTGGATTTGCAGTACAGTGCAATGTACTGTAAATGGGGAGGATGGACAAAACATTATGAGATACACTGAATATCGTATTAGAAGGAAAACCATGGTGTGGCTCCTGCTCTGACTACATTATTCATTTTCATATTTAATTCATAAAAAACTTCACCTAATTTCCACAAGGTTTCCAGCCTCTTGCAAAATACAGTCCCGGAATCTTGACATCCTCCTGCAGAATTATGGTTGAACTGGGTACTTAAAAGTAAAAAGACTAATTTTAAAGACAAACCCCAAAGCCCCAATCACACACAAGCTTTAATGTTTAAGCTATTGTAAACAATTTTGGAAAGAGTTTTGAAAAAGGAAGTGGCTGGCTTTTCAAAAAACACCTTCTGAAAAGGGCCAGATTCTGACTGATATGTAAGACTAATGTAAATCAGAAGCAATCTCCTTGAAGTTAATAGAGATCAGATTTCAGGCTTATAAGCTTTTGCACACTGAATTTAACTATCTGTCATGCCTGCGAGGTTACAGCACAGACCTAAAAGAAGGTACGGTGTAAGATCAATGTTAAGGAAAGAGTTTCATTTAAAAGACCATCTTTTCCCATCAGACATGATAGAAGATTTATTATTCCAATATTATTGTTGAAACTAGAAGAGAGAGGAAAAAATAAACAGGAACATATATTTTCATTTTATGACTGTGAACAACATTTCATACTGTAAACATACCTTGGTCTATAACATTTACCCAGTAAAAAAAAATCATTTCAATACAGTCCTTATTGCTAGCTCGGCAGAGCCTCCCCAGAACATTGTGTTAATGATTAATATGAAGTCAGTGGAATTCCACAGTTGCTGAGAGTCTTGTGCCCAAGAATGAACTGCATTGCTAAATCAGCAAAGACAGTTGTCAAGGTAACCTCTATGTAATCTATTTAACTGGCTCCCAAAACACCAATCAAGGTCAGATAACGCACTCAAGCACCATATGAACACACTCATACGGCATAAAGCTTTGTATCAAGACAGCAGGGAGGAAAAAACCTCATTAGGAAGTAGGGGGAAAAAAATAAATTCAGTTTTGAGAAGTGTTAATTGGGATTGCAGTTAGCTTTGTGGGGAAAGCATGCCACTCATCTGAATATGTTTTATCTATAGTAGAAGTAATTTCACTCCAGTTCTGATTGAATGGAAATATCCTTCTACTAGTGTTAGGGAAAAAAAAAAAAGACAAAAACAACCCACCCAAAATGTAAAAGCAGCCACGGATAAATTATTAATTTCATTTATTGTTTTATTAATGCATGTCTGGCATCTACACTCTGATACAGAGTTCTCATTTTGTTTTGCTCTGCAATAGATTTTTGTGTTACTTAACAGCAAATGAAATACCAGCAGCATCTCAGGGTTGGGGATACAGCTCCCCACACAACATGATTCCACAGGTCCTGCTCCCCTGAGCCCTCACCCCTCCTGTGGAAACTTTCCAGTCATTTCTAGAAAAGAGAACAATCTATTTGGAGTTACAATCTGATGGGTACCTTGAATTTTAAGTTGTGTTTACTTTCTGTGCATTCACATCTCTATAGCCATAACAAGGACTGGCAAGAGTCACTGGGGTCTGAACTGATTTTTATTCCAACAATTGCTGTGCATACAAATCAACATCCTTTGCTTGATATTTATTTCTTTGTTCAATATTTACTGCTTTGCTTTTCCTGGAAGCAAAGGATAGTAAGCATTATGAGAATTTAAAAGGTTGTCTGTTTCCCTTAGAGCCTCCATATCCTTGTCCTCTGCTGGAAAGCTACAGTACTCCACAACTTCTTACAGCCTCTACCCCTCGATGAATCTCAGCAAATATCCCTATGCTGCTTACAGTAAAAGCACATACCAAGGGAGCTATTTCCTCCCTTCAGTTACACAATGTCAGGATCATGGAGCTGTGCTATATCAGGACACTGCTCCTGTTCCACAAAGATGCCAAAAGGTCTTGCTATAGAAATGAAGAGCTAAAATTATCAGCTCCAAAACTGCAGAAAGCAATCACAGTAAAGACTATATAACATCTGTGTGTTTAGACAGTATCTTTGGCCAATGCCGTTCATACAAAAAACCCCCAAAACTCTTCTTTAAATGTAAAATGGCTGCGTACATCAGACTTTAATGAAAGAAGAGATGCAGTTTTGAGATTTTAGAGTCACTGGCAACTCTGCTTAAGTTATAGATGTTTAGCACTTCTCAGGCTTTCCTCCTTTGTAACAGAGTGTGAGATCCGTATGCCTGTCTGGGATCAGCGCGGGATCCAAGGGCTATAAAATCATGTACTAGATTAGGAAACAAGGAAGACAACTGCACATTCTAGTCATCCCCAGTGTGGGAGGGTGCGACGGTGCCACAAGCTGCTGCTTATCATGTTGCTGCTGAAGGCAACATGTAGGCAGAACCCACAGCCTTCACAGAACTACCCCAGGACTGCTCTGGATCCACTAGGCTGGGAATAACAAAGCTGCCAAGTTGACTCCAATCTACTTGAGAAAGTCAAGCTTCAGCAGAAGACAAACTGTGTTGCCTGTCACAGCATCTCACCTTACAGATGTAGGGCAGATGTGCACCCACAGACACCCACACAGTGCACCCATGTCGGTTGAATTCTAACATATGCTCTTGAGTTTCTGTCTCAGGGAAACCAGACAACGGGCTGGGGAGGACCTAAATGTTGTCTGGCTGTGGAGTCAGGGTAGATGCAGTGTGAACAATTTCATATGAACACTTTAAGGGTCCAAATATTATTAATGACATTTTTCTGTAAAATAACCATCACCATAAAACCTAAACACATTGCCAATACCCAGGAATTTACAACAAACTTTAGGTACACAGAGCTATGGGCACCATTTGAGATCAAGAAGCTGACAAGGATAGGGACTAAGTGATCTACTCACTGTCAACAGGATGCACGTGGCAGCCACAGATGGATGCCAAGAACCCCCCAAGCCCCAGCTCAGCTGAACCACTGTGGTCCTATCTTTAAAAAAGCCACTTGAGAGCTCTGAGCACCCACAAAACCTGTTGATTTCAGATTTCACCAGGAGGTAAGAGCATTTGGCACTTGTCAGGTGTGTTAGCATAAAAGGAAAGAGCTTGTATATCTTTTCAAGCTCTGGAGACTGTGACTGCTTTCAACAAGAAATTAGCAGCTTGTCTCTGGATTTTGACATGTCAGACACAGAGGGGAGGACTGACAGCTAATGAAGCTCCGAGACAATTACAGTGACTCTCCCATGATGAACTGAAATCCACCCCTGCATTGCTGGGCACCAGTGTAATGAAAGTTGGACTGTTTGCAGTATATCCCCTTTTGTGTCACTACAAACACTGATCTGACAGTGCAGATAAAAAGGAAAGAGGATGAAAACTGAAGGAACACTCATTTCTAAGACAGACTATGTCAGAGATGCTGTATACAGTCAATCAATGTAAGAGTGTTTCTTGCCCTGGCAAATATGTGATTAGCCAAGTTTCAAACCAAACAGGACTGTAAATATAAATATTTATTGCTGTGCTTGAAGTAACCTGATATTTCAACTCTCAGAAAGTGGTTCTGGATTCACGATTATTTCAGCTCTAACATGCCTTTGAGTGTGGACCTAGGTTACTTTTGAGTTAATTTGGGTACATGAGCAGAACCCATTTACTTTCAATCAGTACTCTGCCACTGTACCTTGTGTGTGTGTGTATATGGTCTGTTTTCTTTATTAGTCCCAATTAGAATTGTAAACATGGACTGTACCCAAAACAGTCCTCTTTGCATCCATGAAATTGCTCTTGTATTTCTAGGAAGTTTAACGCAGGCATAGACAGCAGGTAACATCGCTTGCTCTGTGAGGGTGTAGCACAGCCAGCGTAGGCAATGCTGGCAGGAGATACCATGCACTTCCTACTCAGAGACAGGATAATATAGCTCTTGTGGACAGCCAAATATAAATATACATATGGAAGATAAAGCAGGGTGGTCCTACCATCTAGCCAAAAAAGTGATTTTAAAAGCCATGAGTAAATGTATATGAAACCATCACAATTACTGCGCCATCTCTATTATGCAAGTTATTACAGTAGAATCATGGCTACCGTCATTTCAGTCAGCACTCCCTTTATGGAAGTAATTTCTGGAGGTCACAACCTGAAACCATATTTATATATGAGGAAAAACATTATGCTTACAGGCTTGTGAGACTTAAAAAAACCACCAAAAACCAAAAGAACCCACAAAAACATCATCAAAACTTATTGTAAACAATACTATTTGTTGTCTTTAATGACCAAAGTTTTTAAAGGGGGTTTCTGCTGGGTTTTTTCAATTAACTTTTAAATACTAAAGACTTAACTTGCTTATTCCTAATCCTAACCAAATACAATGAAAAGCTCTTAAGTAGTTCAAAATTGCAGGTGTTGTTTTCATCTGTGTTACTCACCTACCCACATGTTCATACACTTCAAATGTACTGTTAGAGGTGTGTTCAAAAACCTCAAAATCTGGAGGGGCAGAGATCCCTACAGACTCGGCCCCATGCATGGCATCAGGATCAACACTGTAGATTCTTACATCTCCAGAGGAACATGAACTAATCCACACACTAAGACAGGATTTATAAGATGGACTGTAACAGCTCCTAAGATAGCTGTTACTGCCTCTGTGTTGTTAATGTGTTTGCGAGATTAGTATTAATTACCCAATAAGGGATATATCTGTTTTGAGAGCTTGTAATAAGTCCTTACTTAATATTAAGCAAATCACATGCAAATGAAAGAACATACTGTATAAGCAACAAAGTATTTAATTATTTGTATGTATTTTAAGAATCTATAATAAAATATCTGTATTTGCAGGATCTATTATAGGTATATATTTATATATCTATGAATAGTAATTATTTAAAGGATATATGCAATACAGACATTGAAGGTTAAATAAGCAATGCAAAGGTGATATGAACTAATGCTTGCCAATACACTCAAACTTCATTCTAGCTGTTTATCCTTCATATAAAGAATGGTGAGTACCTACTTGCCCACTTTCTCTCCCTTCCTCTGACTTATCCTTCCTGGGTTAGTATCATATTCTGAACCTTCTTAAAGCACCCTGCTTAATATATAATTGCAACATTTTTCTTAGGTAAAGGAGAGAGGAAAAACAAAATAACTGATAGAAGAAATCCATTGTAAAGTAGTGTCATTTCACTGCAGCCCAGTGAGCAATCCTGGCTTTTACCAGCTGGAACCCCAGCTAGCGACTTTGACCAGCCGGTCAGGCACCTGGTACCAAACTGCCAATCCACTGCTGCTTCTCCTGCTCCCATTCATCATCTTCCCCAGCTACTGCACAGCAGCGGGAGGAGGTGGGGGAGCGGAGGATGCCAGGCTTGGCTCGGCCCTGGCAGGGCCAGCAGAGCTGGGTGCGAGTCCCACAGCCTGGCGCGGGCACAGCCGCTCCCAGCACTGCCGCCTGTGACTAATCAGCCCCCACAAGGCTCACGCTTGTTTATTCCACTTAGATTCTTCTGGTTCATATCAAAACACAACAGCCAGGGATACTAATTCATCTTCATTTTCTCAAGTAAAAAAAACAACATGGCAACTCAGGCAAATGTTTATACAAAAATGCACTTTTTATCTCCTGATACCTCTGTGACTGAATTTTCCTTCAAGAATAACAGATGGCTTAACTCTACCAGGTAAAGAGTTTGCATGAGTTGGTGACAAAAAAGGGTTGTGAGGTGGGTTTTCTTACAACATAAATCTCCCCCAAACTTACTCCTGTAAACAGTAATAAGAACATGCAGGGCTTTTTAATTGAACATTAAACTCAGAAGTCCCATTACATTCACAGTACAGTATCCAGTTAATATATCCTTTGGGTTTTTCTTCCCTTTGTCCCACCCACAGAGATGTTACAAATTGGATTTAAATTAAATTTCATTCTAAACACATATATTCAATCATAACAAAACAGTGACGAATTAGCTTATTCCATTTAAACTCATTGTATGCTCAGCCTGAGTGCCTCCTGCTCCAACCCAGGGCCTATTTCCCAAAGGTTGGGTATTTAAGGAACTGACGCACATATGTGTGTGCAGCTATTCGCCGGGGAATTGGGTTGATTATTACATGAAATACAAGGTTGAACTGCAGTGTGTGTTTTAAAGTGTGAATCTGGAGAAAGGTTGGTTTTATTATTGCATGAGTAAAGGGCTATAAACGGATGGATACAGACAGAGTGGTGCAGAGGCAGGTGCAGTTGTTCTAGAAATGCCTACATTTATTTTTCCTCTTTTTTAAATATGATCTGATATAAAAAGAAACCTGACTGGTAATTTCCCTTTTAAAATAGTCTGTTATATATCCATTGAAACACTGTTCCCCATTAGACACTTTTCCTGTACAGGAATAACATATAATAAGGAGATTTTCTTGTTTGGTTGTTTGGGATTTTTTTTCTGTCATGGCTGGGCCCTTGCTAGTTTTAGTGTTTAAAGGAAGCCAGAATGGGTCAGGTGTGGAGAGAACAGAGCGAATTTGATATCACTCCTGAGAGAACTTGGATAGGTTCCAAATCAATCTGTCTCAGGGAGTGGAGGGGTGAGCAGAAAAGCAACAGGCATGAAAAAAAGATCCTGAGTGTTACCATGGCTAAACATCAACTGTGGTTAGATCAAACACTCGTGAAGCAAAGGATATTGAAACTGCTATTTGTAAAGGAAAAAAGCCATCATTTCAAAATTACAGTGGAATGTGTTTAGAGAATAAACATTCTCAATTTGCCCTAAAATTTGTCAGCTGTAAACAAACTCACTGCTTTTACCAGGTTTATGCAATCTCTGTGCACTGTGGATATTTTAGAGATAATTCAGGACTCATTGTTAGAAATTTCTGAAACTGGTAGGGCTGTGGTGTCCCTACATGGGGATGTGCTTTAGTGATCTATTGGCCTAGGGTAGTTAATCACAACTGCTAACAAACAGGAAAAAAGAAACAATTAAAATTCTAATTGGTTTGAAACTTTAAATCCCATCCCAGCATGCGCACTCATTCCTCTACATACTACCCAAATCCTAACAAACCCTCTTCCCTTCTCTCTGTGGGCCAGCTATGCACAAATTTGCTGCTTCCAAAACTCAGACTTCACGTTTAGCACTGGATGTAACCCTGTCAAATACCCAGAAGCCATGACCTTCCCTGAACATGCTAACAGCCTTACAACTAGGCCCCAGTACCTCATGGAATTGGAGGTGAAGGAACATTTCATAGAATTGCTTAGAGTGGAAAAAACCTCTAAGATGATCATGTTCAAGTGTTAACCCAGCACTGCCAAATCACCACACCCCATGTCCCTCGGTGCCATATCTGCATGCCTTCTAAATACCTCCAGGGATGGTGACTCAATGCAAAGAAGTCAGAGGTCCATAACATGCAGTTCATTGTATACACTTTGGCTAATCAAAGGTTTTCCATCAAATAATCCCATGAAAACAAAAGGGCCAACTTTTCCCAACTTTTCATTGTGCAGCATCAGTTGGATGTTAACCAACGGGTACCAGCTGAGAATCTAGTTCCCAAACTCATCTCTGACAGCCACTAGATGCAAAATAGATCCCTAAACCAGGGCTTTGTGGTAGCTGACAGATCAATTCGTTCCCCAGATGCCAATGGAAGTGACTGCTGTGAAATCCTTTTGTACCTTTACAGCTGTACCAGACTCACTGCCCAGGTGTAACAACTCCTGGCACTAGCAGTCTTTCCTTTTTCACACTTAGGGGAGCTGCAGAAGTGCAGATTGCTTCTTCACCAATAACTGTTCACAGCTACAGGACCTCAAAACATGTTCTCCCTCCTGCACAAGGTCTACTGAGAAGTGTTAGAGGCTGTACCATCTGCACGAAAAATACATCCACATTATTACACCCTATAAATCAAGTACAACTGCAGGAAAGCAGGTGGTCATAAACTGACAGAAAAACCAGACCTATAGTGCATATATATTAGACTAGATCCACTCATCATGTTGCCCAGGGGTTGAATGCAGACAACAGGACAATTTATTTGGCTTATCTGTGGCTGACAGGTAAGAAGCATGCATGGGGTGCTGGGAGAGTGTGCACATGTTCTGGATAACAAGGCTTGCATGTTCTGACTGGTCTGACAGGGAAATACCTTCCCTCTATCCTCACTGCTACTTGTCTGCTGGGGGTCCTGAAAAAAAAAAAAAACAGTGGAAGGATACTCAGGAGAAGGAACATTTTTCTTAGGAAAGACAGAAATGGGGCATCCAGGGAGGATAATGATGCTGAGGCAGGCAGGCAACTGAAGCCAGAGACAAGGGGAAAGGATGTCTCAAAGAGGTAAGGGAATTCATATGGGTGGGAATTGCAAGTGGGGTGGAAGGGACTTGAGTGGCATGAAAAGGTTGATCCTAGCATTGATAAGCTGGAGTCTTCAATAGTCTGTCCACTGTTTGAGGCCAGGTGTGCCAAAGAAACATCAGACTCAGTGGGAACTCTGCCTGAGCAAGGATCTCAAGCTCAGACCTGTAGTGAGGAATCTGTGCAAACCATTTTTTTTGTTGCTTGTTTCAATAGTCAAGGAGTTTGAGCACCACCAGCAAGATAAGGACAACAGACAGTACCACATCCTCTAGGGTAAGAGATGGTAAATCTCTGTTAAGAAAAATGACCTTTCAGAAGTTAATGGATGTTGCAAAAACTCCCAATACATTCTTCTTCTTTGGGCTTCCCTCGAGGTGTGAAACACAAACTGTAACACTTTTTCCAAGCAGCTCCCCGACTTTCCCATCAGGGAGCAGCAGGAGTGGGGCCGCTCGCCGAGGGCTGTGCTGTGAGCCCACAGCACAGGTTGGTGCTGAGCACTAGGGCACAGTCCCACAGCACCTGAGCCCAGTGAGCAGAGCAGGGCAGGGACAGCAGCGGGTCCTGGTGACAGCTCAGGGACCCACAGGTGAACAGGAGGTTACACAGCAAGTCCAAAGTCAATCGAAATCGGAGTGACATTCCAGGAGGAGTGCTGGGGCCATGCACACCTACACTGCAGGGACTGAAGCCCCAGTGCTGAGCTGCAGAGGGGTTCCTGGGCCATGGCCAGGGGTGCTGGGGGGCTGGGCAGGGCCATGGGGATTGTGAGTGCACACGAGGCCCTGACAACTATCGAGGGGTGTCTGCCAAATCTACCAACAGACACATGTGCGGCAGTACCGCCTGCAGCACATCATACCCTAACGCTGAAATAAGGGCAAAGCTTAATAGGCACAAGTGACCCTTATTCCAAACCACTGGAACTGCTCCGGTGAGTGCAGGTTACACCGGTTGCAGCCAGTGAGATCCAGCCTCTCTTGATTCTGAGGTCAGATCCATGCACATTTTAATTAAAGGACAGGAAAGGAAGCAGAATGGTATGAGTTAAAAAGTACTGCCAGCAAAAGCCTCATCTTTTAAATATTCTTTAAGACTACTTAAGTATTCCTGCCCCAAGGAAGTAAATGAGATTATTCTTATAAGTAAAAACTACTTACACAAGCTATGGTTTGCAAGACAGTTTACCAATTATGGAGACAGATTTCTGCAACAAAGTCTTACAAATTACACAGCACCATTCAACTAACTTTTTTCTACTTTCAAAATAATAAAAATCACTGACTATCCAAAATTGCAAATTGGAGGGAAGACAGGGAAAAAACTGCAACAACAAACCCTCCACCAATGGTGGTGTCTAAAAATCAGTTCCCTTTTAAAACCCCTGTATTTATTATTTACTTTCAGTTTTTAAAGTACTATTTCCAATAAAAAGGGACATTTCAAATAAGCAGTAGGAGTAGCTCAGACACATAGGAATGGGTCTGATCACAAAATTCCTTACAATGTTAATGATAAAACCCTTCCTGTTTCTCATAGCCACAAAAACCATGCTGTTTTTGGAAAGGATAAGGTCCTTTATGGTGTTGATAAAGCACTCCTCTTGCAGAAACATAAGGTACTATCAATCAATAACATTTGTCTCTGGCTTCTTTTGTTGACATCCCAATATCACAACAGCAAATCATAATCCTAGCAAAGTAAATAGGCTCTGGGGAAAAGCAGCTATAAATTGGGCCTGGTTGGACCAAATGAACTCTATCATGAAGGTCTGTTAAGCACTGAGTGTTTTACTTTCTAGCAGAACATTCAAATTGAAAAAAAAAACAGGTAAATTCAAAGTAAGAAGCAGAGCTAGGAACCAGAGAGCCAAAGTAATTTGGCTCTTCAGTTAATTAGTAGCAGATCACCCTGATAATCACTGTTGTGCCTTGTTTTTCTTTAGCAGTTATTGATTTCAGTTTTCCTCAGTATTTTCACATTTTTTCCTCCTCAATTTGGAAGATTTCCTTAAGTGCAAAACTCAGGCTCGATCTGAGCAGACATCATTCCATTGCTTTAATGAGCACTAAGGGCCTGTCGACGTAAAAAGGCTGCTCCAGATTAAACACAGCCCATTACATAAAACATCTGGGCTACATTGGTTTCAAGTGGGTTTATTGGGGTTTAACTCAGAGTGACCACACATCAGTCTAAATGAAACCAAAAGTTTTCCCTGGCACTGAAAAAGGCAGGCAAATAGAATCCTGCATCAAAATATGCACCTTCAATTGATGCAACTTTGTCACACAGATAAATCTGGGGACTTTTCGTTGACCCTTCAGTATATAAGTACTAACCCACTTAAACAACTCTAATTTTCATAAACAGATTTAATGGTGTTTTGTTATCATAAGAAATTATCATTACAATTATTCCCCTTCAGTTCCCCAAAGCATGCTGTGTAGTCTGGTGTCAAGGTTCACTTTTGATCTGGGTCACACATGTATCAGGCCATGAGAAGGAACAAACCTGGGTACATTAGTATTGAGCTGTTACTTCCACCTAGGACAAGTGCACAAGCAATCTGTCAATACACGGCGGGCAGCAAGACCTCAAAGCAGGGAGGGAGCTCACCTCAGAGCAGACTTCACTGGGGCTCACTGACGCCAAGGCTATGCAAGAGGTCCAGCTGAACCACAGGACGCTACCTAGACCTTGATTTTAGCTAAAATGCAATGATGAAAAAGGGGCAAAGTAATTAAAAAAAGGAGCTAATGAGGCTACACTGACATGAGGCGTAGCTACTTTGATGATGATGTGATGTTTCTCTACAGTTCTGCACTACAAAGTTCTGCTGCCTGCTTACTCTCACAGATGCACCCTTGATTTTCATGTGCATTTCAGTACACACTGGTATTATATTCAAAATCCAAACTTCAAATCACAATTTTACCATTATCAATTCCAAAATACTCCTATGAACTGTGGACATGTATTTTTGAGGGAGCAGGATCCAAAGGCAGATAGCTTACCTTCTGATTCAAGTCTTTACACTATTTACAATAGCTTTCCCAACTGCACAGGTGTCAAAAATAAAGC
This sequence comes from Acropternis orthonyx, assembly GCA_035583155.1. Classification (NCBI taxonomy): domain Eukaryota; kingdom Metazoa; phylum Chordata; class Aves; order Passeriformes; family Rhinocryptidae; genus Acropternis; species Acropternis orthonyx. Next base: position 13,598,599 of record JAWWEU010000138.1, read on the forward strand.
AAACTGTATTGTGCAGAAAAAGTAACTTTGACAGGTCTAATTTACTGAGACTGATTCGTGTGACAGCATAAACAAATCATTCTTGTCAAAGTCTGTATTGAAAACAGAGTAAATTGATCGTGGAGTCAAGTGCACTAGTAATCTCAGGGAGTATTGTGATTTCATTTGTAAAACTATTGCAAAGAGAGGAAAAAACCTGTCTTTCAGAGCTGGCTTCAATTTTTGCACTAGTCAGAGCAGTAGAAGAATATGCTGGTTAAGAGCATACTGCTACTACCAGCACTTTTCCTGTGCAATCCTGTTACTGTGTATTCAGGAAAGTAACATGAGAAATCCCCTGGGAGCTTTTGTACAAATATACAGTGGAGATCAACAAGAAATCCTCCGAGTGAACAAAACATTCTGTATGTGTTTTCTTACTGCTTCTGCAGGGGCAGAATGTTGTGACTGATTAAAACACCAGCATAACATGCAGTTTCTTACTGGAATTGTTTTCTATGCTTAGGAGGAATTAGAGAAACAACATTATGAGAATGAGGTTTTTCAGTGTAGATTCAAATTATATAATCTCTGAAGTCATTGTTTTCTTGCTCTGCAGGGGGCAGGGTGCGTTCTTGAGAGTACAGGCTGACAGTGCCTGAGCTTCTTATCTGGGAACGAGAACCAAGGAGATGTAAACTTTGTGAAGATAAGCAACAGCAAAACTGGTGTGTAATGTATCCAGCAAAGCTAAGGATCCTCCAAGCAGAGAAAGTGAAGCCAATAAGTTATGCTAGACAGGCACTTACAGAGGTCTTCTGGGGTCATGTTTACTAATCTCTCTCTCACTCTGTCAGAGTGCTATGAAGGAGCACAAAGCACGCAAACTACAAGGTAGATAAACAGTGAATTATTCAAAACAATACCTTCACACTTTATATAAAAATAACAAATGTTAAGACTGCACTTAATCAAAGGGGATATTTTAATAACCCAAAGCCTTAGTGTGCCAAGATCACAACAACAACTGGGATGTGTCTTGCAAGAACGGTTTTGCCCATTTTGCAAGAAACAGATGCCCCTGTTTCCTCCAATCCCTTGACTTGGTACAGTCCTTTGCCTTAAGTTCCAGATGACCCCCTCTCTTTGCTTTTTTTTTAATTTTCCCTTCCATACACAGAAGGTACAAAATCTATTGTTCACATTTCCAGGGGAAAACCAATTCTGTCTCAAGAATACTCACCTTTTGTGTTCATCTTTAAGCTTCATAAGGTCAACACAAAATAAGGAAACAGAGCATTAAATTTCTAAAATCAATAGCATGTACATAAATTGACATTCATTACTTCACAGCGATTTCCAGTTTCTCCTTGATTGATTAAAGCTAGGGGTTGAAAATAAGTGCTTTTCCCCTGCCTGGAGAAATTCCCAATTGTCCATGCTGTGAACCTTCCATTATGAGACATGAGACAGCGGTAGCAGTACATGGTTCATTTCACACCGCCACAAAATAGACTTGTCATTCCACAATCGAAAGTAAGGAACCTGATGGAAGAGCAATGTGTCAAAAACTTGTCAAAAGAGGCCCATGCTTAATGACAACTGAGAACAAGGAAACCATATTCTGAGGTTTTCACTGGCTAGATTTTACACGCAGGGAGCAGAGCAGAAAAATTATCCTGTTAATTTGTTATATGTTTAAATGTGATATTGAATGGCAATTCATATTTTTCAAACTAATTAATTTTGATTCCACATTAATGTAGGGAAGATAAATATTTACAATACAATTATATTAGTTAATTTATAAAAGCAGAGGGGCAAAACCATTTGAATAAGGACTTCTTAAATTAATGCTAAGAAAAAAAGGGATATTTTCTCTACACTAAAAATGCTGCAAAGCTAATGCTGCATTAAATGTCCTGTTATTAAGTGTTCTCTATATTAACATGATAAGTATAACAAATTGATCTTTTGTATAAATTATGTTAGACCCTGAGAAATGATAATGTCAAATTCTGTGGCACAGTGGAGCTGAACCAATTAGATGAGTAGATAATTTGGCCCTTCACACTAATAACACATCGTTAGTAGGAATATCTTCAAAGAAAAACTTGTATCTGGGGAATACTTGCAACTAGGTGATGCTTTTAAAATGTTTATACAACGGAGATGGGGATCTGGTTTCTTCAACCCCAAACACTAGGAAGGCAACTCCATAAGGTGGGGATTATAATTATACAGAGATGATAATATTGCTGGTTTTATTAATAGTTACAGAAGCACATGCATGTACATATGGAGCATATGTCTGGAATATTTTTTTATGGATGGGCTGATTAATGATGGGCAAAGCTTCAAAGAGTCATAAGGATTCATGAGAAGTTTGGCTGCTTATATCTGAAGCTCTCCAGCTCAAAAGTTGGGCTACAAATACCACTTAAAAATCACTTACTGTTAGATTTACAGTACAGCTTGGTCTAGCACAGACTGAAAATTGTGGAGAGCTGTCTTTCCTCACAGCACCTTTTTGCATTCATTCTGCTGTTGGAGCAAGTGGAAAACTTTTCAAAAGTTTATGGTAGACCCACAAACAGGCTTAAGTTCACTTCCTCAAAGCAAAGTTTAGAGCAAATTATATACATGCCAAATCACTTGATCCCATAAGAACCTGCACAGACAGCAAGTCTGGCTGCCTTGAGAGACCCACCTGTGCCACAACTGCCAGGACAGTTCTGTTCAGTGGGATCCAGGGAGGTTCCCACCTGTCTCCTGTTTGGTCATGAACATCTGAGTGTTTGCAATTTCCCTGTTTTGGTGTGTTGCAAGAGCTGGAATACCACCTAAGAGCAAACTCTTCCATGGAACTCACATACAATTTGCACAATTCCATTTTTTGACCAACAGAGACCCAAAGAAGAAATTGACTGAGCCACATGGCATTACCCACAGTTCTAGAGCAGCCTCACTGCTGGGGACATGGACAAGGGAGATCTCTCAGTCCTGTGAGGCTTATTCTGTCCATGTACTACATGATCCTCCAGCAGCAAGTGGAGGAGTCACAGATGAGTACAGGAGATGAAGAACTTCTTGGGGGTCCCTCCTCTCTGAGGGGTACTGACATATTTGCTTGCCAGAACAGTCTCATTACCCTCATTTGTCTCCCACAGAGCCCAAGGTGCGGAGTCAGGTTTCCGCTGGCCATTTGCAACCTGCGGACTTTGTCACTCTTTCCTGGAGCTCAGAAGGTGAAGGGCAGACATTGATTTCATTCCTAACCCAGTTACTGGGGGGTGTGTGGGTGTTCATAGAAGCCTTCAGGAGAGTGTCCTGTGTTCGTGGGGAAGTAGAGAGTTTGTGTGAAAGGAACATCTTGGGCAGGAAAAGGATCATACTGTCGATTCTGAAATCAACCAGCGCTAAACCTTGGTCAAAAGTGGAAAGATGAGTAAGGTTTACAGGTATACAACTCTTAGTCCACAACAGCACTTGAGGAAAAAAAAATAAAAATAAAATCAATGTTAATGTAACAAGCAACCTGAAACTGCTCTCTAAAATTATTTTCTAAAGACTAAGTAACATTTCAAGGTGAACTGAATCCAAAACCCAAGGCCAGAAGAAGTATTGGACTAAAAGAAGCAAGCACACCTATTTTCTTGCACTCTCTCCTACTTCTTTTTCTGGGAAAGAGTTTACCATCTCCCATTTGAGTTAGGTTAGTATTAGCCTTTAACACGCAGATCCACTGCAAATACACCACAAGATGGTTCCTGTTACTGACCACCATGGGATTTGAAAGCAAAACCCAATGCTGTTTTTGAAAGGAAAAAAAAAAAAAAGAAAATACATGGGAAATTAGGAAAGCAGCTGTTTAATTCTGGGCCTTTTCTGCAATAAAAAAAAATTCTTAGAAACAACAAGACTCACAAGAAAATCTGAACTTGGAGGCAAAATTATAATTTAATTTCAGTAATATTAACAAACACCTTGACTCCAAGGTGGAAGGCTGTTCCAGTCCCTATTCCATGCTGTGGAGTGCTGTGAGAGTGTGTGTGCCTGTGCATGGCAGAGGGGAGTAACATTCCCTCTTAGTCTCACCCTCCCCAGAGCATTTACTCTGTTCCTGTTCTCAGAACCATCTCTTTCTTTTCTCCTCCTGCTACAGACACTAAACAGCATATTTGGTTAAAAAAAAAAATTCTTCCATATTTAAAGGACAATAGGGCAATTTGCTAATTGAATAAACTGATTATTTTAAGGGCATTTACAAATCCATTCAAAAACCATTCACCCCATCGAGGAAAAAAAAAATTCCTATTGGTGTCGGGAGTTGTCCTTAGGGATATACCACTCTAAGCCTCTCAGCATTGCACTGCCAATGTCTTTGTTCTTGACCTGACCTAAAAAAGCGCTCTCTTTATGAGTCACAGAGGATTTATTTTCTGCCTTAGCTTAGCCCCAGCTTCTTTTAGGCAGAAAATGACAGTTTTGCTCAGTTGTGGCAAATGACCTGCAGTTTTTATGATGTAGATGATTGTCCACCAGGATCTGTGCTGGAACCACCAGTATAATTGAATTTAGGAGCACAGCTGCCTGGACATATTTGCTAGAAACACCACTCTTGGGGGTGGCAGTAGCTTTTGAAGTTCCCTCCTATTTTCCTAGAGATATTTAAGCCTAAAAATGCAATTTACCAGAATATTTTACAAGATACTCTTTTATTCTGCGAAGAAATATTTAAAGTGTGAATCAGACCCTTAGGTCACATAGTCCTTAAGAAATGTACTTACACCAACTGAGGGTCGGGTTGTATGAAAACTCTCTCCTTTCCCAAGTTTTATATATTAATTTGTCCCTTGAATCATCTCAAAACAAAACCCTACAGTCTATATACTCAGTTCTGTAACTTGTTAGAGGTTTTTGTACATCTGCAGGGAAACATTTTATAATATGGGCATTAAAGCTTATCGCTATGTGCTTTATGGCTTATAGAAAAGTCTGAAAATATGTTTCAGGATAGCGTTTATTTGGACTTAAAAAAACCAAACTTGTGCAGAGAGGAGTCATAAACACTCTCTATTCCTACAAATTCAAATCATTTACTTCAAATTGTATCTCCTAGATTACCTAAGGGGACTCTTTCCTTAAAATGATTCCTCTTGGCAGCTTGAGTCCAGGTCATAGCCCTGTTTTAAGACACAAGAGCTTGGTCAAGGACACCTCTCAAAACCTTTCAGCAGCTCGGGGTAGGGATGGCCTCACCTGTGGAGGGACTGGCCACAGCCCCTGCAGTGAGATCAGCATCACCTTACATGTAAAACAGTTATTCCAGGTGAAAGCAGCATGCTCAAGATACCCAAAGTCCTTAAAACGGTCCTAATAACAGAATTTAATTAATGATGGTCCTTTAATAACAGTCTGTAATCTTCCTAGGATTCCTTCTGCAAAGAGGAAATACAGTTCAAATTCTTTCACTGGATCAGCACTGGCTGATGATCTCTGGGCCAGGACTCTTCAGCTAATCAAAGTCTCACTGATCTGTGGCAGTTTACATCAGCTGAGGAACTAGGCCTATGTTTTTCAGGCTTGTTGAAGACTGCACTCCTCCTTCCTTTGATTTGCTGAGCATTTTTGTTTCTATTTTCACTTGATTCTTGCCCTTTAAATTTAAATTTCCAGATCTCATATCTTTGTAATCAAATGAAAACTTCATTATCTGAGTAGTATTGGGAACTCTCAAAAACTGTAACCCCAGTGTTGTAGTAGGTGATTTTAATTATTTTTCCTTTAAAATTCTGATAAGATTGAAGAGCTTCTAGTGAAAAAGTTTAAAAATAAGACAAAAGCATCTCAAATTAACCAAAAGCTAGAATAATAGAAAATTGAAGTATATTATTTTAAAATCGTCATGAATTTTAAGCCAACTTTCAATCTGAGGAGGCTAAGCAACTGATTTTGTAGATATGGCTAGTTATTTACAATTTTTTTCCATAACTAGCAGAGTTTAGACTTCTATCAAGGTTTCACAGGGCTGTGCTCTGTACACTATGTAAACAATGCAGTGCTAACACTTCTTCCCCCTCTTTCAACCTTCCCAGTGGTTTTACATCCTGACATTTTAAAAAATGTAAATGTTAAGGGTTACCTATTTATATAAGGAAGCCATTTACTCTACCATTCAGGGTAAAGGCACACCATTACCATCTGAAATATTAAATCACTTTCCAATTCGTACCACATGGGAGTTAGGTTTTGTAGAGCAAATGGATTTCTCGCTGATTGCCACTGTTACTTTCAAAAAAAAAAAAAACAAAAAGTGCATGTGATAAGTGGAGGACCAGCCTGAGGACCCTGCGGTGCAGCGAGAGGGCCGGTGCTTCAGCCCTGCAGATGCACAGCTGGCATCTGCCACAGCTCCCCTGAAAGGGGAAAAGACAAAGTTTAGCATGGTGGGACTTGAGGTGTGCACGTTTCCACCTACGTTGCTGTCTAACAGCTCAGCTGCAGCTCATCTTCCCTGTCCTTCAGAATAACTGACAGCAGGATTTGGGCTGTAGGGTATCCAAGCCATCCTGCCAGCACCATGGAGCTCATCCTCCATAGGGAGCTGAGCACGGCTGGGCTGTTGCCTGTGGGTGTGCTCTGGAGCTTTGCCTAAATCCACACTTCAGCACAGGCTTGTGCATAAACAACACTGATGATGAACAAGCTGGGACTAGCGAATCAGCTCAGATCTACGTTTGGTGCTGTGGACTGCCACATACTTAGCTTGAGAATTCAGTTTCACCTTGTCTGGTGCACAAGGGACATGGTGACTCCAAAGACCCCAGAACCCACAGTCTCACTGTGTGTCAACAGAGGCTCTGGATTTTAAGTTGATTCTATTCTATAACTACTGGATTTTTTGAGATACACAAACCATGAAGCCCACAAACATTCCATAAAGAGGTATCAGAAAGCTACAATACTATTTTAACCACAACTTGCACATTCTGTGTCGTATTACTGTGTCTGCAGGAGCAGAGAGTCCCACTGGATGTTATTTATTTAAGAGTAGTTCCATAGACTTCCCTGACTTAAGAAGCCTGTATGCCGGATGTAAGAGCAAACATTGCTCTTTGTGGGTAGTTTGCTGAACTGGGCTTGAACCAGCTGTCTGCCTCCTTTTTCATTCTCATTTTGTTCCCTTACAAGCGCACACAGTGTCAGACATCATCTAGTCTTTGTACACTTCTACAAAAACACATAAAATCCCTTTGTTTGTTGGACACCTTTGCTTAATATATTTGTAGGATACCTTTGCTTAATACCAAAGCTCTACAAAGTCAGTTGTTTGATAGGTTTATTGTCCCTTCAAAAATGTGCATTAATACCCATGAGATGTTACTTTCTTGTGGGTTTGTGCATTGAGAAACTGATATCTGATAAATAAACTCTGATAAATCTTCCTTAACTAACAACATCAGAAACAATTTCCAACAAGAGCTTCTAGGAAATATTCAATTCACTGTGCAAGGATTCATTTTTATCTCTGTATTATAACACTGATGTGCCAAATGGGAGCAGAATTGTCTGCCCTGATAGAATAACATGCTCTCCCCTTCTATGCTAGCCATTTGCTTTATTTTTCATTTGTGCTCTCTGGGCAGATAAAGGGCATGATATTAAACTGTTTTGCCATCTCGTCATACTTTGTTGGCTACTGTTTAAAATATAGCAGATGTAGCTTCAAAGTGATACGAGCATGCAGTCCAGTACCTAAACACAATACATGTACCTTACTGAAGGCTATTTATTGAGGAAAAAACATTTCACACATTTGTGTGTTATACAGAAGATGCTTTAATAAGGTTATTGTATTTGCCTGTCATATTGTACTAGCTTTGTACTGGAAATAGTCTTATTAAAGAGAAAGACTGTCTTTTCTATGACCAGGGTTTTTGATATTCAGAGAAAGATAAAACAAAAAGAACAAACTGCTTGAGCGTTTCTTTGACATTCTGACACACTATTTCCTAAGCTGATGCTCTTGAGGTGAAAGCTAAGAAAAGCAGAGAATGAAATGCTTTGCCTTTTCTACTCCCTAGCCAGTAATAAGCCCTTTCATAATCAGCAATATTCAAAGATATACCACTCCATCAAAACCAAACACAAGTCATCCCCTGTGGAGCCAACAAGAATTTTCAATTTTCCACCCTTTTAGTACAGGTGCTTTTTAAGAGCAACTTAGAAGAAGACTACTCAGTGCTCAGCCATCTGGTCATATCCAAACCTCCAGACACTTTGTCTCAAAGGCTATTACAGAACAGTTTTAAGGAAAATGAAAAAAAACCAAAAACTAAAATAGGTGCAGCATTCTTTATTGTGAACTGTACTGTGACATGCTCCTCTCTCACTAATTCAGGTACATCCCCTCCTGAATTCTAAAGTGAGTTTTATCCAAGTCTTTCATTTTCCAGGATGGTGGCCACCAAGGGAATGAAGCAGAAAAAATGTGAGGATCTTCAAGGCACCATTAGCAGCTCCACTTTCTGTTCATACACATGCACACACTACTACAGGAAGAGAGATTTTTACTGGAAAGGACATTCTTTTTTATACTCAAAATGAAGCCTCTTGCAAAAAGTGGTTGTAGTTGTTCCACCTTGGATTAATGTTCCATTTCCTCCAATATGTGTCTGCATTCACTGTTCTTATTTGTCCCCAGTTAATTCTATTTTCACAGTTTTCTCCTCATTTTCTCTTTTACTGTCCTTCTCATTTTTAAAACATTCTTTACTATTGATTTTCAACCCTAATTACAACCACAACTGTGCATTTTATTTTCTCTCACACAGCAGGTGAAATTTCATCACTGACTAGAGTGAACTTGCACTGATGACAAACACAATGGACTACAACTGACAGCAGCTCATTTATCAGCTGCTGCCATCAACCCATTTGAAATAAATACAAATGCATGAGACTGAAACAAGCAAAAAGTTCATAGACCAGACTGACAGTAACTTCCATCCTGAGTTTCCTCAGTCTTTCTGGATTTTATTTTCTACTAGCCAAGAGAAAACACTAAGATATCTCTCATCCTTCTGACCAATCATTAGGTTTGAAAGCAAGCAAAAGACAGCACCTATTTATTCCTGCTTATACTTTTGTCATCTTTCAGCTGTGGAGCTGGTGCTAACTTCTGCTTTGAGCTGACCTTTCTAATGAACTTTTTTTCCAAATGATTCCCTTTATTTGTATGGTTTGTTTTTGTATGTGGGCATTTGTGCTTGGTTTGTTGGTTGGTTGTTTTGGGTTTGTTTTTTTTTAAGTACAGAAAAGGTAACAATGGCAACAATGCTGCTTAAAGGTATAGAATAACTTTCTTACACAGGGAGAATTAGGATTTTTCAGTCTGGAAAAGTGAGTGGATAAGGTAGGGGGCTATAAAACAGAGAAACTGCCTATGAACAATTTTTTTTCCTCACATCCCAATAATTTGTCAGTCTACTCATTATTTGTGTAGAAAGCTTAAAACAAAGGATAAAGATAAGTACTTTTCAGTCGGTACACAATTAAATTGCAGAGGCTTCCTTTCACAGACTGTTGTAGATGTAACTTGTAAGTAGAGTGACAAAGTCACAGAGTAACTCCAGTGGCTGCTCTGGGCACAATGGTTCAAATACTACCTCTACTCATGAGAAATGCAAACTGTTGTTTGCAGGTCTGTCTTTGTCTGTCCTCCTTCTTACCCCTCAAGTATCAGACACTACTATTTTAGAAAGAATATAAGACTAAACGGACTTTTAGTGTGACCCAGATCTCCTCTTGTGTTAACAATAAAACTGCAATGTAAACCTTCTGATTTGACATTGTTTACTGGGGAGTGGGAGGAAGATGTTTTCCCACATTCTGCACTGGCCTTACACGATCCAGATCCACCCCCACTGCTGTACCTAGAGTCACTTGCACATGAATCTGCCTTGTGAATCATGCCTAAAAAGCATACACCACTTGCTATGCACTGAAGCGTACAGATAGAAAATGTCTTTGGGGGTTGGTTTTTTCCCCTTGGTTTTTCTTTTTTTCCCTTCCCCTTTTTTTCCCAAGTCTATGAGTGGATGCCTCAGTTGTTTGCAGAGATCAGGCACACAGCAGAAGTGTTTCCTCTCTTAATGGTTTGATATCTTTAGACTATGACTAAGTTTCTCGGTTTTTTTTCCCGCCCACTTGCATAGCTCAATACAGCTGAGCAATACTGTAGACATAGCAATGAAGAAAAAAGACTTATTGAGAAGGTTTTTTTAATTTAAAACTGACAGAAGTGACATATAAATGTCTGATCCCAAAGTAAATAGCAGAGATCCATTTGCCTTGGCTGTTGAAATCAAACTTCAAATAACAAATATGCATTAATTTCCTTTCTTGAAAACATTTGCAATGAGATTTCATGTACACCATAATAACAAATGTAATGACAAAGTACACTGATGCCCATGTTAGACTGACCTTCATATTGCACTGAATGTCTCTGTCAGGAACAGAGATGGGCCCATTCTTCTCAGTAACATTTAGTTTGCTTCAAATTGTGATCCAGTCCAGCCTCATCTCAGCAGCTGTCTCTTGAAACTGTACAATACAAAAACCTTTGTCTAGAGACTCCACTGCATGAGGAAATGAAGTTTAATCATGCTTAAGATACAACACTTACTCTTTGTTCTCATACAGAAGCAGGTTTAAGTTAAACAGTTTTTACTCTGGACTCAGAATTTTAAAAGTGCTGCTGTCTTTCACAAACATGAGGGACATAGAGAAAAGATTCTGAAAGGCTGTAAAAGACTGTGTGTTGTCTCAGACTGGCTTAGCAGAAATAAATCCTATTAGCTTAATATGTACACACATATGTACATGCAAAAAAGGGCAGCTTTTCTTCACAAAACATACTTAAAAATGTAACTGCCTATCTAATAATAAGATAGGTTATGCAGTACCCTTATTTGATGATCATCATTTATCCTGTGTTTTGCACTGCACACTTGTAGACACATGCTTCAATTAGTGTGAGACAAACTGCGTAATTCCAGATCCACTAAACCTCGGAGACCTATATTGTCATGCACACGCAGCAAGCACTTTACTACTACCTAGGAAGCTGTATCTCTTCACCTCCTCCTCTTTTTCAAAAGAAGCCACTTCTGAATAAATGGGATAAATAACCCCCAGGCAGATACTTAGAAATCACAGCTAAAACAGACCCTCATTTATCTGTAGGCAACCTCAGTGAGGTGAGTGCAGGGAAAAGCTGGTCTCACACAGTGTGAGCCAGCTGCACAGTGTGCAAACCTGCCCACTGCTAGTGCTCACGCTAGGAGGAGGCTCCCTCTTCCCACAGGTTTATGTGACAAGGGTGAGAGAGACTTTCCAAACTGATCAATATCAAGCAACATCTAAAACAATCACACCCCACAGAAATGTTCTGCAGTTCCTTGGGAAGCTCCAGCAGAAGCATACCCTGTACAGGCTCCATCCTGACAGGCTTCCCTCCAGTGTGGGGGTTTTTTTGGGTTATTTTGCATTTTGCTTTTTTGTGTTTGGGTTTTTTTTTTTTAATGTGTTTATTCCACTTCTGATCAGGACTGAAAAATTTCCTCACAGTACAGTAGTCCTCTGCAGCACCTGTGTGCCCATAAACATGCTCACAACGTGTATGACATAGACCTACATGGCAGGGCAGCCTCTTCTGTGTCTGGCAAATGAGGCCAACTACTGCTTTGTGAGCAGGGCGGGGGCAGTTTTGTACCACACTCAGCCTAAACACATGTAGGAATTGCTCTGGAAAACTAATGAATCCCATTTATCAGTTGAAGGCATGTTAGAGACCTCCCCACACCAGCAGCAGCCCCACTGCAGTACTGCCCACAGAGCATCCTGTTCACGGGGCCCTCACAAAGAGAAAAAACACGAAAGAAAAATCTCCAGTCATACTGAAATCACTTCCCATCTGCAGTACATTCAAAAGAGCAGTTGTAAGATTGATATTTTGGAGTGGCATCATGCTAAAGAATAGTTGCAAGGAGCATCCTTGGGAGCCTCAGGCTACAGCAGACTGTGTACAGCAGAACCCTTCTATGTCCTACTTCTGGCTATGGGAAGGGGCACCTGGCTACAGAACTGGAGAACTCTGTCATGCAGGAAGGACTTGCTGCTCTCTGTGTTAGGGCTACTATGCCTAAACTGACCAAAGAACCCAGCCCTGGATAAAGTCTGAAGTTTTCAAACAACTTCTTTAAAGCTCACTGTGATGCTGACATTTGCCTCCTTAACAATGTGGCATGTGTTTAAATATTAAAATTTGCTTGGTAAGATGAAGAAAGGAAAAAAAAAAATAGAGGAATGCCAAATAAAGTGATCTCTAGTAGCTGAGCACTGAATAAATCCTGTGTGTTGTCAATTAAGTGGCAGTTTCACAATTAAAGTATTTGATTTTCATAAAGCTGTTGCAGCTTGTTAGAGAAGAAGATGAGGAAAAGGTCTGGGGGTGGGAAGTCACAGAAGGAGGCACGATACCTCCCCCTGCACAAGTCTAACATTCATTTTACAATTGATTCATTGAACAGAAGCATCTTGGCACAGCAGCCACCCACTTAATGATGACAAAGCACGGAGAGCGCAGTGATGACGGCACAGCACAGTCAGGCATGACACCTCAGATTAGGGATGGGTGGCTAATGCTACTACCCAACACCTACACTCTGAGCTCTGCCCACCCTCTTACTGTGTGAAAACAAGTCACTTCAAACCTCAAGGCAAGGAGTACAATAAACTAATACGCATTCAAGCAGGAGGTTTATGTTCCCTTATGGATTGCTAGGAATATGCTTCCTGACACACTGAAAGGTGGGTTATGCAAAAGGAAAACATTGACATTTCACATAAAATAAGTAAATCAGGACTGTATAATAAATATATCATTACATTCTCTAAAAACACCCTCAAGTTCCACACAATGACTGACATTATTCCAAGGAATTTAAGAAATCTTGAGGAAATTGTTCAGCTTTCCTGTCACTTGTGAAGGATGCAAGAAGTTAGGTTTATTTAGGACAGAGATGGACATGTCAAGCCATGGCACAGGGTGATCTGGAGGGAAACAATAATGCACTAACTCTAACGTGTTTCTATATCATGAATCTCTCTCCCCAGACCCCTTCCCCAAGTATGTAAATTGCCAGTAAATGACTGGCATCCACAAATGTGCCTCCAAGCAGGTTAGGGATAATTAGCAAAGCATGTAGACACCCTGTCCTAAGAGCCAATTGTGACAAATCCACAAAATAATGAATCTCTATTAATAGTTAATGATGTATGTCAAGAAGAGCTCAGGCTTTGGACTCTTCCCCTTTAAGGATATGTGCTATCCCCTTGTGTTTCAGCTGGTCAAGCTGAATGCCTTCTTTCCCCTGTGCTGGCCTGATCTGTGCTCTGAATCTCAGCCAAGATGAAGTAATTGAAAACTGCCAGCCCGAATACTTCAGAAGTCTATCATGGAACAAGATTCAACAAGCCTCTTCTCAATTGGTAAATATCCTGGAATATAAGTAGTAAAAAGGTTCCAATGTCAAACAAGTTTAAGCATTAGCCGTGGTGTTTTATGAGTGCTACAGCCGTGCTTAATGCTTTATATATTAAACCCTATTAACACTGTAAAGTTACTTCATCCCTGGGTTCCTCACACTGTTTTGCTAATAGATTTTTAGAGAGCAAGTTATATTATTTTTTTTACCATTTGGAGCATTCAGTTACTGTATATTCATTGATAGTTTTAATGTCACATTTAGAGGCCTAGGTTCACAAAACATTGTATTTCTACAATTTTGGTTGACACCAAAGAAAAGTAGTTTTAGAAAGAACCTGTGTTTTGCATATTTTGTTTCTAACATAGTAAGTTACCTCTTTTGGGTGTATATGTATTCATTACCCACTTGTTGATTGCTGGAGCATATTAAAATACCAAAGTAAAATGTAAACAAAACACAAACCTTTGCCATGTGGAGAGAGACCAAAAGTAACAGTGAGAATTGAAATGACATTACAATTTAACGATGAATGTTCTAAAGTCCTCCTGGTTGTTTGCAACGTGCTGCCTCTTGATGCCTGACCATTACTGACAGGCCATGTGCTGTTAATTGGACTGAAAAAATTAGCTGCTCCAAAATTCATCACTCTTAATAGCTTAGTCTCTTTATTGTCTTCACAATTAATCTTCTTGCTACTAGAAAAGTTGGAACAGTTAACTCTATGCACAGTGGGTTGTAAACAGTAGTGTTACATATTTGAACCAAAACATCTTAACCCAGACTTCTGGGAGGTGTTGATCCAGGTCAAAGAGTGGCAGCTTACCTCCCTCCCTAATTATTTAGAAGCACAGCTGGCAGAGTATTTGTCATACTTGATTCCTTGTGGCTTACATAGGAATCATGACTTTTAATTTGGTCTCATGAAAAAAGCAGTTTTTAAAGAGAATTCAGGTGATTTACTGTAATCAGTGGAAGAGCAGCATAGCTGGCAGTGATAAGGAAGAACTTTCAAATTATCAGATTTTAACATGACAGGGTCCCTCCTAGAAGCTTTTACACCCTCTGTTTAAAAAGAATAAGAAGCCTATAAAAGCTAAGCAAATGTTTCTGAGTATGGCCCCTACCTTTGTCAGACAAGGTTAGTGAATCCCCATCCTTTATTTGCCTTTCTTTGTTGTCTCTTCAGAGACACATCACTGCAAGTCACCAAACCCTATGGAACTATCAGAGGTAAAGAGCAGCTGAGGGTTTGAAAGTGCCAGAGCATTAATTAGCTCAGAATTCCTGAATCTCCACTGATATAATGAAAGTTACTCAATCACAGGATGATGTAGAAAGCCTAATAGCAGCTTTACAGTTAAAGCACAGGAGTGGGAGGCAAGAAGTGCAGGTTCTATTCTTACTGCCAGCACCTGTGTGCAACCTTCAACAAACCATCGGCTTTCATTGCTCATTTTCTCTGTATGCAAAGTGGAAATAATTATGCTCACAGGACTATTCTTAAGCTAACTTCACCTCCATCTGAGAAACACTTTGGGATCTCCAGGTTAGAGAAACCACTGAACTGTAAAATATCATTTAAAATATGTATTTTACTGGATGTGCTTAAAATAAGTATTCCCTATGCCAGTGTAAAGAGGAATTTTGAGTGTGGGATACCAAGTCTACATAATGTAACTGTTACCTTGAAATGTAAAAACGTTGTTTGCAAAAGATTTTTCAATTCAGCAGATGACTGTAAAACAGCACTTCAAACAGCTTTGCATAGAGTATCTATTATTAGTAAACAACTGTGCCTTACAGAATTATTTTGCAACATTTTGCATTAGGTACACTTGAAGTAGGCTTCTGAAAAACAGAGCTTCAAACATGTTAAAAGATAGTATGGGTGTACAAGAATATACTTTTACACTTTCTACAAACTTGCATTTTTTTGTTTTAACAAACGAAAGTAATTTCAGCAATGACATTCAATATCTGACTCACTTTTATGCTCAGTAAAGGTGACACACTGCAGAAGAACAAAGCACGGAGCCAGCCTGGCTTGGCTATTTCCTGTTTAGTGAGAAATAGCTGCTGAAGCTGTGTTTACCCCTCATCTCACATCAGCAAACAGCAATACTCCCTAAACACATCTGTCCAGCTGGTCCTGGATGTAAACACTGAAAAGCTCTGGTCTGTGTGACCAGTTCTGAGAAGTTTTATGTATGAAAGAACAGGAGAACATTTACTGTATTAGGACTGTTAATAGGACTGGATGACCCTCTTCAGACTTTTCCTTTCAAACAGATGCTCAGATTTGTCTAGTAAAATTGTGTTGCTTAGTCTTCATTCACTATTGTGCACCACGGCTTTTGTGCTCATCTCACTGTTTTCTTCTAGGGCCTTTCTAACCACACAAATGGCAAACATTAGTAAATATTTCTTGAAGGTTTCAAATATAATCTACTTCTAAAACTCAGATTGTTAGCTAAAATAAAAAGCCATAGTCTGTATGCAATCATCAGTCTGGCTCCAAATAAACTTGGGTTCAAAGCAGGTCAAAGTCATAAATAAATTCATAGCCTCAGCCTAAGCCTCAGTCATTAACAAGAGCAGAATAACTGGAAAAAAAAACAGTATTATTTGAGTTTGAATTCCTAAAATGAAAGTGGTGCCACATAAACTCATCTGCATTAATGGGTAGAAAAAATAACATTCCTCACCTGAAACAGCATCCTCCTTATCTCAGGACTTTTATTAGAGAGCTCTTTGGAAGTTTTTCCTCTATTTATCTGGTTTCCCCACGCAAAGGGAGACTGAATCATGCCAGGGATTACAACAGGAAAGATACGGCAGCCCCATTTTAATGAACACCCCACTCAACAGTTTGTCTTTACAGGAATGTGACTGTCTGTTACTAGTGCTTGGTACCAAAGGACATACTGCCACCAAAATTGCTACCAGTAGACAGAGATCCAAATCTACATCAATCAAGGTAAAAAGTAAGTAAAGGTCAACATACAAGTTAAAAGGCATAATTATTTTTTTCCTTGTGAAATCATAAAAACAAGTGTCCAAACTATGTTTTCCAAGTCCTACCATATAACGACTTTCACAACTGCACTTCCACATGAAATTAAGTAAGTTCGGTGTGTTGTGTGATTTCCCTTATTTCTTTTCTTTTCAAAGCAAAGGAGAGACAAATCACCATCAGGGCCGACCTGCAGCACTGCCTGCAGGGGCAATAGTCAGGCTACGGTGAACCTCTCCAAGGGCTTTCTGCGTTTTTGCAGCTCCAAAGACATTTCCTCTGCCAGCAAAATTTAAGAAAGCAGTTGAATTTTTGCCTTTGCAGAAGAAGAATGACAAAACGACAGAAAGAGACAGGGTAACAGCAGGATAGCATCAATAACAGCGATGCCTTTACCTTTCACATCAGGAGCAGACAGCAGCACACACGAGCTCACCATGCAGGGATGGCACTCTGGTGTAAAAACCCTCTAGAACAAGTTGCTATTTTCAGTCCAAGAACAGGACAAACTGCCAAGGCTGCCTATCTTCTGCAAGTTAGGCAGCAATACTCTGCTCTTTACAGCACCCCAGAAATCCCTGGCCATAGAGCCTTTCTCTGCCTTCTCTTCTGCAAAACCTACCACTACATAACCTCCTCATCTTTTCAGGCAGAAGTTCAATCTGCCAACTGGGAATGAGACCACATCTGATTCCTGGCCCCTCTGCCATTTTACAGCCCTAGCCAGCTGTTCCTTCAGGGCTTTAAAGACCAACAGACTCTGCTATCCTGCTCACCATATAAAAAGAGGATATGTTTCATAGTAGGGGAATTACCAGTTTTTGCTGTGCTTGGCCAAGCAGTGTGCTGGGAGAGCACGCAACCCAAACCCGTGGGAAGGCATTTGCTTTATAACAAAGCAAGCCGAGAAGAGAGAAGTGGAAACTGTCAGAAATTACCTGAATCAGGCATACAGCATTACCTTTATGCAATGTGACTTTGTCTCAGAATGAAATAGGGCACAGCTGAATTTGTAAATAGCTCAGTATTCACCCCTCTGTCCTTGTGTAAATTAAAACAGGAACCTTTTGAACGACAATTCTGGTGTCATCTACAATCTCTTTTGGAGGCTCCATGTGGAGCCACCTTGGCAGGTGACTGAGATCTTACCAACTCCCGTGCCATGAAACATGTTGGAGATGAAGGCAACTTGTACAGTGGGGAGATATGGTGACATTGAAATAAGGATGTATCTACAGAAAAGACTTTTGTAGATACTTCTGTGAGGATTCTGCAATACAATTGCATCATTTTGGTGGTGATTTAAAAATTGAACTAGATGGTAAATCTTTATTTTCTTTCTTATCTTTTAGAAAGCTTCCTTTTGAAGTGGAATACTGTATTAGTCATTCTGGCTTCAACTATGACACAAACTAATTTGGGCATCTGCAGTGCTCACTATTATCTGCTTTTATGATCTTGTGGACATTTTTTGAGTTGAGCATCAATTACAAAACACTGCAGTATAAATACGTATGCATTTCTTGGAAAATGGATGTAGTCACCATTCTTATTTGTGTCACTGTCCAGGTGCCAGGCATGTTCAAGGTCCCATTTGTAACTTACACAGCAGAAGGTACGTGCCTCTAGCAGCTTCCCACCCAGGAGAGTGGTTTTACTGAGAAAATGTAGCCCAAGCTTCCCCGCTAAACATCATTTTTTTATTGTTATTTGATTTTCCCACGTCACTCATGTCCTTGTTTTGCCACCTGCTCTCCTTCATTCAGCACATAATTTATAAAACTCTGTAAGAAGGATGGAGACAATCTTCTTGTTACTGTTCTGTACAATATGAAGACAAAGTGATCCTGAGCATAATAGGAATGAAGCCATAGTATGGTATCAGTGATTATATTCCACATCCTAATTTCAAATTAGATCTAGAAAAAAAAATCCAACTGCTTTGGTAACATTGAGATTCCTGGGTAGTTTAAAATGGGCCCATTTGTATTTGCAGTGTAAACGGTCACTGCAAAGAACAAATGGTATCTTGAAGGTAGCAAAACAGAGGGGATCAGAAGGCTGCTGCTCCTGTTTAAGTTATTTGGAATTTTGCCACTGGTACAACAGGGCTGAGATTTCATGCTGGGATCTAAATGTGAATGCCCAACTCTATGCCAGAGGGGAAGCCACACATCCTTTTTTGTCTTGGTAGCTCAACTGAAAAAATAGGTAAAAGCAAGACCATGCAAAAGTTACACTGCCTCAAAGGTGAGATTTCCTGGGAAAAAAATGGGTCTGACTCTCCACTTGCTGCATAACTACTTAACAGTGATGTGTCATGACTGATTTTGGTGCAGATGCAAAAGAGGGCGGAGAAATGGATCTAATGCATTTTTCAAAAAAACAGGACTTCCAAGCTTCCACTCAGACACCAGGAGATCCCAGGTTTCTGCTGACTATGCTTAACAAACATGTTCTCTTTGCATTTGTCTGTGCCAAACCATGAACACTTTCAGTAATTCTAAACTTTATCTTGATAGTTATTTTTCTTTTTCTCATTCATACGCTGACTTATGTATGATTTATAATGTTTCTGCAGGGAAAGCTTCATAGGCAAGTAAGCTTTCCCTTGTGAGGGTTTGTACATTACCATTTGGAGGCATCTTTTTACTTTTACTATAGTAATATTTCCTACATCGATTTTCAACTTCATCATTCCTGGAAATTGTCTAGGTAATAATTCTAAAGATGTTAAAGAGCTGCTGGTATTTCATGCAAAAGCCTGACAAACATTCCATTAAAAGTTGTACTGGTGATAATTCATCAAAAGGCACACTTTTCTAAACTCTTTCTTCTATTACAGACTTTTCCACCTGAAGTTACACTCTTAATTTCTAAATACATGATTGGCCCCAGTTCCTCTTGATTGTATTTTCCCCAGAGAAGATGCTGAGTCAAACAGAGATAAAGAAACTTCCGACATAACTAGTCATTCATTGTGTTCAACCCAAGATAAAGAGGCCTGAGTTGCTACAGTCTTTGAAGTTTTCTTTTTATCAGGATCCTGCAAAAAGCTCACATTGAGACTTCCCAAAAAGGGAAAAGAAACAGCAGTTTTATTGGTACCAATGCAAGATCATCAGACATGCCTTATGTAATGCAATGAGCAAAAATGAGATGGCAAAAATGAGGAGCATAATTTTCACTTCAGTGAAGACCTTTTTTCCAAACATTTTCTACCCAGTTACCCTTATTATTTATTTGTTTTCAGTCACCATTCACATACTAGGCATAAAGTATTCAACTTTTTATCTCTCTATATTTTTACCTACCTCTTACTTTCACAGGTACAACAAATTAGCTACATTTTAATTCAGTTCTTTCATTAGCACATGGAGTTTAAACAGAAAGCATTCAGATTACATGGATTAATTAGATGTTTTATTAAAAAAAATCCAGGAAAATGAGTTGCAGAGTATAATACAAAACACAGCAGGCTTTGACTTTCTGCCTGGAAGCTGTTTAAAAAAATAATAATAATTAAGAAGGAAATGAAGAGTACACTGTATTCTATGCATAAATCAGAGATATTAAAGGCAAATATTTGCTTTTAGATTATGATGAACTCAGTTTTACACAAAAAAAAATGGACTTGAGATGTTAATTTAGCTAAATATGAGCTCTAATCAGTCATTCCTCCTGCATCATCTTCCATGGCTATGCATAATAATAGTAGAGGTGCTCGTACTGTAACACAACCTTTCACTGTAAGCTGGAGCCTGAGGATGTTTTCTCTCCTTATCCTTGAATCCCCTTTGCACAGCCCTAAGCCCCATCACACATTTAGAAGGAACAGCTCAAAAACTAGATGGAGTATAATAAATTAATCTGGACTTAGTGGGTGGATAAAAGGTCCAGCAGGGGTTTGTTACAGACCCTGGGGACAAGAAGAGAGAGGAAAATGGAATATTGCACAATGACATTAGTAAGGCAAACAGAGATAATACTCTGTGTGCACGCCTGTGTGCATGTGTCTGTGTGTCTACAGAGTGCTGGGGGAAGGGTGGCATCAGTATTCTCAGCCTTGAATCATCGTAATGTAATAACGATTGGATGCTGCCAGCCTACTTCCAGAGAACCAAGGAAGGAGTGTTTCTACATCTGTCCTTAAATTATCACACAAAACCAAATCACAGACAAAAGAACTCCACAGCAAAAAGCAAGTAGCCTTAGCAAGCCTCCATTCTGAACACTCTAACTCAGGAATTTGAAACCATTGTTCTCTGACCAGACCTACCCAGAGGAGGAAGGTGTGCACAGCCTGCATCGAGTTACTATGGTACAACTTTTTAACAGGAGATACAAGAATGAATTCTGAATTTTGAAAAACAGATAAACACAAGTGTTAAACATCAGAAATAGGTTTGTTCTTATATATACTCTTAATTATAGTACCATGCCACTTCAGTGTTGAGAGCCAAGGTGGCAGCTGCACTGTGTTTAGCCAGCGTTAGCACCTTTCCAAGATCAAATGACTGACAATAGAAGTGCTTGTGTCCTGCCCACAAGCTGTGAAAGAGGTTCTCCCTTTCACACAGACTCGGACTTCCTACATGCTATGAGCCACCTACAGGTAGGACACAAGGTAAAAGCGCATAATTTCATAAAGGAAATATTGCAGAACGCAGAGAAACAGCAAAACAGAGTGCAAGGAAAGAAAGAGGGGGTTCAAATGGATTGAGAATTGCCTTGTCAGAAGCCTGCAAACCTACAGGTTTGGGAATGTAATTTCTGATGACCCATTTGAAATTTGTACTTAAAATACAAAAGGTATGAAGGAAATGTTCCTGTCTTGAATATATATTCATCAAAACTTGACATGCAATATGCACTTTGAAATGGAAATGAAACAAAACTAATGTAGTTGTAAAATATGCCTAAATAGCAGCTGCTCTTCATTCCCTTTTTCCACACCTACCATACGCAAGGGCTTGCCATAGCTCATGCAACGTGGGTCATTACACATTGTATCAAAGCATATAGATGTCAGAGCTTCCCATTTTACTTTTTCAGCAGAATTCTGGATGACATCTTTAGATATACACAAGAAGAGGGAGATATATATTGGGAGCTTCACTCCGTGCTGCACAAGGGCCTGAGAAAACATAAAGTGCATTCTACCTCTGCTTGCAAAGACCAGAACCATCCCTCTCTCAGCTCTCCTACAGGTGTTGGGGAAAAGTGGGGACTTGAAGAAGCTCCTCTTAGGCATCAGTCCTATTTTCCACATGTCCACTGTTTTCTAGCACAACTCCACTAACATCAGACTTCTGCTTTTTGAAGGGGTGTTTCCAACTTTGAGCCTAGCTTTAGTTTGAGAACATGGGTGTTTTTACACATTCTCTTAAAAACTGTATCTGCAATGAAATTTTTAGAGTGCAAGAATTGTATCTGGCTACTAGTTTAAATCTGTGCTGGATTCCCAATAGTCTATTTTTATCTCATTCTCTCAGAGCAATTGGGGATGTTGCACAACAATCCAGCAGTTCTGATGCAAAAAAAATGGTAGCAATGCAGTTTTTCAAGTTAAAAATCTGGATATGATGCTGGTCTGGCAATATGTGGCTGGCTGAAGATTTGTGAAAGAAACAGCTAAAGAAGAGTAAAGGATGTTAACCTGAAAGGTATGTTAGCAACAGACTGAATTCAAACTTGGATTTAGAGGAGAGAGATAAAAGTTAAAACAAGCCCAAGTTTATCAAGTCTTCAGCAATATCTAAGACATAAGAGAAAATAAGATATGTAATTAACTGGACAGTGAAGAACAGTTCCAAAACTTGCAAAGAGAGTTCATTTTGAAGTCATAGCAACTTTCTTCATCTGCTGGGGCTGCATCTGACTGTTGCCAGAATGTACTCAATGCTGAGTATCTCTATTAATGCATACCTTCTATTCACAAAACACAAAAAGAACACAAATAATGTTCTTCCTTTCATTTGTTTGTACGTGTGTTTTACATAAAGCTATTATGATAGCTTAAGACCCTTTGTTCAGATTGCACAAGCTATTTGGTGCCAGAGTTATTCTTCCTGGGAAGAAGTATTACAATAGATAGAAATGATGTATGACTAGTACATAAATGATGATAATGGAAGGGCTGATTTAATAAATGGAAACCTTAAGCTGAAAGCATGAATGAGAAGGCACTGGATCTACAGCTCCACTGATGAGGAACGTGGGGTCACAATGAGGAGAAATGCTGCACGTTGCCCTACCAGGACTTTATTCCATGCTCTGAAAACTGGACACATCGTTGGGTAAGCTACTGGAGCTGCCACCTTGCAGATGATACCTAAAGCTGACAATTTAATCACCTGTGGCACTTTCTGTAAAGGACAAGGAATTAGCTATAGTGAACTTGCCTCACTTCAGCCTGCATAATTACATGCTGCACACCTATGATTCCTTTGCCATTTCTTAGGGGAAAAAGAGGAACATATTTTTCCCTTGCTGTAAGCCTTTTGCCTAGAAAATCTCAGATATAGCTGCAGTCATCTTGTGCTTAAGTCTGATACCAAACTGTTAAATTTGCAATGTAATTTGAGATAATTTATTCTAAATCTTAAGATTATTACTGCAGACATCTCCAATGACTATATAATCCACACTGTATGTTTCAATAATGAGGCACGAAAGAGTAAACTGAGAATTTGGTTCCTGATTCCTCCCCCTTCTTTGCCCCACCCATTCCTGTGCTTTGAAAACCGAAGCCATAATGCCGTTGGAACATTTTTTTTAGTGCTTTAATAAACATGACATGCTTGCACTTGCTTTGCATTTTAATAGCAATGCAGTGGCAATAAGACACTTCCACAAATACAATGCATGCAATTACACAGGTTTTTAAGTGCTAACTTTGTGTCAGGCATATGTATATATGCATGTTTTAGAACTCTTTTGTTCAAAACCTAAATATTCTTCTCAGTTTTCACTCTTCTCTATTACAGCCACCTGACTGCCTTTCAGGTGGAGTTTGATGGGCACATATCACTTGAAGCTACTAGGAGCTGTATTTTTTCTGGCTGTATCACTGTAGCTACCTCCAGTGCAAACTTTTTAATGGCACCTGAGGAGTACCTATGGAAGTGTCCATATTGTCTATCTGACAGTTTTTAATTTTTATTTTTTCTTCCCTGAAGACTATTCCAATACGAGGAATCTATTCCCTAATTTGTATATACATATCACTTTATAGACAGTTCTGCTTGATGGTATCTGTATTTTTTCCTCTTCTACCTTTTCTTAGCTACTTCTGTGCTCTTCTACATTTCAGTAGACACACAGAAATGTAACTTGACAATGTAAAAGGTGTGCTGACTCACTGGAGGCTGCTGTGTTTCAATACGGTGTATCTGAGCCTTGTGACCAGCCACTGGGTGTTACAGAACACGCACTCGGTAGTGACCACACATAGCATCAGTTCTAAGAGCAAGAGCAGCCAAGTGTTGCTAATACATGAAGTTTCATTCAGGATTTTAAAGTCCCAAAGTACTGCAATGGTCTGTCTAGGGTTTTGGGTTGACCCATTTAAAGTACCTTGTGTCTATTACAGGAGTAGACCTTCATTAACCTGCCCTGAAGTTCTTAAAAATTAAATTAAATCTCACTAGAAAAGATTCGAGTAGTAAAGGGGTAGTTTTAATTCTAAGAGATATAACTTGTTCTGTGTTAGTGCTTCTGATTTTGGGCCATCACCCTTCTCTCTCTCTCTCTCGCCTGGCTCAGGGTGACATTTCACTCATTTTTATTCAGAGGAAAATTGCATGACCAGGAATGAAATTAATTCCAGGGTCTGGCTCAAAGTGCATTATAATAAACAAAAGGGCTCATATTAGCTTTAGCAGAGCACCTACAATGTTTAGTAGAGCACTAAAGTTAACATAAGCCATAATATGTACACAGTTTTAAAGGAAGAGCTTTAATATTCCGTACCATACTGACAATATTGAATTGGTCTATGTTTATGCTAAACAGCATAACCTCCTTTTATGTTTCAGATGTTAATATTCGTACACTTACAATATAACACTATATTTTGCTTTTGCAGTAAGTTCAGCTAGACTGTTACCCTGACAAACATTATTAAAGATTTTTTTTTACTCACAAACTCAAGAGACTACAATCAGAATGTTTCTGCTACATACCTTCACTGGTGTAGGGATTACAGGCTTCAGCAACTTACATTGTATAATAAACTGCCAAATGAGATGAGGTAAAACAGTAACTCCACAGAAGGATCTAATTCAGTGTACTTACTGTGTGCAAGTATTAGTCAGTGATTAGGTTATTAAATCCTCTCTAATTATTATTTGAAGCTTTTCATAAATAGCTTTTTGCAAAATGGATCTTATCTAAAAATTAAATTTATTGGATGTTTACAGGCTTAAAAAAGTGATTTTATGATATAAAACCAGAATTACTTCCTTTTTAAATAAAACCAATTGGTGCTGTAATTGAGATGAGCATGCTATTTTTTTCACACAATAATCTGATATGGGACCTTCCTTTCTCAAGAGACTTGCTTGATCTGCTCTTTATAGACATTCAGTCTCTGTAAATATGCTTTTGGTTTCTTTATCAGTAATAGTATTAGACCTGAATGCTTTAGTATACAGTATAATGGATATTAAAGGGCTTTCTGTATATGTTTTAGACAAGCCAGTCTAATAGAAAGAAATGAACACATGAAGGATATTCTTTATAAGTAGACAGTACCATTTATAAGGATTTTCTTCTACCATTTAGTTATTATATTTTTAGAGGCAATCACATGGCTTTCTTTGCCTTTTTTTTCTCTCTGTCATTGTTTGCCTTTTCTTCCTGCTTGTACTTTGCTACCGAACCATCTGACTATCTGTGTTGCCATGGGAAGGACTGTAATGCCATAAATTCAGGGAAGTTCCTGTGTTCATTTTTTTTCCATTTTATACTTACACAATCATTAGCACAGATTAGCTGCTTTCACAAGGGTGTACTGGCACTAGAGCAGGATTGTAAAATATTCCATTTTGGAAAAGATACAGCAAAAACATTCTACATGTTTCACAGAACGGCACCAACCTACACAGGCAAAAGTCAATGCTTCCCAACTTGTAGATACCTGACTGAGAACCACGCCAAATTATGGGCAGTTATCCATCTAGTCTTACAGTAACTAAAATGAATTCCAGAAATACTAAAAAACAGCAGAAAAAACCATTTTAAATCACCAAAAAAAGTGCAGGATGCCTTAGAGGACTTGCAATACAGTTCAGAGATTTTAATTTTCAAACCACTGGTTAAACCCACTGCAGGCAAGTAGTGACTGAAATCTGCCACCTTCTAAAATCGGTAAAGTGTGGCCCATCTAGAAGGAGCCAGTGGCCTCAGCCCAGTTGCCAGTGGCCTCAGCCCAGTTGCCAGTGGCCTCAGCCCAGTTGCCAGTGCCAGCTGCTGCCATTCCAGAAAGGAGCTTCCTTAACTGGCACTGGTGCAGGCACTCGCTTAGTGGGCTCCGTGGAAATGCAAAGGCCAAAACATCTACCAAGAGCAGGTCCTCCCAGTGCCGCAGTGCAAATAGCAGACCCAGGTTTGTTCTACAGACAACTCTTGCAGCCACAAACTAAATGTCTTTTGGACAGGAGACTTCAAAAGTCACATCTGCCACAGCAAAAAGGAATGCACCACTTGGGCACGGCAGAGCCAGAACCACACGCTGTAATGCGATCCAAATCCTCATGCAGACCCAGAACAAGTGCTTTTACATGTCAGAGCAAGGTCCCCTACATGCTGCTCACTGCAAGTGCTAGTCAGCATTACGAGGCCATAGCCCCACGCTACCTGCATTTAGCATTCAGAATCAAGACTGGAGGCTCAGGCTTAGTCTCTCGGGATACAGTTCCAAAGCTCCAAACCAGCAAAGTGAAGACTCTGACTGGTAATTTGCAGTGAATGTAACCCAGCCTTTCTGCCATCGTATTAATCATCCATTGCTGACATGGAGAACAACTTATTTTGATCAGTAAACAACAGAAATGTGATTCAGAAGATACAGGGAGCAGATGTGCAAAGCTGAGCGTAAAGACTCACCGTCCTGTCTGCAACCACACGCTAATCTTATGTTTGGCTGATGGCTGTGGCTGAGCTGCTCTGTTCAATATTTTGCATGTTGATTGGCTTGTTATTCACTTCTGCCTCTGCTGGAAGCCAGACTAACCTGTGGGGGAAGTGTGGAAAACAATTACGGTATATTGAAATGGTCATACAAGTACAGCACACTGCAACACTTTACATAATTTATTAGGTGTTACTACATGCACTGGCACTCACATGACAAAGGTTTTA
The DNA here is from genome assembly GCA_035583155.1 of Acropternis orthonyx. Classification (NCBI taxonomy): domain Eukaryota; kingdom Metazoa; phylum Chordata; class Aves; order Passeriformes; family Rhinocryptidae; genus Acropternis; species Acropternis orthonyx. Next base: position 13,625,515 of record JAWWEU010000138.1, read on the forward strand.
ACAAGACCAACAAACAGGACAACATCTGCATTCCTGTAAGAACATTTGAGATGAAAATTTAACATTAAACCAAGAGTGCACTTACTGCAGTGCAAACACTGCAATCAAGTGGTCTGCCTTGACTTGCAATGTATTATGTTAACACAGTATGGTTGCCAGAGTAAAATACAAACGTTCATTAGAGCTGCAATTAATTGCTTGCTATTTTTGAAAATTAACAGTTAATATACTTTTCCACATCAATCCAATCCAGTGTTCCTCTGAATTTTCATGCATCATTTCTTTATTTTTGTCCCTATTGTGCACACAAGGTCAATTAACTGGTAAATATAATTATTTTACAAACATAGCAAGCGGCAGCTATTATAAATAACAACTTATTTGCATATTTCCTTGTTTCTGAAGAGAACGGCAATGTGAGAGGTCTGAAAATCTTTGCAACTCTAATACAGTGAGATACTGTGTTTAAGTAAATCTTCTCTTTAAGTAAGTAGTCTAGTAAATATGCCATTTCTTAGATTAAAATCAGCAAGTAGAAGCTGGGTTGCAGATTTCAGAACTTGCCTCATTTGCATCTTGAAAATGGAATGGAACTGAAAGCTTTCAAGCTTTATTGTTCAACTCCACAATTCTGTTGCTCTTTGTAAATGAAACAGAAAAGAGATGTATGTGAATATATCACACATTTCAGCCTAAATGAGCTTTACAAATTTTAAATGAGTATCATTGTTTGTAGTCACCTTCATAGTAATCCTGAAGTTGACGCTGCGAGCTGAATTCTGACTGAATTTTGTGAGAGATTTGGGAAAACATGACTCACAAGATTTTAATACTGGCAGACAAAGATCCCTTTCTGACTCTGTTTTTGATTTCCAGGGTCTCTTTAAATAAAGAAGATATTCAAGACTGAGGGACAGGAGAACAGCTGCAAGGATGATTTCTTTTAAAAGGAGAAATCAAAGGACAGCACTCCTTATGTGCACTATATATGGCAATCTCTTTGTCTGAATATCGAAGAACTGGTTGGTACTATCATGCTGTGCTGAAACTGTGTGGCTGTAGAGGTTTTCCTAGACATATTTCTTGATGACAACTGCATGCTGTTGGATTTGTTTCAGTGACTGTGAATTTGTGAGCCATGCATATTGTGTTCCATTTGCCACTTCACAAGAAAAAAATATTTAGTGAGCTTATGGCAAGCAGAACACCTCATTTGTGCTGATTGGGGTAGATGGGGTGATTTGTAGATTCACACATGCTGAGCTTCAGGCACTTCGAAAAAACCACACTGGGTGAATTTGAGATTTATGCCCCAGCCCCAATAGAATTCATGTGTTGGGGTGCTCCTACTGAGACCTACCAATGGGAGCTGACAGCTGCATACAGTGCACTGGAAACATTTTAAAGCTTGCTGTAAAGAAAATAGAGCAGTCTACGCCTAGCAGGGAGGGAAATCGATGAGTCAGCACTTGGCAGCGGTGACCAGCAGGAGGATGCTTCTGATGAATGCTGAGTCATTGATTTCCCTCCCTGATCAGCAGCAGCTGCTCCATTCACACTGCAGAAAGCCTTCTTGCCACGACCACATGTGTCAGCAGGCTTTACTGTCATTAAAGCAAGAGGTATTAGCTGACAAGGCATCCAATTTATGTATTTTTGGTTTTGATAACTCTAGCTTACAATTTCAAAGTTGCTTCTCAGCTAGGGCACCTAAAAGGACATACATATCAAGGCAGGAGATCCAATAGCACAAGCAGCTTCACAGGTACAAACAGTATTTGTGTGACAGATGTGTGAATGTCGCCCCAGCCTTCGGTTTCTTTTCTCACCAGGAGGCATGTATTTCATAAACTCAGAGCACAGCCAAGCAAAGAGGTTAAGACATCATCTTGAGAAGGTAGGCTTCAAGTCAGCACAATGCTTATGTAGGAGAGCTTATATGTTTACAGTTAGACATATGTGTACATATTCGTATGAACTGGGCTCTGCTCATGTGCCATGCCTTCCGTGTGTGTGATGTAACATGGTATGGCTGAAGACCAAAGCATAATTGTAATTTGTAATTTTATGACAATAAAAGAGTAACAGGTAGAACAGGTGAGACTACACTGAATGACTACAAAAAAAAGTACAGTCGGAGCAGGTTATTGCAAATCTCAGCATTTGGTGAGGATGTGTGTATTTTGCAACATGTTCTATCCTTTGTTATGTTGTTTACATTACCATAATTGTTACTTAATAAGTTAATGTGTTTGTGTATCTGCTTGATCTTCGAGGAAGCAGTTTACAGAAGGAGAAAAAAAGAAGAAAAAGGGCTGTCATGAGATAAATGCTGTTTCTCAGGATTAAAATTGACTGAAATACTCTATTTATAGTCAGGCACTGCACTGCTAGTAGCAATGCTGAGCCTCTTCATTTCAGGTTCCATTCATAGCAGAATATGCATGACTCTGCCTCAAAAACACTCACAGAAAAAGTCATAGGTCAGGCTTCTGTGCTTGAACTGGTATTTCAGCAAAAGCTCACGTGGCCAGCCACAAAAACCATTTTCCCTCAACTCTACGGGTGTTCGTCCTTCGAAAAAGAGCCTCTTCACCACAGCGACAGGCCTGGATTCAGAAGAGCCCATAACTGGCAAACTGCATTTTCCTGGTTAATTCGGCTGCAGATTGGAAATTGCTCCTTTGTAGTGGGCTCCCTCTTTCAGGAGGCATAAGTCCACCTAAATTCTTTTGCTTTTTAAAGCAACCTCATCTCCTGGCTTCACTGAGTCCTTGTTAGAGCTGCATCAAACTCAGTGGTTTTAGTTGATGTAGATTTTGAAAAGTGTACATCAGCTACAACATCCACTGAGGTTGTAGTGTTTGTGAGTTTAGGAACTCTAAAATTTAAGATGAACATCACTGCCAGCACCTTCCCTTTGCCTGATCTCCCTGTATTTCTGAAAGCCTTTCTCCGGTCTGCTGTGCCTGGGGGCAGCTGAGGAGGCTCCTCCTCATAGAGCAGTTGCATTAGCACAGAAGCTTTCAAGGATAACTGCTGCTCCTCAGGGAGCCCCAGGAATAGGAACAGGCAAGAGCGCTCTCATTCTTTTATTCCTTCACACATCTGGGGTCTGAAGTATCTTAGACTGTGCTAAAAATCTGCTAACTTAAGAAACAAGTCTTTGAAATCAGATTGTCAGCTATATTGCAGGTAATGAGCCGTGTAACTTCTTAAATCATACGTGTATCACTTTCTTTAAAATTGTTGACTGAGGGTATGAGAAATACAAAACAGAAATAGCAGATGAACTCAAAAGTATAACGTGACCCTGTCTCATGTCTGAATTTCTTTGGTATGATCCACATGGACAGAAATGACTTGCACATTAACAGTTGCCACGGATGCAAGTGGCAGTTCTCTTGAAATTCTCCACTTAATTTGCTGATGATTTTAGTAAAATACTAACCCTGCAAACTGAAGGCCAGACTCTGGTACTGACTGATGACAAGGTGACAAGGAGTAGAAGAGAGATCAAATGAATAATAAAGAATAGGACAGATCCCAAATAATTTAATTACTGACTTAAAGCGAAGGAACACTACTGAGGAGTAAATTCAGATAATAGAACACTTAATATGTAAAATGTTTTAAACTCCTATAAAACTGATCACGAGGGGATGTGCTACCCATAAATAATGAATTTCCAATACAAATGACGCACATTGGGACACACAGTCCAAGTTTTGGATAACAAGAACTTTCATTAAAGCGATATTCCAATGAACAAGATCCTGCTATGTTTAGATCATATCTACCTAATAAAATTAAAGATTTAGACATAATTAATATAGATCCAGACATTTACCTAATTAAAATTAACTGGGTAGAAAGAATTGATTATACATTTCCCTATGAATGAAAACAAACATACAAAAACTACTGTTCATCAAAAGATAATGTATAACTAATGCTTTGATGATAGAAATCTCACATTATTTTTAACGTCAGATTGCTATAGATTAGAAAAAATGTGTATGATTACAATTAGTCAGATTGTCTAAATCAGCATAGGAGTTGATGGAACTATGACAGTTTACAATATCTGAGAATCTGCTCCTTATCTTGAGCCAATGAGGACCATAGAATCAACATCTGTAAAGGAAAATGCTTCCTTAGACACACTATCAAACAGAATCTCTTTCAGATGAAAAATGAAAACCAATGACAACACTGCAAAGATTGTCACCATCACCAGTACTCAAACGGCCTCAGTTTATGTAAAAGAAAAAAATTTATCTGAAAATAATTTAAAAAAGGCTTTCCACAATGATGTGAAATTCTGAGAAGTTTAAAATTTTTCTGGAGCTCTGGAATCAGACAAAATGCTTGAAAACAGACTTTATTTCAAGACTGTCAGTATTTTTTAAGGTGTTTTATACAAGGAATATTAGAAAGCTGTCTCTTTCAGTGTCCTGTGTGGTGATGGAAAGCCTAGCTGTGATGTAACTTTTCCACCATTCTGTCTTTAACAGACAACATACTGGAGGATGTTGCTTATTTAGCAGAAGGACCTGAAGTAATATGAATATGGTTGTATGGTGTAAAACAGAAAAAAGAAAAGAAACAAAGCCTGATTTTAGTGGGTTTCAAACCTTACTAAAGGCTTTTTTTAATTTGTGAGAGGAGACTAAGGTACTTTGCTGCCAACAGTATGAGTGATAATTTCTGTACCTAGGAGTGGTCAAACTCCAAATTTAGAAAAGGAAAAATTAGTTCACAAACTTTCTGTCATCCCAATGGATCTGGGATGGCAAACAGGTGGAAACTTGATACATGAGTTCTCTGAAGAGTAAATATTATGTTTATTGCCGCACCTTTGCGTACCTACTTTTATAAGTAAGAGCAGCAAAACAGAAAATGGAAAAATATCTATGTACTGTAGTGAGCATATGAGGCTGGCCCTGAATGGAGTAACATTTGGAGTTGTCGTATTGTATTGTGTGTATCCTTTCTGTTACATCCCCGAAAATAAAACCAGAGTATTCAAGAACAGCCCCAAACAGGCTGCCTTTTGGACACAGAAGATATCCTTAAAATATATTCCAAAAGCTCTCAAATGTTCAGAAAAACAGCTGTTCAGTCTTATGTCATATCACTACACCATTCTTGTTGCAAAAGATAGAGACCTTGCATAATCAACATATTTTCCTGGCACGGTCTCTCTTCGCTCCCATTCTCCCCCTGCTAACGAAGCTGCTGCATTAGCAGCACTTCTGTTTGACCAAACACACTGAAGATTATTTTCTAGAATAGACTTTCACAGTCTGAGCTTCATGAATACTGCTGGTCAGTGTTGTCAGGAGCCTTCTCCACAGACGACATAATTTTACTTTTAAATAAAGACATCTGGTTGATATTTATTAAAGCTTGTAGATTGATAATGATGATGTGGGGCTAGAAATCTAGCTGATGTAAAACCAGCATAATTATAACTTATTCAGCAGAGATATGCTGGGTTAACATCAGTACAAAATCTGCCCCTAAAAACTACAATATAAGAAGACACTAAGCAGGTATGCATTTTTAAAAACTGATTTGAACCTAAAATCTTCTCTTTCCCTAGATGTAACTAGGGAATATTCTAGCCCTTAAGCAAAGCTATTTGAGGCTGATGTCCTAGTGCAGATAAGAATTGAATTTAGCTCAATGTGCATTCACTGGATATGCTCCATCCTGTAGAAACACCTCTCCCCATTCAGTATGACAAATATGTAGGACAGAGAGCACGCAGTACTATTTCATTTTCACTCACTTTTTAAACCCTTCTTCTCAAGCATCTTGTCTCTATATGTGTGTGCATGCACATGTTTCTACCCCTCCTCTTTCATTTCTTTTCTCTGTAGGGCACTGAAAGTGCTTTTCAGGTGGGAGGGCAGCAGTGTAAAATCGACTACCATTCTAGTCAATTTGCTTCAGCAGCCATTCCATGTGTAAAGCACTTTATACAGAAGGAAGCTTTTTAGACCTGAAGACCAAAAAATCTATTCTTTTACAGTCACAAAGTCCCTGTGAAATCAGAGAGGTTTCAAGAACTCATGCGAGGATAGCATTTGGCATGAAACCTACTGAAAAAAAAAAAAAGCCTATTAAGATCTTGCAATCTGTTTCCTCTGTTTTTCTCATTAGCAGAAGGAAAATAATTTGTTCTAGAGAAACGTCTTTACCTAAGAACTTCAAGAAGGTTGTACACAGAAGCACTGGAGCACTTTTCACTGCCTCCTACTGTCTGAAACCAAATTTTAGTGTTATTTAAAAATCAAGTAGAGCCTAGAGAAATAAAATTATCTGTCTACATCCAGCTAATGTGTCCCATGCTTGATCGACTTGATATTGTCCAATGATAAAGTATTATCTATTTCAGTCTTCTGGTATTTACTGTTTTTCTATGACCTTACATAACTTATGCTTAACCCACTATTTGATAGGTGCTCTACCTTTAAACCTTTAAGGATGACTGTCACTTTTACTTAATTTGTTGACGACTGGTTTTGAGGACAAACACACTCTTTCTTGTTGCTATTAATCTGGATTGGAGGTCATTCTCACTGAAAACATGTTGTTGATGTTTGCACATAGGAAAACCCAGCAGCCTTCCATGCAGCCAGGACAACGTCAGGCCAGTCAGATATTCAGTGAAATAAACAAGTCTCTTTAAGACAAACAGTCTCACTGGATACCTGCTCACAAAGGATTCAAGCCCATAATTTAACAAAAAAAAACCCCTAGGAAAAGGCAAAACTACAATTAATTTACAATGAATTTCTAATATAATCAAAGAGGTTACATGACTTACAGCTGCTATCCACACTAAGTTACTTATTCACATACCAGATTTTCCATGTTGCTTTCAACAGTCTTTTCTATAAAAGTCTGGCTCTCGTGGCAGATTTTCAACCTCATGAGCCCATAGCTTTGAAACAGTTTTTATACACAATTTTAATGGAAACTCCTTCATTAAGAAAAAAAACAACCAACCCCTGAATTCAGACACCTACATCCACACCCACCCACCAATTTTGATTTTGTTTTTACTGTAAGAAGAGAATTAAATTGTCATTTTAGAACTACCCATGTCTTTGACCGTGCGGCTTCCCGGGATCCTGGAAAAGAGCTGTCTGGGATGCCCAGTGAGGCAACTAGTCAGGAAACCAAAATGCAGCCAATTGTTAAATCAATCATGTCATCCCAATCCTGTAAACCCCACTCATAGATAACCCAGAAAGCTGGCCAAAGAAAGAGTGGGCCAACCTGCATCTCAAAAATATGGATTAGTCCTTGGGAGGCCCTGAGAGTGTGATTTAAAGCTACCAGTCAGGGTCAGCCCAGGGGCAAGCAGAGAAACAAGTCACCTGGAGAGATTTCTAAAGCCTCTCATAACAGGTCAGAGAATGCTACAAAACAGGATAGGAAGGAACTTGAAGGAGAAATGCTGTGCCTACCCCAAGACGTGCTGAACTGTACCCTTCTCATTCCATACAGGTTCTTTTTCTAACCTCAACTTAGTGGAAAAAAACAGTAGAGGTTCTACAGTAATTTGTGTTTAACTAGCTTTATTATCAAAAAAAGCTCTTGCCTAAAGCTTAGGCAAACATTTTGTTTCACACTTGAATCACTCACTCTCTGTCCTGTCCACAAGATTATTCCCTTTGGCTTTGCATCAGCTTTTCCCATATTTGAAGACGCTATCGTGTTTCTTCTCAGTCTTTTAACCTCTAGTCTAAACAACCCCAGACTTTGTAAACTTTTCTTACAGGTCACTATATATTGCTCTTTGCTGCTGCCTGTGACACTTAAACCTTAACTTAGCTTAGAACTTTTCACAGCTGCACAAAGGAAGAAATACTTCATTCATTTTGTAGACTGTGCTTCTGTTTGTAGAACTCCAAATTACTCCACCCCACTTTTTTTTTAAGACCAGTATGGCATTGCCTATTCATGTTCAGGCTGCAGTCAGCTACAACCCTTGGTTTCTTTCCTATATGACTGTAAATTAGTCAGTTCTTTCTCACTGAGTTGATTCTATGAATGATTCTTGTCCAAATACAGAACCCGGCCTTGTCTTTAATTGCATCCTGGTTTTTTCATACCATCTTTCTAAGTTGTCAAGATCCCTTGGAATTCTAACCATGTTCTCCTCTATACCTGGAGCCTTCAAAACCTTGTGGAAACTGCAGATTTAATAAGAATATTCTTCATCTTATCATTGGAGTCACTAATGAAAATATTTAACTGCATTTGGCTCAGGACGTACCCTTGTGAAACCACATTTGATAAATCCTTCCCAATTTATAGCAAATAATTGGTAACTATTCTTTGACTTTGGTTTCCCAGCTCATTTTGCTACGACTCCATAGTAGATCTTCTTCTAGATCTTGTTTTTCCAGCTTGTTTAAGACAATGTTATATGAAGCAAGAATGCTTTAAAGTATCTCTAAAGTTAAGATTTACAGCTTCAAGAGATATGACATAGAAACACTGTTCCCAGGCTTCTGGCACCTTTGTGCCTGCAAAGAGCACTCCCTGAGTAACTTTACACCCATGGGGTGTTATTCCTTCACCTGCTCAAACTTTCTCCCAGTGTAAAGAAATCACACCCCCCGCCAAAAAAAAAAAAAAAAAAGAAAGAAAAAAAAAGAGCTGGTACAGAAATTCGTGGAGTTTGGAGTGGTATGAAGGATGGAGATCAAGTTACAGAGGTATGTTGACTCTGAGCATACTCTCTGTCTGTGAGTATTCCTTCACACCCTGGAAAAATCCTTTTAACTAAAGAACCCTGTTCCCATATTATAATTGTGGAGGGATTCTGCAGGTATGTACAACAAAAACTATTACCTCCTAACCAGTTCATCCAATCTAGCCAGTTCCATCAGTTTTAACTCCTTCACCTCTACCAATGCTTGAGAAAGGGAGTATCCAGACCCAGACTTGTGTACTAGCTTGGCCCAGTTGGTTGATCAAAGGAAGGAATGTTGGCCTGAATTTCCTTGGTTATGTGCATTACTTTAGGCCCTTATCGTTACTTTGATGTAAGTTTTTGTGGTTTAATTATATATTAAGAAGTATTCCTAGGTAAGTCAGGAAGATCTGTCCTTATGACTCAACCATCCTCTTTTTGGCCAGCTGACTGTACATTTAATTAACATCCTAGGCATCAGTTCTGCAGTCCTACCCCAGGCAAATCTCCCATCAAAGTGACTGGGAGTTACTGTCTGTGCAGGGCTGAACACAGAGCCAATGGTACAGCACTACAAGTTTGGGCAAACAGTCAATCTTTATGAATTTTTCAGTAATGCTGTTAAAGTGTTCTTAGACTAAAATATTCCTTTTAGTTTGAGGAGATTAGTTCTCTCCTTAACTAGTGTGTTTGAGTCATTTATAAGCAGGATGTTGGTGAAAACATTAAGAGAGGTCTTTTTCATTCAACGCTTTAATTTGTATTCCTTCCTTTGTGTTGGGACATTTGAGCATGGTGGAGGAATCTGATAGATGCAGCTTATGTGTACCACATCAAGTGCACAAAAAAGAAGCTACTCCTTTGACACAGATAATTGTGCATGAAAAACTCCTGGTTGAAAGATACATTCTGGTCAATGCCCAGAGGCAGCAAATGTGAGGGTCTTTAAAAGTTTGGCAGTAAGCTAACATTTCACTTATTCAACTCAATTGTAAATCTGTTCTTAACTTAATAAAAAAAAAGTCCATTCTCAATACTCCTGAAGCACTGTCCTAGAATTTAAAATTCTGCTATTGGATAACCTGAGCCGGCAATAGGTACTATAAAATCAATTTAGTGATGGGTCACAACCATTTGGATCTTTTACAAAACTGATTTTAAGAGGCAGTATAAGAATACAAATAAATCCAATCTGTTAAATACTTTGGAAAAAAGCTCAGAGGGATTTAGGAGAGCTGAATCCCATGCTAACCTCTACCTTTCCTAATTCAATCTGATTTTGCTGTTACCAGGCTGCAGCTTCCACAATGGTGCTGGATCCCTTCTTAAACTCTCCTCACCTCAACACAACTTTACTCCTCAAAGACTTAAAGACTTCCCACACCGGTCACAGCTCTGCTTCACTTCTGAGTTGTCTTGGTGACAAGGAGGTGCCTTGATGGCTGAGAGGAACAGAGGAGTAGCACAGCTTGCCTCGAGCACCAACTCACCGGTCTGTGGCTGGAGCAGAAAGGCTGTAGCAGGAAACAGAGCTAATGGTAGAGGGGAATAGAAATGGGTTGAAGACCAGAGAACAGGATGTAAGACTTACACTGCAGCATCAGGACAGCACAACAACGCTGTGTATACTCAGCATGTCTAACGATGGGGATTGTCCGATGTGTTTCTTTTAAGAAACCAGTGAAATCAGAGTGCAGCCCCTGCCAGACTCAGAAATGTAATTTGGATTGGAAGAACTGGTCACGCTTTGCCTAAGAACGCAATACGTTTACTTTAGTCCACAACCACAACAGCCATGAGAAGCAGCAGTAAACTGGTTCTGTGATTCAGGAGAGAGGGAAACTACAGAAAAGAAAAGCAGTGATGGACCAAAAAAATCAGCAGTGGAAACACGCAAATATTGTATCCTGCATGTCTCCCAGAAAACCTGTTCCTTGGCAGAAACAACAGTCACTGGTTTATTTTGTCAAACAGCAGGCAAGAGAGATTTTTTTCATGCTGAAATGATCAAAGCATAAATTCAGTTTTTAGTTTTCTCTGTATTGTGTTTAATTGGAAGTGGAGAGGTCAGTGTTGATGGGGGAGAATTTAAGAATCTGACTGTCTTTAAAGAAGATTTTCAACCTCATACTTTCAGCAGTGAACTGTGCTCGGTAGAAATCTATCTTGTACTTGTCACATCTATATTAAATTATCTACTTTTTTCATTTTACAAGGGAAGACGTGAGCAGAACATTACTCAGCTGTCAGGATACAGGACTGTGCTGCTGAGCAGAGTAAAGTGAATATATTCCACAATGCTGCAAATCTAGCACAAAGGTACCAAAGGAGGGATTTGTGTCACCAGTTTTACCTACTGTGTTCATGGAAGGCAGTTCTCAATAGGCTTTGTTTTGACTGCTTTTTGCTGATGGTATTTAAACCTGATCAATGGCCCTTTCTTCTGCAAAAATAGTGTCTCCTGACTACAAGGTTACAGATAAGGACTGGAAAAATATTTTTAGCTTTCAACACATACAAACTGACCAATGTAAAGCTGCTTGTGCAGATGGTCCTTGCCTTAATACCAAAGGGTAGTAAAGAACAATCCTAGCAACTCAGTTTTTAGTATGTTTTTCAGGTATTCTGGCTTCTCAGAAACATAGTAGGTTATAAAAGCATTAAGACACATACTAAGAATATTATAGACATCATATTCATGCTTCCCTAGACTAGTCATGATAAACCAGAAAGAAGTCCATAGAATTTCCTAACAGTTCTCCACTTTTATCTTGCAAACTGACCTTTCGGGATTTAGACTTTTCTGTAATCAGTTTTCCCACTTAGAGGGACAGGTAAAAGCAAATCTTACTTTCCTTGTAAAATAATTCCTCAACTATTCTAAACCACAGAGAGGTAACAGACTTCCAGGGTTCAAAAGAATGGCATAATGCAAAGCCTTGATCACTCAACTGTGACCATAGGTGGGTAGGCAGGGGATATGCTTGGGGATGGCTAAAACTTGGATTATAGAAAAACAAATGCTGAAAACCAAGACAGTTCTGAGCGTATCACTTCCTTCCAAAATATTTGCACATCAGCAGTGCTTTTTACTGCATTTCCCTGACTGTCAGGGTAGTAACCTGCACCTCTGCTATGACAAGAAGTTGAATGAGAGCTTTTTTATGTGAGAAATTATTGTACAATAAAACCAGAAAGTCATAGTGTAGTGTGCTAGCAACTTTGCAATGTGTGCATGTACTCAGTATACTGCAGAGTAACCTCCCTTTATGTTTACTACTAGCTGAGAATATCAGAATGGGGTGACAATACTGTTCAGTTAGTGCTGTCTACACTTGGAGCCTAATACACCATACAGTTCATCATACAGAAAAATCCCAGGACACAAACAGAAGAATAAAAGAAAAGAAAAAGCAAATTTATTCCACTAAGTAAGCAAGCAACCACAAAGGCAAAATATCAAATATCAACCCTGAGATATTTTCCATAAAAGTACAGACATCCCAACTCTTAAAATAATCCTAACTTTCACCCTGGTGAGTCACTGCGCATGAAGAGCTGGACATCAGTTGTTTGCCAACAACATGTTTAATCTAGAATCTGCAGACTCTGTCACAAGAGGTGCAAGAGATGCACACAATGCACTTCCCCAGCTCATTTTCAATAGGGGAAAACACCAAATCAGCTGCCAAAATGAGTGCAAATCTTCATTGTCAGCAGAAAGTGCTGAACTTAGACTATGCCGTCTGTCTCATCTGCTCAGTTTCATTTCCCCTCTCACAGAATCCTTTCAGCAGTTGCACTTCATGTGGCATTGTGTTACACAGAAGCCTGCTCAGCTCTTGTTTGATCTCGTTTGTTTACCTTAGTCATGTTATACACACTAAATCTATTTTCCAGCTTATGACAAGTGCTTCCATTACTCCTTCTTTCCAGCATCCTAAGCATTTTAAATGCTGGCCACAGAAATGCTATTTTCTAGTTTCCATTTTCTTATTTGACAGAAACATCTACAGAGGTTTATGTGTAATTTGAGTTTTAAAGTTCACCAAGCTTTTGCAGTTCCTTGCTGATATGCTGAACATGGGGACAAATACAATTTTTAGCTTATTTCAACTACTTTTGAGGACTGAAAAGGCAAACTGATAATATGAACCCAGCTATGTAATTCATCTCTGCTAGGGCTCAGTTGCAGCAAAATACCTTGAGAAAGGAAGTGGGAGTCAATACAGCTCTTCCTCAGCCAGGTGTCCTTGGGAGGAAAAAATAAAATTTCATCTTTCAAATTAACTGCCAGTCAGAAAGGTCCATGCTGATACCCACTCCCCTGAGCTTGTTAGTCTGAGGATGCTGCTGATCTCCCCTGTGAATGTGATGAGTTCCTGGAATGACACTAATGATCTCTGAACATGCACCCCTGGACCACCCCCAGTTCTCACTTGTGCCAGTGGCATATCTCATGGATGCCTGCCTTTCAACATTTCTCATTTAGCTGTATTCCAAAATGGAGGAGCAGCATTTTCCCTTAAAACAGAGTGACTTACAAGAACTTACCAGAAGACTGTTTGATAAAAAGAACATTCCTTTGTACTGCTGAACATCCTGCACTACTAATAAATTCATAATAAGAATAAAAGGTGTTCAGCTCAGCAGGGAAAGGATAGATCCTTGTACTTCTTATAAATATAGATGCATATTTTACAAAGACCATTTAAAAGTCAGACCTAATATCTCTTTGCACTTTCTGTAGTAGAATACTGGAGACAATGAGCAGGATGTAATTGGTCCTCGTGCCGTACTAGGAACCTCCCACCTACACTCATTTACTGTGTGACTCCTAATAATCAGTATTCTAATGAAAGCAGCATATTTACCTGCTTCAGCATATATTTCTATATATTAGGATATTTCAAAGCACATTTCAAAGCCACGTAGCAAGATCTCATTCCAACACTGACTCTGACTTTTGTGGCAGCAGGTACTGGACTCCAAGACACTGCCCAATTTGCAGAAGCAGAACACTTTTTCAAAAATTTCTCTCTGGAATTTATGAATTCAGGTCTTCCTAGTCCCTTAGACCACAGCTTGGCAGAGCCACAGAAAAGCAAGAATGCTACAGATCTTCTTCATTATTAGCCTTTTATCCAAGGTGCTTTCCTTGCTATTTGATTTTAATTCTTTCCATGTTTTCGTTCATCTTGAGTGGCTCTGTATCAGCTGTTAGAATACGGATGGCCAGAACCCACTGTGACATCATGAAGTGTTGTGCTAAAGCTCTGCAGGCTCATGTGACAGTAATCCCCCCCATGCACATACAGTGCGTGGATCTGTCTTGACATTCACCCTTAAATCTCCCAGAGCTTCCCTTCAAGACCTCAAGGGAGGTATCTTTACTGTTCATGTGCCTTTTCACTGTTATTTTCAAACAATGTGGTATGCGAAAGTGAATGCTCTGTCCTCACACAATGGAGAGAGGCAGTAAAAACAGAGTGCCACTGTATGAATTAAGAGAAAGACGAAAACCATTGAGATAATGTTGTTAACCACAGAATTTGACAAATATAGTACTCTCCCTAAAAAAAAATCTCACCCAATACCCAACATCCAGTGTTTTTCTTTCAGTAAACAAAAATCACGCATGTAAGTATTAAAATTAGATTATTAATAAAAATTAGATAACATGATACAGCTGAACTACAAATGACAGATCTTACACTCTATATTCTGTCCTACTGACATTTTTGCTTGTGGTTTTATATCCTAATGTTATTTTTTAGGTCATTTCAGTCATTTGGGAAAAGGACTGTATTTTTACTCATTTAAATGTCATATACATATACTTATTTACCCAGTAAATACTAGAAACAGTTTCTGAAAAGATATTGTTGAACTCTACTCGAAGTTGAGGAGGAACCAAGAAAAACACTGAAAAGGATGGTTTTCCCATGAGTAGAAAAGTATTTTTTAATCTCTAAAACTCCTGACATTGAAAGATGCTGACTGAAAAGGTCAGAGTTACACTTTATGTTTGAAGGAGAAGGCCTTAGCTAAAAAAGTACTTGAAGAGAAGAACCTCACAAATCCTGGCAGGACACGTACCCAAATCCTAAAGAATAACTGTAAGCACAGAAAATGTCAGAGGAGAGTTGACTGTTCTATCTGGATATGTCCATTTTTCACGCTAAAGCAAAGAGGGTTTGCTCTTAAAATCCCTCTGCATAATATGTTGATTTCCTTGTCTGTGTTTGTGACTGTAAGGCTGAAACTGGTCAGCCAGATGGAGAGCACAAGGAAGAGATGATTAACTTCGTTAAATGCCCTGGGCATGCTAATACTGGTCCTGAAGTGAGAGAATGGAACTGAAAGACCCTTTTAAGCAATAGTGTGATATAGAATATCTGTGCCAGGCAGTATGGCAAAGAGGGTGCCTGGAGTCTGGCAAGTGACTCTGGAGAAGTTTAGAGGCAAGAAGTCAGTATGTCTGTGGATCCAGACACAATCCAGTGAATGCTGAACTTCAGGAATGTTACCAGAGTTGTGCAACAGCCTTCACAAGTAGTGCTGCTTGGGAACGTACACATAAAACTCCTGTCTGGACATGGAACAACACTTTGAAATAGCTGCTTGGTGTCTCCAAAAAGACCCGACTGACTTGAGCAGCTCCACCTTCCTGCAATTACAAATCATTCATGAAGCTCAAACCCCACAGAAAAGTACGGATCTGAATGTTCACAAACACTTAGGAAGTGGACAAATACTTGGGAATTTTCTAGAAAGCCTGAACTGTAATCTAAATTAATTGAGTGCACTGTGAGTCACACAATTGTTTAATAATTGTCAGGCACCCATCCCATTTAACAAAACTAATAATTTTTCTAGAAGAAAACAGTAAAAACACTAACATCGAGAAGCCACTGCATTGCTCAGTGTTACTGCACAGCTCCTCTACCTGCACAGCACTGTTTGTGTTTCTCTGGGCCAGCATTTCCCTGGGCCTGGCTCCACACAGGGAGGTCGGAGCCAAATGCACGGCTGTTCTGGATACTCCCTGTCATATCCTGTGGTTACAAACTTAGCCAAATTCACCCCCAAAACCTCATAAACAAAGCTGCATTAGGTAGGGCTTGTGCACAGCACTGCTGGTACCGAGACGTTTGATATTGAAATCTCACATATGCCCTTCATTCTAAAATAATTAGCGATTGTAATTTTGTCCCAGGCTGTGCACTGTCTACTCAGACACCACACAGAACCCATGGCTGCGCCATCTGCAAATACATTTGAACAAGGAAGTTCTGAGCACCTGCCAGAAAGCAGAATATCAGCAGAAAAATACATTTACTCAAAGAGAATGAAAATTTGCATGGCAGCAAAAATAAACCCAACATTGCCATCACCATTATGCCAGTGAAGTGCTATTGTAAATGTGCATTGATTGTTTGCTCACTGACAGCAAATAAGAAGCCAGCTGCTTGTGTGTGAGCAGGATACAGTTTCTTCAAAAAGAAAAGGATCTTTCAAAATATCAAGTCAAAAACTGCTAGGAAATACATCTGTCCATTTTTATTTTTTAGGTGAGAAAAATAAGTGGGTTTGATAATTCAAAAAAAGAAAAAAAAAACAGAATAAACAAACCAAAACCCAGGCTTTTTTCCTGGAAGTTCCTGAAAATAAGCTGTATTCCCTTTTGAGCTTTATTTCTTTTATTACCATCTATAATTGTTTCCCAGGGTTTAATCACTCATATGTAGCTGTAACAGTACTGACTGGAGAATGACTCCTATATAGACTTTATTTATTTTTTCCAGAGGAGGGAGAAGGAGGCCTGAAGCCATGATTTTGCCTTCATTTTGTGTGCAACATATCTCAAGGACAGAGCACTGGACTGTAAACAAAAGGGACAGCTGTAAGGTCATGAACATTCCTGGAAGCCTATTATATGCAAATACAATGAGGAAAGAATATGGAAATCGGATTGAGCTTTAGCAATATTCATTTTATGGGGAGTTTTACGTGTTTCTAAGAACCCAGGCTATTTCAGATTCTATTAGATCTTTTGTGTTGTATCATTTAATGTATTACAAAGCAGCTTTAGCTAACAGCAGAGGTGGGGGAGAAGTACAAATCTCACTCTAGTGCATAATATAACCTTCTTGAGTCAAAATGTTGTCTTTTTTGGAACAAAAAGTAACCCTATATAAAAATGGGAGTTTCGGTGCTAACTACACCACATGGAGAGAACTGAGAAGTATGAATGGGAATGAGAGAAGAAATGTTACCTATGTGTTGTGTAGGTTATTTCAGTCCTACAATCTTCCATTCTTCTTCTAGGCTGATCCTTTTCTAACAGTTCTTTAAATAAATAAATAAACAAATAGGAGCCCTGAAATTAACAGAGTGGCATGACTCCAAGAAAGGACAGAAATGTTTTGCAGCATATTGGCCTTTTTTTTTTTTTTTTTTTTGTGTGTGTGCTTTTGGTGCGGCCCGCGGGGTCACACGGCAGCTGCGGAGGGGGCCGGGGCAGCAGCAGCGCGGTCCCTGTTTCCATGGCCTCGGGCGGGGGGCACAGCTGGTGGCAGCTGCAGCACCATCTGCTCGGGGGCTGGACCCCGGACCCCCGCCCCTGCCTCGGGCTGCCCGGCCAGGTACGGGGAGAGTGTCCCCGGGGCGCGGCCACCTCCTGCCCGCAGCACCGGCACCAGGGACCGGGCTTGCCAAACGCGACGGCGAGCTCGGAGGAGCGGGGCGAAAGCTACAGAGCCCCGAGAGTGCGTGCAGATGTCAGTCCCCCTCCGCGGAGCGAGTATTTATGGAATGCTGTCAGCGCGTCATCTGATTTATAGCAGTTTGCACGGAGGGAAGGGGAAAGGGGGGGGAAAAAAAAGCAAAAGGAAAAACAAAACAAAACGCTGCAAAAGCACCCGTAACTTGCCTCTTTAATTGAGAGGCTTCCGAACACAACAAGAACTTTATCAACTTTGAAATTCACTATTGCATAATCTGCCACAGCACCACGCAGACAGTGCTTCCCATTTCCCTATTGAAAAAATAAAGAAAAGAGCTTTTTCTTTTATGCCTGAGGTGTGACACATTTAAAAGTTTCTTTCAAACGTTCACATTCAGCCACAGCACAGCACTCCTTAAAGCCACAATTCTGTGTCAATATTGCTTCCTAGTGCCAGTGGTGAAGGAACTGGCTCAGACAGCCCTGACCACGACATCACCCAGCTCAGCTCCATCAACTTCACAGACTTCTTCCAGATTTACTCGGAAAGTGCCAAAATCAGAACCAGGAATTTTGTGTAAAAACAAGCTGGGCTTTACAGTTCTCACTGGCACAATTATTTCCAAAGGCTAAATGTGTACCACTTACCATACATTTTGCCTTCATCTGATAAGATGATTTTCCTCCTCCCACATGGTGGATAGATAGCTAGAGCCTCCTGGAAGCTCTGTTCAATGTCAGGGCTCCAGACACCTTCTGCATCATTGTCAATAGGTTTATCTGCAGAATCACTCATTCTTTCAATATCTTCGGCAGGACTCTCGCTGCCGCTCCAGCTGCTGGGCTCAATGGTGATGGCTGGGGTCTCCAAGCCTAAGCCTGGAGTCTTCAAGGAAATAAACCTGCAAAACAAACAAACAAACAACCCCAAAAGGCATTAAAGGGTGGAATTCCAGGCAAACATATCTGTCTACTTCTGATGCTAAGTTAACTGCAGCTGAGTGGTAATGGCAGTAACACAAGCATGGGATGCACCCAGGAAAAGTGAAAAATTAATAACCATTCTACATGAAATGAGCAGAGGTGGAGCAATAAGGCTGTCAGAAGGGGAACTCTACTACATTTTGTGTGCAATTACTTGAAGGCATAGAGCATGAGGTTATTTTTTACCGATAGTCAAAGTGGGTCTTAATACTGGGGGAAAACTCTCCAGCCACATTTCATCTGGCTGAAGACTGGCACCCTTAAAATGACGAGCCAGACCCTCAGGCAGGGGT
Organism: Acropternis orthonyx; assembly: GCA_035583155.1. Lineage (NCBI taxonomy): Eukaryota > Metazoa > Chordata > Aves > Passeriformes > Rhinocryptidae > Acropternis > Acropternis orthonyx. The sequence goes on from JAWWEU010000138.1 coordinate 13,644,239, forward strand.
AAATCAGGGTACTTCCACTGGCTGGAAGGGAAGCACACCAATCTATGCCACAGTGACCACCAGAGCCTAAACCCACTTGAACCTAAAAACAAAAGCAAAAACTACTGTTCGCATTCATCCAGATGTCAGTGGAGTAAATGGAATTACACACGCAATGACACAGCTCAATGCAATTAACTGGAAAATACTGTAATTTTCAGATCTTACCCAAATAAATAATACAGTAAGAATCTGAGCTACATACAAAAAGAAATCTTTAAAATGATAATATCAAAGAAAGGAATTACAAGAAAAGATATATGCTTTGCCTGAGTTAAAAGGTCTGTGTCACAGAACCATAGCAGAACAAAAATTACAAGCTTCAAGTTGCTGAATCAATTTAATAAGGAATAATTTAATATAGCTGCACCTGCTCACACCAGCAGAGCTGCAGATCTGTCAGTATTCCTTTTATATTTTTGAGAGAAATACAACTCTGCTATAAAGATTTGCTCCAGGCAAAAAAGCTGCTATACGAGACCACATTCACCTCTGGTGTAATTCTTCGGGAAGTCAGTGAAATAACAGCAGGAACAGATCTGGCTCAACATGTCTAGGCATAATGCAGTTTTATTTTGAAAAACGAAGAAGTTTGGTGAGACTCTAACTGATCTAAGCAGATGGGAGTGTTCAAACATGCACACATGAGCTGCAAACGCACTTAAAAATACAGTTTGCCGGCTAAACACTCAAAATCCCTAAACCATAACATTCTTATTCTGCTGGGGCAGAAGGCACGGGCTTCTCCTTTTGCACACCTCCATCCTCACACTGATACACCTCTCACTGGGGTCTCACAGGACGCCATAAAACAACAAGTGAAAAGTGGCAGGAGGGCATTCACCCCACAAAGAAGGATGGGGAGATTGTACATGGAAGGCCATGACAGCTCTGATGAAACACCTTTGGGCTGGAGAACTCCCTGAAAGAGGAAATATTTACAGCAACCCTCACCCAAACTCACCAATCAACCAATCCCTAGAGATAACTAAAACCTGACAGTCCAGTCCCTCAGAGGCTACGGTGTCTTGCAAAAAAACAGAGCTGAAACTGGGAAACAGGGAGCAGCCTCTCAGCCTCAATGAACCAACATTACCAGTCTGACATTCAAACTCTGGGGTATTTCCACTTCTCCTGGCTCTAACAGGAGGCTCAGAGGGATCAACACATGTGAAATACTACTCCCAAGAACTTGATTTTCCTTTCTTGCATGTCTGTTTCCACAAAGAGGCATTTCTTAACTTCTCATTGGTTTGAACATTTCAGCACAGCAATCGCAAGGCTAATCACTGTCTCAAACGCCTTTTAATAACTGATAATGAGGGAGCAGATGGATTCACAGGGAATCACACACAAATGGTAAGTGGGTGAGAAGTCTGGCCGAATGCACCGCTTATTGTCTCAGAAATCCAGAATCTACAAAATTTTTAAATTCTCATCACATAAAGGGAGATGTAGACTTTGGTAAAACAGTGAAACACCATCCTTCCTAATCCTCAGAAGGCTGAAGGGTTGATTCAACCCCTGCAAGAGTTGAATCTTGTATGTAAGATTTAGCTAAAGCATAAACACAGCGATACTGGGAAAGTACTGACAAAAACCAGTCATGTCCACTTAAGCCTTCACATACAGGGGAAATTTTTAGGTAAAGGAGAGGTAATTGAATGCTGACGGGGATAATTAGGGAGGTTTCAGTTTTATTGCCATAGTACAGGCGAAAATGGCTACTGGAGCATTATTGACCTTACAGGATCGAGGCCATGACGGAGCATTTCACCAGAAGACACAACCAAATGGGACTGCTTACGGGGTCTGTTCTTCAAAGGTAACTATGGGAGGAAATCCTTCCCCTCCCTGAACCCAGGCACAGCACAGCCACAGCCTGCTTTTGCTCAGCCCAACCACCCTCTGCTTACCAAACCTGCCACAGTCATAGCCTCAAGTCTTATTGTCATCCTATAAACCAGCCCTTGTTATTACATTATGCTGAAATAATTAAAATGCACAAGGAACACGGTGAGGCTCTAAGTAATTAATGTTAGTTGATATTCATGTTATATCTTGCATTGTGTTTACTGGTGAATTTTCACTAATGTGCTATCTCCCTTACCATTCCTTTTTACCTACTTGGATATCATCTTGAGGAATTAGAAGCTACTATTCCAGCCTCTAGAATGTAAGACAACCAAGTGTTTCATCCAGAACATCTGTACAGTTGGGGCGCTAAACAACCTGCTGGAAGGAAACCTCTCATACTAAAGGTTATTTTCAGTGATTGCTATTTTGGAGAATGCTGACACTGCAGATCAATCCAGAGGACCAAGGTAAAAAACGCTTGTATTGTAACTGCTAAATGACTCCCTCTTATTTCAGGAAAATAATGAGCTAACTGAGTTAATCACTTCCAGCTCAGCTCTACATATCAAAAGGCAATTCCATCTCCTTCTTAGCTTGAATTTTAAGGACCCAACTGTGATGAAAAATTTCAGACCTGTTATGCTGAAGCTCTGCATGATTATCAAAAATAATACAAGCTGTCAACAGACGAGCTTTGTTGCACATTTCTAAATGAGCTATGAATCTCATGTGAAAAATGTGGATTTACAATCCCATTTAAATGTATAAAAAAAAAAAAATTTCTTCTTTATATTGGCAAACTCCAAATCTTACAATACCAACTTTCAGCAGATGAAGAGTTAAGCTCCTGGGGGTAATTAACCAAATCTGCCTTTGCCAAAATCAGAGTTTGTATACATGACAGACCATTCTAGGATTGCTTAAAGCACACTACTGCAGTTTAGGAGGTCTCTCTCCAGAATTTCCCTTCTAACACCAGTGTTACATATTTCAAGACACCTGTGCATAAAACTCCTTTAGCTGCAAACCTGAATGCATCCTTCCTGCAGTTGCTTTCTATTCTCTCCAGTCAGTTCTAAGTATATTTTTCTTGTGCAGTTATTAAGACACTTTTTCTCTGTGTGATGGAGGTGTGTCACCCCTTCAAACAATGCAGTGTTACATTTAGGAATGGAGAAATTAGTAGGGGCAAAAATGGATTTTATAAACACATTTTTTAGCCAATCTATTCAAGACAGTTTGATGAAGTAAAAGACATGACTTATTGTCATTATGGTCCCTCAGCATGGTAACTTGAAAAATTACTTTAAAAACTCAGAGAAACAAGACTAGTTCTTGTCAGAGCTGATCTAACCGTTGTATTTAACTAAAACCAAATGACAGGCTGCAATATCTTATCAAGGGAATGGTTTCTTTACTTGCACAAAACACTCCCTTTTGCCTTCACTTCATGAGCCATGCAAACCTGGACTTGCCCAGAAAGCTGCTGCTCACAGACCAACAACTGAGATCAATAGCTCCTCACAGGAGCGTAGGACAAGTGCAGATTTAAGGCCTTGATATCTTTCATACCCTTCAATATTTGCACAATGAACTAACATGAAAACACTGTCTTTCAAAAGTCATTAGAGCCGAATCTTATTTCACAATGTCTTGCAAAAGTTAAACCATTTTCTCTGTTTGTTTAATTAATTTACTTCCTTGAATTTCAGTGTACAGGTGCCAAATGGTGCCTTCACTGCAGTATCACATAACCACTGCAATAGCATTAATACTCTGCAGATTTTGGTGCAGGAACATGAGAGTGATGGAAAACATGCCGTGATCCTGAGACATGTCTGAGAAAAAAAAACATTACGCCTCCCAAGTCTTTTAAATTGTGTCTGCATGAAGGGGATGAAGTGCAGGGATTTTTTGAGATAATCTACAATGGCACCTGCAAGAATTTGCAGGTGAGACAGCACAAATGTTTTTACCTACACTGATCTTCTGGCTATGAATAGCTGCAGATGGCTACCTAATCATTCTTACAACCAGACCAACATTTCTAAAACTTGTCTTTCAGAAAAATCTTAATTCTTGAGGTAAAGACCTCGATTGTTGAAGGGGCAAATTGCACTTTTAAGAATACATTTTATTTTTAGTTCATGAGCAGACTCAGCTTCAGTTACATAAAAACAATGGGATCAGCAATCCAACAAGTTTTTTACAAACATCAAGACGATAATGAGCAGATGAGTAAAAACCAACTAATTCTAAATTTGCAGATGGCAGATTTTCTCTGAAGGCTTGAAATGTTGCAGGCCCATGGGATTTTCCTTTTGCTTTGTTCAGCAGTGCAAATCCACAGCTGGAGCGCTAAAGCTCTGGAGAGAATCCAGAGGAAGAAAGTTATCAGATCTAGAAAACATGACCTACCAGGAAAGGAATTATGTTTCTTTAAACTTAGAGAAGACTGATGTGAGAAGATAACCACTTTCAAATAAGAAAAAGGTAAAAGCAAAGCAGAGAAGTAACTCTTGGCCATTTCTACCAAGGATAGGATATGAAGCAAAGAAATTAAGTTGTATCAAGAAAACTGCAGGCTGGACACTTGGAAGACTGCTCTGACCCTAATGTCACACACCAGAAGCTTTTGAGGGCACTGGGGAACTGCTGGGGGAGAGAGGTTATTCCGAGAAGGTGACATAGACGTTTGTCAGGAACAACACTCAGCCCTGTCTGAGGCAGAGAAATGAACAACATGATGCCATGAGACTCAGTAGTAAAAACGCCCCAACAGAAGGAAACCTGCACTGGGAGCACGTCCTTGACTAGGCATGGGGCAATCCAGATGCCCAAGAGACATCACAGGTGTCCCAGTGACCAGACAGCTTTGTCAGCTGCAGGGCAGGAATCCAGGAGAAACCGGGCTTCCTGGTGCAGATGCCTGTGGAGCTCCACAGTCCTTCACTCCGCGCAGTCCCTTTGCACAGCTGCTGGGCATCCTGATGAGCATCACTGGCAAAAGTCACCCATCAAGGCAGCCAGGGTGGGAAGGAAGACCAAACCACCAGGCTGGGGAGAAGAAGGTCTTGTTGGTGCTCTCCATGAAAGTTTTGGGAGATGAGGCTGCCTCATCCCAGCCACCCCATGCATCCAGGTATATGTCAAACTGCCCAACCCTCCCCCATCACATCCGGATTTCCCAAGCTTTGTCTGCACTGATAAAATTAAATATGGAACTGGTGGAAAACTTGTTTCTATTTTGACAGTAAAAGTATCTTTGCAGTGTTTATGCAAGTCAAGCATGTAAAAAAAAATTACTTCTTTAGTTAAAAACAAGTGTACGGTCTGGATTTTCTTGTTGTGATGCATGTGTATGCATTTTTCTGATGCTCTGAAGCATTCTTCAGGCATTATTTTCAGGAAAACACCATATATACTCAAGCCAATTTATATATAATTTCTTTTTATAAGGAAAGGATATAACACAGTATGAAGAATAAAAATGCAAATAATTTACAGAGCATCCAGTAGTGAAATCATTAAAATGACTTTAGATTGTATTTTTGTTACAAGTTCTATTTATCAGCAATTATTCCCTCTAAGAAGAAGGAACACCAGGAGACAGAAGCAGCCCATTTCTAGGATAAAGTATTCCTTTAACACTCAGTTGGACTAATTCAGCTATTTGCCATTGAAATTAAATCAAATGAGTTCTTCTCTGACTGCATGAACACTTCAGGAAGAAATTCTGATGCTGTGCTTTTTTGGTGATCAAATAGTTGCATGCAATGATGCTTCCATGTACGTTCTATCATTCATATAAACTACCTTTGTCACCCTAAGATCAAAGTTACCATTTCTTGCTAGGGATTCAAGCTATTTATTAACTGCAAGCTACCTATTTCAGATTTGTCTTTGGGATCTGTGCAGGAATAATGTGACCAGTTCAACTACAGCTACACAGCACCTGTGAAAAGCACATGATGTTTTTTTCTGAAGTGAGTGCATTATGCTGTAAATTCAGGTGCACTTTCTTCTCCTCAACTACTGCACTCAGGGTACACATAAAAGTAGTAGGAAGACAGACGGTGCCATGTCAGTGCATAAAACAACAAAAATATGTAACTTAACATCAGTAAAGTGATAGTTCTCTTTCAACAGAACTCTGCACTCTGCTCATCTGCGATTTGCATGTGTATTTTCACAAACTGTGAGGAAACTTACTGAACAAAGAATGACTTGGATCTGCAAGAGTAGGCAGCATATAGGCCTAAGTGTGAAATTAGGACTATACAAATTATTTATAAAAAGAAACAATGCATTCTCCTTGAATTGCTCATTTTTTTGCTTATAGAAACAGATTACTCAGCAAAGAGTGGGTTGATGCTAATACATGGGAATTCTTCCCTTTGGAAAGAGCTTCATCTCTGCACTCTTTATGCAAGTGAAAAGGGTGTTTGGTACTACTCCGAGGGCCTCATTTATTTTTCCAAAAACTGCTTTTGTTAATATATAATTATTGCTGTAAGGACTTTGAGTCATTGACTCCAAACCAATTTTCTTTTTCATTAGTTTTAATTTCATACTGTTAATAAAATGGTTCATGTTCTCAGCGGGGAAACAACTGGATTCTGGCTGTGACTACACCACACTCCTGGGCTCTGTCAGCTTTGTGCTGGCTCACCGGGACAGGATGCCTTCTGCAAGCAGCGACAGTTTCAAACCATACATATTATCCAGCTAGTGACCAGCAATCCAGCATGCAGCACTGCTTTCTAAGGGGCTACACACCATTCCTGGTCCATGGTCTGCACTGATTACTGAGTTATCACCGGGTAGGTGAATCTCAGCATACCAGTTGTGAATCCCTACCTCATTACAGTCGCAGCTGTTGGAGATACAATTCCTTCCTCCTGAGATACTGAAGCAGCCACACTCATCCTAAGTGCTAGCACTCATTTACACCCAGCTGGCTTCAATTATAAGGGTGTTCCTGGGATTTAACCCATCTCCAATGCCGCATTGTGGTGGTGACCGACAAAGATTATTCCAAATATGACTTGGCACTCGGCGCAATGAAGAACATTGAGCACCGTGTCTGGCTTGCTTTTGCTAATTACCAACAAGAAGCAAAGGAAAGGATAAAATATATACCAGCCCTCAGAAGGAGAAGCCATTCTTCCTGCCACTGCAGGAAGCAACTGTGCAACAACCCAGCTGCTGTGCTGTGCAGCAGGAGCTGACCATGCCCCTCCTGGCACCCAACAGGGACATGGTTTGTGAATGGCAATGGCAGCATCTATTTACCAGTGTAACGCTGTGCTGTGTTTACCCCAGCTGTGTTCCAGCTGTGACTTTTCTATGGCAAAAGCTGCTATATTGTGAAGTGGGGATTGTTAATATTTCGCTCAATCACCAATTGTTAGCTTTTAGAAGATTGGTCTGTGACCAAGGAGGGTCTGTCCATGCAGGGAGAGGGGCTCTGCTCCCAGAGAAAGTGAAATGGCTTGGGCTGGCCAGAGGACTATTCTTTGGCACTGAAAATATCAGAGCCCAAACTACTGCACTACAGGTCTGTAAGAAACACTTCCCAGCTCCAAGACCTCCACACAGAGGCCATAGAAGGTCCCTCAGGGCAAGGTCTGCAGCCACTGCTTTGCTTGGGCTGTGTTCATGGAGCACGTGTTTGGCAGGTCACTGTAATTCATTCTGCTGCCAACACATGTAAACAGAAAACAGAAACTAGTATATGTGGCTGTCAGGACAATAGGGTTTTTGATGTACAAGAATGGAAAAAGGGACACAAGGATAGATACAATCCTTGCTTACACGCAATAACTCTCTATTCCTTGAATGCCTTAAGTTCAGTCACCCAGTGGAGACTGAGACAGGGATTCCATCTGCACAGAGGTTCTGTGCCTTCCCAGTGATTCCAGAAATTATGAATTACACTATAAAGGCCTAAAGAAAACAGACACCAGCTCCAGTGCTGTGTTCATCTCTCCTAATCTCCATGCACATAGCTTTGGGATCCAGACCTGGGTACAGACACAAACACAGTGAATACCTTTGGAGCTACCCATCTTCTGCATCTCCTGGTGATTTTCCCACTGTTGCATCTACCTGGGGGTGTGTGAATGATGTACATGCAGTCAATGGCTTTCACATGTGCAGATAATCTCTTCTTTGTAGTTTGCTGTAACTGCCCTGTTTCCCACAGCATCACTGAGCATGACTAGTTTTGTACCCCAGAAGCCAAACTGGAACTATTAATACCACATACCAAGTGTTATAAATATCAGAATTAGGTACATCCTTGATCTCTGGTGTGTTACTAGCTTCATGCTGGGACCACATATGATCCACTGCTCACACATATGATGGGCCTGGCAGCAAGTCTTTCTGTCTAGATACAGCTCAGAAAATTGTTTGTTTCCCCAATTCCCTAAGCCTCCCTAATTTTATTTGAGTTCCCATGTCACACAGACATTTGCAAAACCAGATGCAATCCTTCACATTCATAGCTCTCTTATTCTGTTCCTGGCGTATGACTAACTGGTTTTGTACTCCAGTATTAGATTTTTCTCCCTTTTTTTTTTTTTTAAATAACTTGTTTTCAAGATGAAAGTTTTTTTCCACAATGGCTACAAAAACATGAGTGTTCACTCTAACAGCTCTGAGTGAGGGGGGGAAAAGGACAGAAAACCACCTGCTTGAACAACTTTATGTAAGTGCAGTCAGGAAAGGGAAAACCTATGCTATTTGAAGGGTGGTCCAACGTCTGACTGGTTCATATGTAACATAAAACTTTCATCTATATAAAAAATATTTTATATAATGATTTAAGTATTCTGTTAAAAAGGTACAAAAAAGGCACAGTAAAGTAAAAGGTTCATTCATTTACTCAGGTGCATTTGTTTAAACAAGAAACAGCTACAAAATTAACCCTTTCCCTGTTCCAAGCTGAAGCAGAACCCTTCTTTTACGAAGCAGGAGAAAAGCAAGTTTTGGACAAACTGCAACTTCCAGTTGGCCAAAGCCACCCCTGGAATCCAGTGCTGGCACCTTTTATCCCTCAAGCCCCCTTGTTCTCTGCTTTGCAGATGTTATACAAACACTCCTTTCTGTGAGAGCAAACACACGCACGCGCACACACACACCCCCCCGACTTTCTCAAACATTTTTTGAAAGAGCTAAATTGCAGCTAAAATTCATTTTACAAGTTCAAAAAATACCAAACACTATCTATGAGCTCTCTCCCTCTAAAGTTGCTACCGACATGTGAATGTCTCACGCTCACCTGAATGTGCTGGTTTTGTACCAGGCAAAACCAGGAGCAAAGAGTTTTATTTCTGCTTTGGTGTTACTACTTGAGCTACTACCACAGGCTCTGATTCTGCCAACACAGAGCCATTTTGTACATATGAATAATCACTCCAAGTTTAATGAAGCTCCTCACATCTCCATTAGCAATTGTTTTGGCTGGGAAAAGGCCCTGCCTATCAGCCCCGGAGGAGCCTGGAAACAGAGGAATGATAATACTGGGAGGCTCACTTTGGGAAAGGCTGTGGTTTTCTGGTGATAGGACACAGATTTGCAAGACAAAAAAAAAAAAAAAAAAAAAAGAAGGGGTGAAATCACAGCCCCAGCGTCCTCAGCAGGGCTGAGATTTGATCCCAGTTTTCTGGCCTTGTTCTCACCAACTCTTAGCAGAAAAAGATTTCAGAAATCAGCATGCGAGATCAGATAGGACTTGAGGTCCACATGGACTAATCACAACATGACTAGTGTCTTCCGTCACAAGCCAACACTGGAAACCCCACCTTGTGTTTTTGTGTATAGGGAAAAATCAAAGCAACAATTTTGTTTGCAAATGCAGTAGCTGTCAAATAAAAATATTTTAACTTATTTTGTTTTCCAACTGCTAGCAGTAGTGTTATGGGCAAATTACCTGCCAAATTAAATTTTAAGTCTGAGTTGTTTATCTATTATAAAGGAAGCCTCCTATGTAAGGAAACAAGCGCTACTAATACAGCACTTATGCACAGCAATTTTCTTCTTCCATCTCACTCTTGCCTCCAACACCTGTCCTTCCACAGGTGGTGAATGCATTGGCATTGGTCTCATTTTGTCCATGTGACTGTCTCATATAGATAATGACAGATCTATAGCTTGCACTTTGTTCATAATGGAAAATTTATTTCTGACATCTCATATAGCATTTCTCTAGAAATCGAGGATGCTTTTATGCAGCAGGACTTACATCTTCTACAAGAGAGTAGTAGAAAACACTCTCCTGCTGAGATTCTGAAACAATCCCAAACGGTGGCAATCTTTAATTGCTGAACTAAGTAAAACCTACAATGACAAACTCTAGCATTTTCAAAACTCAATATAATAGTTATGCGGTTATTCTGCACTTCTCTTGTAGTTATCGCCTGTTAAGGAAGCAATTTCTGTCTTAAGCTCTGACTTATATTTCCAGTCTATTTCAACCCCTTGTTCACTGTAGTTTAATCCTGCTTCAGGAGGTGTCGATTTTCCACAAAAATAACTTTGCTGGCAACCATTAGAATTGTGAACTCACTGGGCGCTGGCAGAACTAAAGAAGAGATGGCGTGGTTCAGGCAGCAGAAAACAAAACATCTAAAAACCCAAACAAAAAGTCCAAGCCTAGGAACTAATCCTGCTAATTCTCCTGGGCTTTAAAAACCTTGATTTTAACAAAAGTACCGATCTCACAGCACACTCATTTCTGCCACAGCACCCCTTCCTCCCCTGTGCTCACCATGCACCATTCCACAGGCAATCATCACCTGCCTCTCAATCTGCCTGAAAGAACGGCTCCCCTGTCCAGGACTTCACTTCCTATTTCCAGCTCCAACTCCAGGCCCAAGTGTCCCCTCTCAGGAGCTGCCCGGGTTAAGGTGTGCGTGCCTTCTGGAGAGGCAGAGACCATAATACCAGGATCTGCCTGACCTGGCTGGCTGTGTGGGAACAGGTCCATGCCTAAGCTCAGCAGACCCCAGCCCACACCTCCTGAGTCACCCTTCTGCTGCACCGCAGCTGGAGCCGTTTCTTGGAAAGGGAGTGTTGGACTCATCCAACTCCACATGGAGGTCTGTGCTGCGGATTTTCACTGCTATCTGTTCGCTCATGCCTGGGACTAACATCTGTCCCAGCCACATGTGGAAGAGAGAGTGGGAAGCAGAAATCCTTGCAGAGAGGAGCCTTTCCAAAGCAATGAGAAAAACCTATAGAATTTATTACAGAAACAGAGCAAACACATGGACATATTTTGTCCCTTATCCTGCTTCAGTCACAGCCTTCCACTTCTTCTCTGTCTGTCAATCTCCTCCACTTGACAGGAGGGACACAAAAGGGGAGCATACCCTTGGCAAGGCTCATTTCAATTCTATCTGCCTCTGAGGCTGAATCAATCCCCTCAACAGATGGGTCACATTCTCTCCTTTGCTGTACCCTCAAACGTCTGCATGCTGCAAGCCCAAGGCTGCTCTGTCCCTTACTCCTGAAGGCCACGTGCCTGGTCAGGCTCTTGTGGCCAGAGCATACATAACTGGCTCTTGCTGTCAGCATGGAGAGGCAGCCACCAGCCGAGGTGCTCACAGAGGGATCCATGGGCGTCTAGGGTGGAGGACTGGTGCTGTCACCAGGGGATGGAAACTGGGTACTGTAACTAATCTCACCGTATGTTTTCTCCATCAGTCCGGTGGGGTTCCAGCAGACCTGGAGGGGTTTTGCCAGCCACACGTCGCACATACTGCTCCAGAAATGGCTCAAACACTACAGCATCCAGCTCAGTCCTCTGACCAGTGTGGGCAGAAATACCTTCCCAGGACAATGCTGTTGTTTAGACTGCAAGGTCTCTGAGGGAGATAGAAGGTGGTTTTTCAAAGTTTCTGATATGGTTTTGCCATCCTAACTGGGATCTTACCAAGACAGTTTTGTAGTAATATGAAAATGTATTAAATTCCACAGAATCCCCAAGGGAAGGAAAATATATAATAAAATGTCAACAGTGTTTTCAAATGACAAAAGACAAGTGTCTCTGCCTGCAGTTGTCAAGAACACCTCGCCAAAACCAGCCATAGTTGCAATTTCTGGTATAAATACAATGTCTCTAACACAAGTATTATTTAGTATCTGAAGATTAGACAGTACCAAAATCTGTTTATGAAGAACAGTTAATGCTCATGCATGCACACAGTCCTACACAAAATGTTTAGTCAAGCTCAGAAAAAGACAAATAGTCTCAATTACTTAGACTTTTAAATTATGTTAAATCACATTAGCTTTTCAAAATTACCTCTGTTTTTCATAATGTCTATGCACAAATGCTCCTTTAACTCAATGGATGCTTTTATCGCAGGGAAAATGGAACACTTGTAGCATGGCTTCTCCAGTATGTTTCCAATTAGAGGCTAAGGGTGGCTTCATGTTGATAGCTGAGACTTCAGATTTCCCAATTTAGTTCACCACCACAAAAGACCATTAAAACCCCAGGCTTTTTTCTTTTTAAATTCCAGGTTGCCACCTTTTCAGTACTTGAAGGGCAGACCTCTCGTGAAGCTAGAACAACATCTGGACTTGCACAGTACGTAAATGGCAAATCCTGAGATACTGGACTATGAATCTTGAATTATCTAGTGGTGTTTCTCATGAATCTAACATTTCAAGAAAAGCATTAGAGTGCCCTTGGTTTTTCTCCTACTTAGCCATTGCCTTGCTATATGATTCTTTAAACCTTTCCGTGCTTTACCATTTGTCATATCCTCTTTGCTGAGCTCAATCAGGTTGTGATCCAGTGCCCTCAAAACCAAGCAAGCCTTTTTCAACTTACTGGTAGTCAAATCCTTGGAAATACTAGACGAATACATTTCATTTGACTATTTTAGGTATTATTATTAAATGAATATGAATTAGAAGGAGAGGATGACCCAGGCAAAAAAAGAATGACCCAGAAGGAGAATGAGCCAGCAAGTGACCCAGAGAAAAGAAAGTATTTTGGCTTTCTTCCTCAGAATAGCTGTTGCTTTCCTCAAATGACATTTCTTAAATTCTATTTGAAAGTACTAAAAGAATGCTGATGAACATTACAGTAGAAGCAAGCTTGGCTCTTGATAGAGAAACACTGTGACTTAGAGCCAAGGACTTCTATTTTTCACATGTGCATTATTTTTTGAACAGTATTTCCTGGCTTAATGTCACTGCACCACAGATAGATATGACAGCAGATAAGTGTATGAGATTTTAGATCAACAAGAGCGTTACTTTTACAATGAATACATTTGTAGTCAGAGCTCAAAAGTGGTTTTATTTCTGCTGTGCATGGAAGATGTATTGCACACTGTTTTATTAATACACTTTTCTTCTTAAAATGGAATGTAATTCAAGTTTTCTGACACTGCAGCTGCAATTTGATGGTTGGATTTACTAACCACGTGGATTTACAGTAACAAATTCTTAATTTTCATTCCCTGCCTAGCTCACCTTTCTGCCACCTTGATTTATTTCTGTTTCAGAGCTGTGCCTACCAAATGATTCTTGCTCTCACTCCACACTTTTCCACCTCTTCCTGCAGCTGATCCAAACTAAAACACAAATTTTCCAGGAATGTGAAATTTAAAAAAATCTCACAGCAAGAATACAATGTCCAGAACTGAAGGGTACAATTTACCAGGGGGTAGGGGAAACAAGCTGAAGGCTAGTGGTTCAAATTTAGAAGAGTTAAAAAATTTTCAGCTTAGATTGCACCATCAGTAGTCACAACAGCACACCAATAACTCTCCCAGAGCTTCTACAGAATGTACCCACCTGTGGTATTTACAGCACTAACCACCATAAGTAGTAATTGCTGGAGTTACATAAATATAGCCCCAAATATTACTCTCTCAAAATCAGTACTACTGCTGTTAAAACTGGCAGCAGAAAACCTTAGTAGCACAAATATGATCCAAAATACAAACCAACCCAAATAAATAATGAAAACCAGATCAAAACAAAGCAGAGAACAAGCAAACACTGAGGGCCAACAAAATGAAATTAATAGGTAAAATAATGATGAGAATTGAGGGAGTCTGCTCACAGCTCCTTTCCCTGTAAGACTCCTCCACAGCAGTACAGAGGGTGCTGGGTCCCATCGAGCCGAGAGCTTCCCCTCCTTAGTGTTACACGGGGATTCAAAAGGGCAGAGCCCAGGATGAAACAAGTAGCCCTCTGTTTATGTATTAATTACTGAAAAGTTACTTAACCTGGAGCCATATCCTAATGTAATGAGCTTGTGCATCACATCGTTGAGTCTCTCAGAAAGGGAGCTGAAGGCAAACCATCTGGCTTGTCCTTGCTTCCGACCAGCCCTGCCCTGGGTCCCTCTTCCTGGGTACTCCACACACTGCCCATCAGAGGCAGGCTCTGACCGACCAGAGAAGTGTGCAGACTTCAATTACAGGGACACTGCACTTCCAGTGCAGCCCAGCTGCCGACCACGCAGAGATTTGCAGCGATAACAATTATACTTAAAAGCCTCACTACACGTTTGAATGCATTTACACATTCTCCTTTTACTCTCTATTTATTATTAATGGCAACTCAACTAATATCAAGACCCCAGTGTGTTTGGCATTAGAGGTGCACAGAAGGGCAGCAAGTTCTTGCTGAAGCGTTTACAGTCTAATTATAAATGACAGCAAATGGAGGGTAAACATTATGAGCTGTTCTGCTTTTCATCAGGAAATTTAACTTGGATAACAATTTTTAACCAGATAGAAACAATTACACATTAAATCACGTACCACAGGCTAGGCTGCAGATATATCCTAGTCAGTCTTATACACTGTGTGACAGTGGCCACTTCCAAGACAGATAACCAAGTGACAGAAGAGCTGGGGCTTAACAGATGACCATCTGCATGGAGATTTTGCAGGAAGCAAATGGGAAATTTAGTTTTGTTCAAGTAAGTCCCCGTCACGCTTACATGTAATTATGTATTTAAATCCACATCTGTTCACCAAAGGACTTAATATGTATTAGGCCCAGAGCACGCGTCTGATGGCATTTTGCACTTCCTCACAATTTAGGTGTCATTCTGAAGTCCATCACAAATTAGCTGCCTATGTAACTTCATATTAATCAGCTATGAGGTCTCAAAAGTCAGAGGTGACTTTTACAGATGTCCACAAAAAAAGGCTTTTGAGGCCTTAACTGATAAATTTTGTCCACCACTGTACAGAGAGGCTCTGAGGCTGCAGCTTCAGGAGTGGGCTTGTGAGCAAGGAACCCTCAAGCTCCAAGACCACACCTGAACCTTGTGTCCTAGGTGGCAAACACAGCTCTCCTCTCACTGGGGTGACCTGAGCAGGATGGTTTTGCATTCAGCCCTCTTGGAGGCCATACCTCAGTACTGAAGAGCACCAGAGACCTACCAGCTGTGCTTTAGATACAAGAGATTAATGTCATGCTGAGTCTTCATCTGCTGCATTTCCTACTGCTTTACAAGGAGATTTGGGCTCTGCCTCTGCAGACTGCCCTGTAGGACTGGTGGCTTGCTGAGCCCTTCCCTGGGCCCCAGGAGGATCTCTTGTGCAGAACATCGTGCTTGCCTTTGTTTGCAAACAACTGACCCGCAAGTGCAGGAGGTGCCAAGCACCACACGTTACACTGAAACCAACTCGTATCACAGGGGACTCACCACCCTTCCAGGACAAGAACTGAATTTGCCAATGCAAGGTACAGAACCACAGGCACCACTCCCCCAGATTTGGCAGAAAATGGGCACGTAAAGTTCGGATTCCTACAAGTGCATGCAGCTGTTTTAGGAAGCCAGAAGTACCTAACAAGCTACTGATTACCAGCCACGTCCATGTAGAAGAAGGGTTATTCATTGCACCACACTGTGGGGATGACTGCATCAACTAAGAGTCCTAGGCTTAAGAATCATTTTGTTCCCACTAGCAAATTCACAAACAACTCCCAGAACAGGAGCAAAGGTCTTTATGGCTCCCCCATTTCCAAGGCCTCCCCAGGCTACCTTTGTTCACTTTCCACAGCTAAGACACCTAAGGCTCCTCTGACCCTTCCCCTTGCAAGGAGAGCACTCTAAAGCATGTATTGCCAGGAGAGATCTTTGTCTCCAGGAAAAGTACACCTACAACACATCTATGCCACCTAAGGATACTGCAAGAACCACATTCTTTCTGGTTATTCTCTATTCTCAAACAGACAAAGGTTCTTCACACAGGAAGATCTGCAGGTCTCTCCAGCTTCCCAAACTGCAGACACAGGTAGAGAGGACACGGGTGTTCACACACACTGAAGCACTGCAGCTCCCTGGGCTCAGCCCTCTGCGTGCATGGAGGGTTGGCTCTCACACTCAGGCTTGTTGTTGTGGAGCCCAAGTGGGGAGCCGAGCTATTGTTCTAAAGTAATAGTACAAATATGGGATACATTTCACAAAAAGGGTCTGAAAACCATTTTGCTACTGAAAAAATAAAAAATTTACTTAGGGCAGGATTGGACAATTAATCTTCTCAAATTCAGTCTAGTCAAAAATAGCCTCTGTGTCTGATAGAGATTCTGCAACCTTCTTTATGCCACAGGCACGAAAAGTGACAACTCAGGGGAAAATACACTGTATTTCAGACTTCTCCTTCCTAAAAAGTGAAGTTCTTAATACAAGACTTTTGTCCCAGCCAGACTCATAAGAATGATGTACAGGGACTGCAGAAACTCTGAATATCTCAGTGTCCTGAAGATTCTCCCTCATGAATCAGCTAAAGAAGAAATTTGAGAAGGAGATAGCTGCATGTCCGGATTACACTCCTCCCTAGATACTGTGCAGAGAAAAAAAAATGTTTATACCCTTGGAAGACAGCATAATAATTTGAATTATAGGTCCCTCCTCCCAGGCAGAATAAGGGTTAGAACAACTGATGTAGAAAGCATAAAATCTGGGAATGATTTGAGCTTTACTACAGTGAATTTATGGTACATTTTGAAAAATCCTCAAGCTATCCTTGGATCTTCTGTGTCTTTCTTCAAATGATTTCAGATACTCTAGCAGGCCAAGGGAGAGGGCAACGAGTACATGGGTGCTGGTGGCTCTAAATCTGTCTGCCCAGCAAGTCAGCACAAGAAACAGTGTGGAATCTCAAAGGCAAGGAGGGTGCTTTCTATCTCCCACACTGTAATTATGAACTAGATTGGCAGGGGGGTGCTCCTGCCTGTGCTGTAGCACACAGGGCAGCTCGTGGCAGTCCAGCTCCTCACCAGGACTGACCCAGAGGCAGCGTAACTTCAACGTCAGCAGTTGTGAGCTAAGAGGGATTTCTCACCAAAACCATAAAGCAGAGCTGTAGGACTCAGTGATGCAGATTAAGGAAGCCACAAGTGGTTTCTTGTTGCCCTGCACCCTCCACTACATCAGTTAGGAGCTGGCAAAAAAGCTTCCCCTCTGGCTTTCTCAGGCTTTCAGCATATTCCAAGTAGGGGAAGGGCACCTTGGCTTACAGTAGCACACGCCTGGCCTCCTCTCTCTTCTCAGGTAATGAAGCTTCTAAAGGACTACAAGTCAGGATTAACAGCATCAACAGTAGAAGAATCTGGACACGAGATGTCTGTCACTAGTGTTGTGGGTCAGGGAGAGTTGATCCTTAATGATTCCTACCAGTTTCAGTGTGAATTCTACAGCTGCTACAACACTTTTGAAAAGCAGCCCGAGACAGATACAACAACACATAGAAGTGCCCTTAGTATCGGGGACCCCACACCTCCACCTAATCTGGGAAAAGCCTATCAAGGCACACAGTACTGGCAACACACAAAGGTTTTCCTTAATATGTGGTCTCATTTCACAGGAATATTAAGGAACAAAGGAAAAACAAATACATACACACATTCATGCACAGCCGGAAAATATGAGTTTAGTCTTGCAAAGTGAAGAAAGTGTCAGATCTTGTCAGTGACTTCATACTCAGAGTGGAGCAGAGAATGTTCAATTTCTACATCCTATTCCAACAAAGTTGCTCTGATTTCCAGGGAGTTTGGCTTTTACAATTGGACGGACATGGTTATGAACGATTTGCATGAGGGACTTTCCCAGGCATGCTTTATAAGCTCGCTAAGACTTCTCAAATTGTGTCAGTCTTTTCTATCTCACAGTAAAACTTTAAGATTTCTTTCCCAGGAACTTGGAACTGTGTGCACAGTATTTTACCATCAAGTGAAAACCTTTTCTATAGAAAAAATATGCCAAAATCAGAGTATCTGGTTCCCTGTACCTACTTTCTCATCTTTCTAGAGTCTGCCTCCCACCATTTTAATGTTGTAAGTTCTGCAAACAACAATTCTTTGGGCAAAAATTAGGAAATGTTCTTTCCAGGCATTTAGCACTGAATCTTTATCTTTGTCTATGAGCCCACTGAGAGTTTCACATAAATTCCAATTGCTTTTCCACTCCATTCTTTTTTCCGTTCCTGAGGACGGTTGTGGCATAAAGGACTGTAGGATTCTATTTTATTTCTTTATTATTATTTTTCCTTTTTTTCCTGCTATATAAATTATCTATTTCTATCTGGCACTCTTTTCCTTTCAATGATTTACTTTCCTGTGAAGGAGGGGGAAGGAAAACACAAGTTTCAAATAAGCAAGTAAATACCTAGATAACTGCAGAAATAGTCCAGTAACTACACACCACGAGATGGAAATCAGAAATAAAAAGAACAGTATGCAGATAATAAAAACTGTCACTTGTTAGACATGTCAGGGGACTGCTGTGACCTCAGACCTGTGGTCAAAATCAGTTAAAACCCACAGAAAACATTGCAGATTGTATTTAAGATTTGCACTGAGATCTCCACGTTAGAAACTCTGCCATTATCTTAATTCTTGATTGATGTTTGAATGTTTAACTTCATTTTGGCTTTCGGGTTCTTTTAAACGAACACTAACTAAAGGTTTCATTGCAGTCCTAAGGATCGCTTTGTTTCATGTGCAAAGCAAACATCTAGACAGTGGTGTGATTAAAGCCAAACAAGTAAATGTTTTACAGAGATAGTTTAGAAGCTACAGCACAACAAGCTAAGTACTTAGTTAAATGCTGAAAATCTAACCTGTGTGCATAGCTGTGTGCCCCTTTTGTCTGCCCCTCAGCCTCTTTTTTTTTTTTTTCTTCTATTCTTTTGCTTGAAATCTTTTTCAAAACCACAAAGAAATATATTGGGAGTGAAGCAATTTTTTTCACCCCCAAAACAAGTTCTGGTGCCCAGGTTTTCAAGAGGACGTTGCCAGTGGTGAGCAGGCTAAACACAGTCGACTGAAACTGCCTCCAGTAAGTATGGCAGAGTGTAAAAAGGGAGTAAGGGGGAAAATCCGTGTCTTAGACTCTTAGCAACTTCTGGAACAGCAGAGCATACTTTTACCTCAAGTGTTTACCCAATAATTCACCAGGAAGTAAATAGAAATTATGACCTCTGAAATGGACATTTATGCCCAGACATCAAACTATCACAGAGGGAGGGCAGATGTCACTTCATCGAGGAAGGAGTACACATTGTTCGACTTGCATATCCACAGAGCCAAAACGCGGAGAGGTGCAGCAAAGCTGGCGCCCTTCTCCATCTGTTCTGTTCTTCCCCAGAAGCAGGGGCCGTTCTGCCAAGCACAGCACATCCCACAGCACAGGGTAACACCTCCAGAGCCTGGCTCTGGAGCCCGGGGAGGGGGCGAGGGGCTGGCAGGGCTGTGCAGCGGGAGCGCTCCCGGCACCGGGCGGGGGTTGAGCCCGGGCCAGGTACCAACCCGAGCCGAGCCATCTGTGCGGGGAAGATACGCCCATTGTACGGGAGCAGCGACCCAGGCGTGATCCTTCTCTGCAGGAAAACTACCGTCAACATAAAAGGCTGGGTTTTTCTGCTAAACAGGGAAAGCAGTCATCGGCAGCAACGCCCGTACAAAGCTATTTACCGAGCTTTTAAATCTAAAGGGTTTTCCTCTCTCCTCAAAAAAAGTTTCCAAAAAAAAAAAAAAAATCCTCGCTGTTCCTATCTGTAAATGAGAGTTTATGGAGAGGAGGGAAAACACAGGACAGGCAGTAAATCAGCTTACTAACTGATCCGGAGTCCATTACCAAATGTTTTTTATTACATGTATGGCTTCACTAATTTCTGCAATGCATTGTAGGCTATTTCTGGAAGCTTTAAAAATGCATGATGCTTCTGCATTTTAATTCTTAACAGTATGGTTATTTCAGTTTATTAAACAAGAAAAAAAGGGGAATCTGCTTGACTGCAATTGGCTTTCATGTCACAAAAGGACTAAGCCAGTGCAAAAGCAGCCAAGCAGGAACCCTATTTAAGTTCAGCATGAAGAAAACCTTTCCAACCTCTTACACCAATTAGGATAATATGGATCTTTTGATGTTAAAATCTCCAAGAATCATATGGAAATCATAAAAAGCACAGTATTTAAAACAGATTCAGAGCGCAGATAAAATCATTTTTCCTTCTTAACATTTCCACCAAAGCTGGGGGCACCATCAGCTAACAAATTCTTTGTAAAAGCTTATGTCACTTGTACTGCAGTGTTTGCTCTGGGACAGGGATGATGAGAGAGGCCGTCTCTAAAACACAAGGGAGCACCTGGGAGGCAGAGCTGGGACGCAGCTGGAGCTGGGCCAGGCAGGCACCAGGGTGAGCAGCAAGGCCATCCCCAGCCCTGGATGCAAGCTGCTCACAACCAGGGGAAAGGAGACCCAAGAAGGACACAGCGTGATCCAGTGGCTAACTTCTGGAATCTCAGCCCTTTGATGCTTTGGTGGGCTTTGTACAGCCTTCCCTAAATGATTGGCATCCTTCATGACCATAAACAGAAGTTGCAGGCATTGAAATAACATGCTTGAATCTGTGCAATAAGTTATCTTTAGGTGAAAAGTACTTTAGCCTTGCATAGCTTCTTTATAGAGAACTATTCCTGAGGCCTCCAAATTTCTCCAAGTGTCCTGCTTCCAAGGAAACTGAAGGCAAGAATATTGTTTGCCTTGACAATTAAAAAAAAAAAAGACCATGGGCAGGAAAATCAGGGATGTTTTGCTGGATGCAGGATTGCAAAGATGGAGGGATGTTTCACTTTCTTTAAACAGAAATCTGATCAACATATTTTGCAGTGAAATCTGACAATAACGAACCTATGTCAGAGCCATGTACGTACATAGAGAGAGAGAGACAGAAAAGACTGTTTTACAACACTCTCCCAGAGCATGACACAGTATTTTCTATGAGGGGAGAGGATAAACACACTTTCTCATGCAATAGGAAGCACCCTCCCTAAGGAGCTAGTTACATACTACTACTGCATGTGTGTAAGCTGTTGTACAAAGCAGTTCCCTAGAGGCAAGGGGATGAGGAGGTGACAAGACAGAGGCAGGAGTGGGGGCACACACAACTCAAGAACCTTACACTGGCATTCGAATAAACTGAAAAGTAAGCAAAACCGTTCATGTTTATACAAGCAACTTCACTGTACTGTAAGAGAGGACAAGGGTATGAAACTATGTCCTTATAAAGTAATGCTCATCTTTTACTTATCTAACAAAAAGAAACACAGGAGAGGGTCAGAGGCTGCTGAAGGAAAAATACCCAAGTGTTAAGGCCAGAGAAATGGAAAACAAAATTTAACAAAGATAGGAGTATTTGCAGATAGACCACACCAAAAAAGCCCTTAAACATAGCTTATTTTTCTGTAAAAATAAACATGGAATATTGTTGTCAGTGGCATGCGCACCTCTTTGAGAAACTGTTATTTACATTGTCAGTTTGACAACCAATAAAAATAATAGTAAAAAAAGATTAGCATTACAGCATTACATTTGTATAAAAAGAAAATCGGTAGTACTGTGAATTCTGAATGTGAAATCAGTCTTCCAAATAATCATCCTAATTTTCAGTTGTGTTATGAAATTCTCATACAAATTGTGAATTTCCTTTTATGTCTTAGAGTAATACCAGAACTGCAATTAATATTAATTACAACTTCCATAATTTCACAGTGCCTGAATTGTGTGCTATTCCCAGTATTTGTAGGAAACAAGCCGTGCAGTTCCTGACACAAATATTATTCCTTATTAGTTTTGCAGCTGAATAATATTCAGCCTGTAACAGAATCCTCCAAGGACTGAAAAGTACTCTTGTGCACACGGATACACGCACAAAAACAACAACTGAAAGCTAAAAGCAAACTTGCCGAGAACTTCTGGGTCAGCTTTTGACATCACCCATAGGAATGAAATCAGACACCGACCAATCCGGCACCACGAGGCTGGCAGTACAAAATAAACAAAAGCTGGGCCCAGGGCTCCACAATGAGGAAGGGAAGTGGAAGAGACTATTGTTCCAAAAGCTTTTAAATGATGTTGCTTTATTTATTTCTTTTGACAACGCCTGAACTGAATCTTTAAAAAGGGAAAGGACCCTCTTTCCCCCCCCCCCAGGATCTGTTAAAACAGAGTGTGTGGGGGTTTCTTTCCCCTGTTGCTATTTGTTCTCTTTAACAATGTTTTGCGAGCCCTGGAAAGCGAAGGGCGCTATCCCGGCGCGGCGTGTGGGAAGGCAGAGTTCTTCCCAGCATCTCCACAGAGGCTCAGCTCCGACACTTGGTGCCAGATTTTCTGAAAAGCTGGGCAGGCTGGGTGCTAAGCTCTTTTCAAAATCTGACCCTTATTTAGGTGCCTTCCAGGAAGCTGAAGGTCTTTAGAAATCTGGCAACGAGCACAGATACCGAGCATTTCGGAAAGCTAGGGCAAGAACTGTGAGATGAAACCACCTATCTGGGTTTTCCCCCCAGAAGAAAAGTGACCCCAAAAAAAAGACTTTTTTGGTCTCTGCTCTGTGCTTTGCTGAATCTGCCCAAGTCAAAACCCCTGCAGGAGACTGTATGTAATTATTCACACTAGTGGGCTGAGGAGGACAATGCCCCACGCAGCGTCACAGTGCGGATAGTGCACAGCCGATGAGTCACTCCTTGGACACTCTAACCTGTCACTGAACTCAAAAGATTTAGGATTAGGCCCAGAGTTCACTAAAAGCACACATGGTGTGTTTTTTTCAAAGTTCAGCTCAGCTGAACAAAGCTAGATGCATGACTTCAATCCTCTCAGTGCTTCCCCAAGGGGAAAAAAAAAGCAACATATGTCTACAGTTTGGACCGGACCTACTGCCCCTTTCCCATTTCTAACCATGCTGCACAGACAAGTGTACAGGGACAAGTAAATGCATTCCAGAGGTAAAACATAGATCCTGGAGTTGTACAGGTAAATAATATCATTCTTACATCTTTAGTAAAGTAGACCTTTTTCTACTCTTGCCAAGAAAATTAGTCCTAAGGTGCACACAAATAATTACATATTGTGGAACAGTAAATTATTACAAATGCCATAGAATTCAAGCAGCCCCAAGTCTGGGCCAGATTTTCAAATGTTTTGCAGATGTTTATGGTTTGCTGCAAAACTTTTGTCAAGTTACCCACACAACACAGCATTTACTGAAGGATTTTGGCACATGGTAATTCATTTTCTTTGTGCAGGTGTTGCATTCCAGAAATATTTTGTCTTCTTATAGAAGACTGCTGGAATTCTACTTAAAAAAAATCATCATAAAAGAAACCAGATCCTCTCATCTGGAAGAGGAAAAAAAAACACACCCCAAAAATCAGTTCATTTGCCTCTTCTTTCTTTACAAGCTAAAAGAAAACCCCTTTAAAAGTAAAAAATCTATTCAAAATGTATTACAGATATCTGGTGTTTCTGCAAAACTCACAAACTGCAAAAGCACAGGTCACTACAGGGTGAACCCCCAGGTTGCCTCTGATAGAGATATTGGGGTATCAAGTCCCAAGGTTGTGTTTCAGTGGTTAATTTTACTTACTGGAAGCTCAGAGTTGGTGGGACTACTAAGGCTTGCTACTACTTGACTGCAGTAGAGTGTCATGCTGGTGTGGGCAGCAGCAGCAGCAGGATCCCCACGTGCATGCCTCGGTGTGGGCAGCAGCAGCACCCCCATGTGCATCCCTCACCATGCCCCTCAGCCTCACCACAAAGGCACCACGTGCACCAGCAAGGCTCCCTTTTGTCCTGAGCTTTTATTCCACGCTGCGTGGGGCAGGAAGCAAAACACAAAACGGGGTTGTGCACCACTTTGGGCCTTTCCTTGACTGAAAGGCTGCCTGGAGGCAAAGCGAAATGAAACCCTTGGGATTTAACAACTTTCCCTTTTAAGCATATGGAAATTAAACATTAAGCCTAAAAATTTTTCCAGGAGCAGATATGAATCCAGATATAATATCGCTTTGTAGATATGGAAAAATACAACCAGCTATCTCCTACTTCCTAGACATGCAAGCCACTA
The DNA here is from genome assembly GCA_035583155.1 of Acropternis orthonyx. NCBI lineage: Eukaryota > Metazoa > Chordata > Aves > Passeriformes > Rhinocryptidae > Acropternis > Acropternis orthonyx. The sequence continues at coordinate 13,668,535 of JAWWEU010000138.1, forward strand.
AGTTTTCCTTCAGGGTAGGAAAGCAGAGATGAAAATGCCAAAGGACTGTTAACCTTTAGAGACACATTTTAACAGATAACATGACTGAACTCAGATAAATCGAAATTAAATTTAATCAACCTTCCACCCCCTAGCTACACTATCAGAGGAGAAAAATCTACAATTAGGAAAGAAACAGAAAGAAATTCAGACATGTTAAACTGAGCAAGCTTCCATCTCTGCTGTGCAACTTCCCTGATGGTATTAAATACTGCAATTCCCATGTGCAGTATTACAGACTTGCTGTCTTAACAGTCCTTTTATGAGTAATCAGTGGAAGGGAACATTTAAATAATGTTTTGGAGTGCATATTATCTCTATTTGGCTGTTGTTCTCTCATTTAGAGCAAAATGAATCTAAATTTACAATTTAAATACTTTACATCAAATCCTTAAATCGCCTTCTCATTCTGTGAATGGAGCTGTTAATGCTTATGTGGTAGCTATGACCCGCTAATTCATGTGCTCCAATACAGCAGCTAGGAATATATAATCCTTTAATCTTTTGTTCTGTGACTCCACCTACAACTCCCTGGCACTAATTTAAGAATACACACCATAATGTTTCTAACCAGCAAAGCATTAGACTAAGACAGACCGTCACAGTCAGCAATCTGTTGCCAAGAGTGCTGCCATGAAAATAGGTGTGAAGGTATGTACAACAGGACTGTTAATTTCTACGTTATGGATGAGGAGTGCTCCAGCATGACTATAAAAGCCTATATTAAAAGAAGTTTAAATGCATATTATTAAAATACAGACCCTTCTATTGAGTGCATTTTTGTCTTTCCAGATAAAATCATTCAGTTACAATAACCTATACTACATTTTACCTTATTCTAATCTTGTTTTTAAAAAGGGTCACATGATTTTAATATGTGTGTCACTATTATATCTGTTAATTCTTCTGGAGAAAGCTAACCATTGAATGGGTAGCTTTCACTGTCTAGGCATCTAAAACAGTTTGTTGAAGCTTTACCCAGGGGTTTTCTCCAACATTACTTTTTTCTGCAAGTTACAGCAACAGTTTTCTTCATTTTTAGCTAGTTCAATTTATAATTAGCTTGTTGTAAGTTAGGAAAACAGGAATTCAGAAAGCAGAAAAGCTTGTTTTCCTCTTTGCATTCACTAATAAAATTGAGATGTGCAATGATAGACTACTTGGCTCACAAACTGGTGTCCAGAACCAATCAGCACAATGCACTAGCTGTAGATATTAGCTTTGTGTAACAGATCTAAAAGCACAACATGTTCCAATATAAATTTTTCCTTGTATGCCAGAACATCAAACATAATTAAACCAGTAAAGCAGTTTTGGAACATCATTTTTGTGTATTTTAATTTAATTCAAACTACAGTATTTCACTACACATGAGCTTAAAGGTTCTATTATTTCTCTCAAGATATGTGAGTCACTATTTTCTAGCAAAAGTAGAGTGTAAAAATGTAGAACATAAGTAAATGTATGTATGCAGCACATGTGCATTTAGAGAAACCCAATTGTGTACACCAAACAGCTCTGGTTAGCAAATTATATTGACCAATAAAACTGAGCCTTTGTTTAGGAAAGTAACTGGAAAGCAAAAATGCAAAACAAGATTACACTTAATTATTTAAATCAAAGTGCTCTGCATGTTGATTTAAACTGTGATTAAAATCAGGGATTTAAATTAATCCACTCTGGATTGCATAAACATCGCCTTAATAACAGGGAGCAGTAGCTTCATCACCCAAGAAGTCATTCAGGAAGAACACCGTGAGGGAGCACAAAGGAGGACTGAGGAAGTTCATTACTGGACATCCCTCAGCTGCCCAAACTCACTTTCTCCCACAGAGAGAGAAAGCAAAAGCATGAGTGGGAGGAAGTGTTTGTGGGAACGTGCATACATAAGAAACATGCACAGGTATGACGAGGTAAAATAATGATGATAATTTTTCATTAAAAGCAGGATTTCTCTCCTCACACATAATAAAGCAATTACTCAGGCATTCCAATTATTCTTACTTGTTTCTATTACTAAGGTACTTAGAACACTCCATGTTCATACTTCTTCATTAGCAGGAATATGAATCATAGTCCCTGTTTACCTGATACGAACATTTAATTAATGTGCCATTTAAACAGAAAGTAATACTAAATATTATACTGAAAGGGATTTAGCTTTGCACTCAGATACTCACACCCAGCTCCTGTTCCAGCTTCCACCAAATCCTGGACTCAATATTTCTTCCTAGATAACAGGGAGGCGAATAGCACAAACGAAACGGTGCAACTTCCTATTGAAGGAGATCTCCAGCTTAGCTCAAAGTTCAGTGCACTGCCAAGGTGATCAAAATACTACTATAATGACAGTGGAGCATAAACTAAGGTACCCGACAATGCAACTTATGGCACATTTACTCCAAGAGTGCTTTAATACCTTAAATGAGAACATCCTCTCAAATAACATGATTTAATTTTCAGCAGAAGTCCAATTACAAACGAAATTCTTTCTGCTTTGCAGCTGCATTTTGAAGGACAAACTACTCTGGTTGAGCTTACTTCTAATAGGAACTACTTTTCTTCTTTGATTTTACAAGAAAGTGTTTTACAATCCAGAGAGCATGAGTCATCAGAAAATCCTTGTCTGGTTGCCAAAAACCTGCCCCTCTTCATTATGAACATAAAGATAAAAGCTCTTACAGTACATTAGCTGGCATACGCCTACACAGACAGTACAAATAAATTAATTGTGCCTAGCCTCAAACATCCAAAGAGGTGTAGTAGGAGCTCAGTCCATCTTGTTTCATTAACAAATTAAACTGTAATAGAGCATCAACGGTTCTCTTATGTACATAAGCTTAGCTGTTGTATAGAAAGGCTTTGCAGGTATCATGCTTCCTTACATACATACATGGTAACTTTGGATATTTACATTAGTTTGCATATACTACATAAACACCAACAAAATCTGTATATGCTGGGAAAAAAAAGTCAGAAAAGTTGGAGTGAGTATGCAGGATGTTGGCCATCCCACAAAGCTATTCAGAAACTGTGGAGGATTTTGGAACCCAGGACTGAGGTAGTGGTGTCTACTAAAAAGAGAAACTTGGGTATGACACTATTCCACACATGCAAAATGTACAAATTGTTCTTGCATCTGAGAAGAAAGGCATCTATGTATGGAACTGTGTCCACTCTGCTATATTCAGGTTCATTTGAAAACTGCACTACCTGCAAACATCGAGGTTATCTCATAAAAGTATACACAGATGTATTTTACAACTCGGTCAATGAGAATACAGACCAAAGGGAAAGTCACCGTGTAAAGTACCGTATATGGACCAGGGGCCAGAATAACTGGAAATAATCAACATTTACCATCAAACTCCTGGTACAGACGACCTGTTTTCCTTCTGGAATGCTCACAATCTTTAGCATGAGAAAGTTATACACAACCAACTTGAAAAACAAGTTTAACTCTACTTAGCCACAAGCTAAGATTACACCCTCAAACACACCTTTCTAAGATTTCTTATGAGAGGTTTGTTTGTGCAATCCAGTTAAGGGCAATTTGTTAAAATTGCTCTGTGATTTTCTTTATCCTTTAACTGCATAATTTAAGCAACCTGCATTTTATAAGTTCAAAGATTTTTTTCTGTAATTATGTATTTGTTTTTACCTCCTGAAAATCAAAAAGCTGAAATAAGAACACAGAAAAATGAATGGATGAGATTGAGCTCAATCTATCACAGAAAGCAACTTTTCAATTAATGAGAACAGAGTGAGTTAATGTAAAATATGAGGGTTCAAAAATATCTGCAGTGTGTGTTACTGCTGCTCTGCCTCTTTGGCCTCTGATCCCAGGGCTGGGAAAAGCCAGAGAGAAAGGCAAGGCAAAGCACTGCTGGTAGCTAAAGACCAGCAGCTCCCACCTGTCCTAAGCCTCAGTGCTCCCTATACAGAAAATTTTGGCCCCTGTGTTTTGGACAGGCAGCTGTGTAGGTCTCACCCAGGGTGCAGCAGGGCATCACTACAGCTGTGATGTTCTGACTAGCTCTCAGCCCTTCCAGCTTCGTCACTCCTTGAGTTCCACTTTGTATCTTCAACCAGAAATGGTATTTTTCTTCTCTTCCTACCTCAGGAAAGCATACTGCCACTACTGGATGTTAGTAGCTGTTACATGGTATTACACATGTGGACACAGCCTCAGAGGCTCCCAAACCAGCTCCAAACTAGCTTTGCAGAGGCCAGTGTTTGTCCTGAAGTGTGACCCAAGACACGGATGAGCACCTTAGAGCAGACTGTGGCTCATGACTTCCATTGCACATGCACTTTGTTTTTTTCCAGAGATCAGTTTTGACAGGCACCGGGGCCAGTGCAGACATACTGGCCCGGGCTCATGACATCACCTGATTAATAAATCCAAGGAAGGTTTGGCAGCTCTGGCTACGGGCAGCCAGCCCGCAGGAGAACGGCAGCCACGCATCAGATAATGCAATGCTAACTCACTGCTCTATGCACTGCTTTGATCAATAAACAACTTTCTCACGAGCCCACTGTACAAAGAACACCATCCCTTTACACAGCCCCTTCTGCAAGCCCCAAGGGCCCCACCAAAACAGACCAAACCCTGATGGCCACCATGGGAGAATCAGTGTCCTCCAGCCAGTGGGACACATGGGGTGCCAAGGACATTATCCTCGTGGTAGCAATGGCAGGGAGGTGACAAAGAGCCCCAGGACTGCAACTCTGCCTCACTGAACAGAGGCCTGACTCTGCCCCAGCCCCACGGCTGAGCACATGGGAGCCTCACCAAGCCCCTTCCATCCTACCAGAGCACAGCTAGGCTCCTGGCCCTCAAAAATGAGGCCACTATATATCCCTTTTTCTTTTCCTTTCTTTATGAACAGCACCTCATTATTGCAGAATGATGCGAGTGCTTAATTAGTTCTATGGGTTAATCACTCTGCCCAAAGAGTTTCCCTCTCTTTCATGAGTAAAGGAAGCCAACCCAGCTTCCCGTTATCCAGCTAGCAGCATTGACTCTAATAAAGCACCATCTTCGGCCAAAGTCAACCACAGCCATCACACGGATGCGTAATGTCTGATGTATAACTGTAGATATCCCCTCTTTTATGGGGTTAATACTTGCCCTTGGGGATAATTGTGCAGGACTTTAGATGAGAGATTTCCATAAAAGGCAGTAAGAGTCACCCAGCTCAAACCACACATAACTCAAGCTAGTTTACCCCTTTGCATTATTTAAATGTCTCTCTTTAATGTGAATGCATCAATTTAAAGGCACATAGTGCTCGGGGCAGGCAGCTCTTCTCTGGTGACAAAATGTGTCTCTCCAGAATGTAAATTTGCATGCATTTCAAAAATGTGCCTATTCCCCTAGGCCTCCTGGCTGTCAGGAAAGAACAGTGTAAGCCTGCCATTCCCACTTTTGTCAGGGAACACACCGTGTCAGATTTACTTCACCTCTCTACCTGGGTGTCAGGCAGGTAGGGGGTTGAGCCTGCTCTCTGACCTGCTGTGGATATTGAAATCCAACATGCTGGCATTTCAAACCATTGATGCTGGTGATCCACCTGACTCCAGATGAGCACCTGGCTGCTTTGGGAGTGGACCCAGAGAAGGAACCACCAGCCCCCATGACCCTTCCACTCAGCTTCCCTGTTGCTGGCTCTGGCTCCTGCTGTCCTTGCGAGCACTTCGGCTAAATCAAAATTTAGACCAGTACATGCAGGTAACCAGAGACTTTTCAAAATCACTTACAGCTTGGCCTTCCATTTTAAGATCATGATTGTTTTTTCCCCCAGGTTTATATTTGTACAAAGAACACCGCAAGGTTCAAGTTACAGCAATTAATGAAATTTAACTACATTAATAGGGAGAGAGCCTTTTTAAGAGCAATTTTGGTTTTAATGTTAGAAAAAAAGAGGCAGTAATAAGAGTGAGGTAGAAATATTTTCATTTGATTGCCTCTTTCTTTCTCTGGCTGCACGTATGAACTTGTTTCCTGGTCAAGGGGAATTTTTGCGGGCGGGAAAAATAATTCTGCCATCCACTCAGTCCTTGAGTGTCTTGTTTTTACAGGGCAAAAAGGTTTTGTCAGTCAGGTTACCTAGGAGTGAAAGTTATGTCTCATAATCTGTAATTCTATTGCCCGTTACACACCATCTGGTGACACAGTCAAAGATAATCTGATTTTTGTCTTTTAAAAACATCACATAGCTGTATCATATGGTGCCTGCAATATGATAAATGACTCATTTAAATATCCTGTTTCTGTACAGTTTACAGATCCACGGTCACTCTCAGTTAACCCAAAAGCAGCTTTGAACAGGGGTTATTTTGATTGCTATTTCAAATATGAGTCCCTGGCTGAGATTTTTACCTATTTACAGTTACACATTAAATTGTATGATTAAGCAGCTAACATCTAACCAACCTTTAAGAAGCTGTTACTGAAATTCAAAGTTTTGCATCTACAATGGAACAAGTATCATGACAAAGCTGTTCCATGTCCCAAAACCAGCAATGTCTTACTGCAGTATCTTTACTGGGAAGAGGTTGATATAATTTAATTCTAGACTACTTGTTCAGTGTGATGCAGGAGTTTTCAAGTATTTCAAGTAGATTCTACCCAGAAAGAGCTCCTTGCAAGATAAAAGTCCATCAATATATCTGCAGGTTGGCAGCAGGTTTGCTTTTGTCACTTTATTTTCAGTCTCCAAAACAGTTAGTGAGCTGCCAAAAGTTGAATCCTCACAAAAGAAATCAAAAAAAGATAATCAATCATGCTGGGCAAAAGAAAGCTCTTACACAACTAACCTGGTGAAGGGAAATAGACTGTTTGCTGTTGCTCAACTCCTTTGCCAAACTATTTCAGTGGCCTTTACATTCTCCCAGGCCAAACCTTCAAACAACAATCTCATCCCCTTCTGATGCACAAGACACACCCAAAACATTTTCAGGAGGGGTGGAAAGTAGTAAAAGAAGATTTCTGTGATTTGCAGTCAGGTTCTTCTGGGAAGATTACATATTTCTAGGAGACTATAATGTACACATCCATCTGTGCTTCTGATACAATCACATAATCACCATTCAGATCTAGATAGCTATTTTTCCATGCAGATTTTTATTACTTTCTCTTCCTGGAATAATTAACCACTTTAAAGATTTATTTTTATTTTTTAACTGAAGACTTAATTTTCACGCAGCTCTTCAATTACAGTCCTGAAAGGTTCCCATTTTTCTTTCAGGCCAGCTTTACATCAGTCTACCAGGCTGCTGTGCCCTTTTGCACTGGTAGGTTTTGTTCCCACCAAAGCCTCTGGGCAAGCCAAAGCACATTCCTACAACAATCTCATTTAGGGATACACCTGCATCACTCACCAGAAGTTTCCACAGTCTCAGACTTCATGTGAGGAGATGAAGGTAGTAATGCTCCAGTGAAAGACAATTCCTCGCAGAGTTTCATGCTGGGTGATGGCTCCCGAGCAGCCCAGCTGCTGGGATGCCACACCATGCACCATGGGGAGGCAGTGAACGTTTCCCAAAACCTGGCAGGAACAGAGATGGCACACGAGCCCCAGGTGCAAGGTCACAGGTGTTTCCATTAAGCTGCTCCTCTATTACACACACCTGCAGAGCCCTAAAAGCACCAGACCTCATCCACAAAGCATGGAAAGTTTGTCCCATTTCCTCTGCCCTCTAAATCCAATCATTTGTGCTCCCTCTGACCAGGCTATCCAGCTGCCTGTGCCTATCAGGTATACTCTGCTACTAGAAGGGATTTGAACAGAGCATTTAAGTATCTGGCCAGCGTTTTCTTCAATGAAGACATGCTATGAACTAGGCAATCATATTTTCAACTGTGCTGCCTGCCAGAAAAGTGCACAAACTTCCAATAGCAAAGAAATGAGGTCATTTTGGTCAACTGCCAAAATCAGCACATTTCCTCTTTTGGTTCTGGATGCTGCACCTCCACACTCCACGACGTGTGACAAGTTGTGAGAGGGAGGTGCAGTCTTTCAGTAAAGAAAATAAAAAGTAAGCTGGTGGATATTATTTTAAAAAAAATAAAGCAGGGGCAGGGTGTGTGTGGGGGGGGGAATAAAAAAAATCATGAAGCATCCTGATGTCCCATGACTCCTAGAGATCTATTTAACTGGAGTCCAGTATAACCTCCCTAAGAAGATGTCAATACCTTATGTTAAAGAAACGTAAAGCCTCATCCTGTTAAGGAATTTGAAAGGCTTACATGAGGGCTGCAGGTTTTGGTTAGAAAGCTGGACTAGAATTTAGTAGATCAGGATTAAACCCTTATGGTGCCACAAGTTCCTGTGGTGCTTGAACCGGGTTCCTAAATTCCCTTGCCTAAACCTTATCTTGTGACTGTCTTGTGCATTTAAAAACTAAGTTTTCCTGAGCTGGGAATGTCTTTACAGTAGAGCAAAGTGTGGAACAGTGGATTTTCAATGCTCATTTGGGCCTCTTAATGCTAATGCAGCACAAACCAAAATGACAGTAGTAATAATAATAATAATCTCTCAGTCTTTATTTTCAAGGTAATGTCTGCCAAAAATGTTATAGAAGTTTCTCATTGTGGCAACTACTATATTTATGTGCATAATTTACAAGCAGTTCATCTGAATAATTTGAATTTTTTATTAAGATTATTTTCTCATTTTCCATTGAGAAGCCTTCTTAGATACTGACTCACTTTCAGCCTTGCAGGGAAAAGTGCCAAGCATTTGTTTTTCTTCTGTCTGCAGTAGTTATTTGACTCCTGCATTAAACTCAGCAAAGCCAAAACTGAATAGGAACAATCTTAATTTAATTATTAAATATATTTCAAGCTTCACTGTGATTTTAAAAAGAACTTTCATGTGGGGTAGTGGAAATGTGCCAGGGAAATCTAAAAGAACTGTATGTAATCCTCAGTCCCCACCCCTTCTTTCTTTCAGCGTCTTTCAAAAGGAGGTTAGGTGAACCCAAATCTAGCAGAGTTAGGGTAAGCTAGTTTCACTTCAGGATTGCTTGGCAAAAAGTTACCAGGGCATCATGCCAAGCCTGCCACTTTTGAGATAAATATGACTTTCTTTCAGGGCAGTTTTATGAGGGCCACAGCAAGAGGCTCATATACTCTGGCAATTCAATTGCAGATTTAGCTATGCAGCAGCTGCCGCTGCTTCATTATAAACAACAGCTCACTCTGAAGTTCTCTTAAGAAGTTTACAAAAGGGACAGTGTATTTATCTGACGTCTGTTACAGTGGTGTGGAGATACACAGATGGCCTTTGACTCTCACCTTCTGCACCACACCAAGCCCAACTTGGTTCCACAGGAAGGGTTAGACCTTAAATTTGCCTGCTCTTTTCCTTATGACACTCCCTTCATCTATCTGGCAATCAGAGCCAGCTTACTTTCCTTGGGAGGGTCAGATTGGCAGATGAACTATAGTGAGGAGAGGAAACGTTAAGTATGAAAACATTCTCATAAGCTCTCACAGGAAAAGGATGTAGCTAACAATAAAAGAGAATACTGCATCTTTCTGCCAAACTTTATCGTACAAGATTATGCATTTCCAAAACTTACATTTATACCAGTTAAATTTTGGTAGTGCTACATCTACAGGAGGCATATTCCAAAATACCCTTCCTATATCCCCCCTAGTAAGTCAGTTCAGGAGGTTTCTTATTGAGGGGAGCAATAGGCGAGTGTATCTGTACCTGACTTAACCCACAACACTACGAGCGTGCTGGGAGTTACAAAGAGAGGTGTTCCTGCCACTGTCCGAGCAGTGCTGTGAGTGATCCGTCAGGGAACACCTCCAAGAGCCACTCAGGCAAGGCTGTCAGGGACTGCTTGAAGCAGCTTCATTCACCAGGTCCTCACCCACAGTATTGATGGCCTGGCCTCATGCCAGGAACAAATACTCTTTGCTGTGCAGTTGGAAGGCTAATAACTTAAGGTTCGTCCTTCATGCTCTGAGGTTCTCTGCACTCCTTCAGCTTTGCAAAGCTCGAACACTAAAGCCAAAGAGCTGATAAAAGTACGGCCTGGGCATGGCTCTGAACCGCTTGCCTTCTCTTGGCTTAGCAACCATATCATTTGTGGTTTCACTGAAAAGCTTCAGCTCTGACTGTCCTGGCCAAATTTCATGGCTTTCAGTACCTTTCCACGGAGCAATCAGAATGAGTTTTTGATAGCCCATCCCTAGTCCAATCATTATTCCCACAAACACACCAGCCAGCACAGACCTTTTGACCTTTGCTTGGTTTCCTCAGTCCCACCAGGGCAGCTCATTTTGGCTCATTCCTCATTTTGTTCACCTGTGGACAAATCTGCCAAACAGGCAGCACAAGTGGTTTTTCATCCACACAGCCTGATGGACAGACATTTGCAGGCAACTCAGTTGACATTCAGTGTCTAATCAGTGAATTCCCAGGTCAACACCTGTACTCAATCCTACAAATGCAAAAGAAAAAAGAAGAGCTGCTGGTGGGTCATTCTCAGAAGGAATCCAGGGGATTTGTAACTTCCCTTGTTTGTTCTCGTGGATCTGGAATTACTGTATGCAATGAAAGCAGCCTATTAACAGTTCATCATAAAACACGCTCTGAGATTTTATGTCCTGAGTTATGTATATGATAGTTTGGCCTGCTTGGTGACTTAGTGCAGCGGGAAGTCTAAATCACTATTATTACATCACTAACTAAGGATTTTTAAACTATTATTTTAATTAAAAAGAAAGGGGGAAAAAAGACAAATTCTCAGGAAAAAAAAAGTATTTCAAAAAAGGTGTGATCATTCTTTGAGCAGCCTTACATATGAACTTGATACTTCCTCTGGTCCTGAGATACACTAGTTTCAGCCTGTTATTTCAGAGGAGAATCAGCTTGCCTGCAAGGACTGAGACCTATGCATTTGTTTCTCCCCTTACAAATGGTGCTTCACATACATTTTCATAATAAAGCACTTTATAACTGTTACCCAATTATTGCTTAGAGCATTAAATAACAAGGTATTATTACTATAATTTTACAGAAGGGAACAAATCATGGAATCCAAAATACTTATTCTGCTTTTGCGTAGGCTTTCTCACATTAATTAATTATGAGACTTAATTACACTCAATCTCACCACTCCAAGCCAATTACAGAAAATTGGGTAAAGAAGTAGGGAAGTCTCTGTCTTGGAGACAACCACTTACACTGACAGCACGTTCCACGTAGGTATGAGAAAGGACTTTGCAAATATTAAGTTGCTCTCTTAATGTTACAGGATGGATTTCTCCCTGGTTTCCCCCAACTGCCCCTACACCAGGAATCTGAGCAATGAACATTTCTTCCAGCTTCCTCTCTCAACTCTGCCCCAGAAACCAAATGCAAATCTCTGCTCCCTGACTTGTGCCTTAATCACATGATCACCTTCCTGCCCAGAAGCAGTAAAAAAAATCCCCAGGCATGTTAAAATCACCATATTAGAAGAGCTCTCGTCCAATGATTTTGAACATGGGTTGGTTAGAATTGGTATATGAGATAGATAGATAGACAGATAGACAGATAGATAGACAGATAGACATCGCAAACTATTTTTAGTTATCTATTTATTTTGAATCTACAGCAATTTTATTTACTGAAGTTTAGCCCACAAGGGGAATGGTATATCCCCTAAAACATCACTTTACAAGTTTTTGTTCCACTGAAATATCTATGAACACCCTCTGTTGAAACATTAATTCATGATTTCCCACACCACTTAGCCACAGGGATTCACAACACGTTTCAATGCCTTCAACAGCAGCAGCATTCCACAGGGAACCATTCTCCAATTTCCGAGTCATGGCTCTTACAAAGATGGACTAAGCCAAGGCACACTGGCCTTTTTATATTAATACCAACTGATCCTCCCATAAAATGTGCACATTTAAAACCAGAGGAGAAATAAGCAATTATCATCTTTTGCAGTTTGTCTAAAGAGGCCTGTGAGTTCAATTAAGTCTACTTGATTAAAACTGGGGAGAGACACTGAACTGACAATATTAGAATTTTCCTTAATTTCTTTACTTTGCTTGCCAGTGAGTGAAGGCTTCTGTAAAAGACTCTGTGAATAAAGGTGTAAAACTAAGTGGAGGGGACTCCATTCATTTATGACTTTGACTTCTTTGGAGCCAAGATTTCCCCCCAGTCTTCACAGTTGTGACATCTTGTGTTCAATCTGGACTATTCCAGAAGAATAGTCAGTCTGTGCTCCTTGCAATTATGCCTTGTTTGCATCACACCCTAACGCACGTGCTACGAGAGTTTCACGCACCACAATCTACCACAGTTTATTTTAAATGCTCTCCAGTTCCCCAAGTGAGCCTCATGGCATGGCAGCAGAATTAAATACAATGGGATCTGGCAGGCTGCATTCACGGGACTGCATTGTGAGAAAGGGGGGAAATAAACATTAACATTTTGACTGTTTCTTATAGTTTTTCTAAATACTCTTAAGTAAAACAGAAAATACTTTGCTGAGCCTGAAAAACCAAAGAACTTGCAGGTGCAGTTAAATTACGCAGCTTTCAAATGCACATTCTTCCTTACTCTGCAAAGATTTCCCCTCTTTGCCCAATGATATTTCCATCAGGCCAGCAAAGGGCAGCTACAGTATAAAACAGGCAGAGATAACCTGGGCATGCAAAAGACTGAGATGTTCAAATCTGCACCTGAATTCCCATACAGCTTTACCCCCAGCCAAGGAAACCAGATGCCATCCAAATTAACTGAGGCACAGAGGGTGGATGGCCAGGATCTCCCTCAGGAAGTCTTCAAAGGCACCCAGCTCTCTCATCTGAATATACAGATAACCAGAAACTCTCTTTAGTAAGACTGGCTTACCATGCACCAAAAATTTAGCAACAAGTTAAGCTCTCTTACTTTGGCGCCCATCCTCCAAGCTTCAGAACAGACACTTTCCTCAAAGATGCAAGCTATAAATCACAAGCATAACATTAAGGCATGAATCTATACTACCATAGTATTGTTAAAACAAATATCAGCACAAATTCTGTGTTAATGAGAGTCATGTCTCTTCCATACTTTTAATTAGTAGCCCCTGAGCTTAATTATTATATTTAGTGTCTAGGGCAGCAACACTTCTTATCCAGCACCTGTCATCAGTCCAGCAATTAATTGCATACCACTGACCTTCATAGAACACCATGGAAATGTTATTCCTGTACAGCTCAGTTGCATTTGTACAACACTGCCCCAGAACTATGTCTTATTACAAAAAAAATCATGTGCTTACAAAAGGGATAGATGAGCCAACTGAACTATTTATAATTTGCAAGAATAAAAAACATCTCACAAGGTTTGCAACATACACACACACACACACATAAAAACCCCCACTTTGCAGCCTTAATACAAGACAAATGTTACTAAGATTCACGTTATAGACAAAAGCAGAATGGAAAATATTCCCTGAAGTCATAATGGCAGGGTTATGCAGTATGCTATTTAAAAGCTATTCACCAATGTCCTCTTCCTTTTAGCCAGAACTCCATGGTAGAAATTCAATTGAAGAAAGTCAATTAATTGAAATTGTGGTTCTACTACTGAGGGATTGGATGTACAAGATGAAGCAGCTAAAGGAAAGGAATATACTTGCACATACTACTCAGTACTTGCACAGAGGACTAGTAGTCACAGCCTGTGTCTGCTACCTTGGAACTACCTCTCTGCAAGCTTGTTGCTTTGAGAGGTCTATATCCTCCTTATGTCCTGCTGCTGTGGTTTAACTCCAGCCAACAAATTCAAAACACAGCCCCATACCAGCTACTACAAGGAAAATTAACTCTATTTCAGCCAAAACTAACACACCTGCCTTACTCTCTTTTCTCTTTTTAAGAAAATACTGTGACTCAGCATATTTCCTCTAAGTTCAAGAGCCTCCTTGCTCTTTTCCAAACCAAGGGGTTCACAAAACAAATAATTATTATGTGGCTACTCTAATTTCAAATTGGCACACTAATGTAAGAGCTAATGTAAGTCAGAGCAAGAAGACTTTCTCCCTGGTTTCAAGGGCTGTGTCCAGGATGAAATAACTCGTCACGCCCAGACTTTCAATGCTAGCTTCCAAGTTCCCAGGCTCAAGTGACCCAGCAGGACACAGCCACAAAGCTCCACACTTACACATCTGCACCTACCACAGACTCAGAGAAGGAAAGGGACAGTGCAGGAGCCATCACAGGGCTTGTGGAAGGTGTACACATGCACCAAGGAGCACCAAGAGCTGCTGTTTAGATAGTTTGCACTCTTCTTGCGCACTTCTAAGTTGTTCTCCTAATTTCTTACTGGAGTCATTAGCAGGCAACAGGCTGGCAACAAGCCCACATGCATGGTGAGACAAATCACCCATCCTCTAAAGTCAAACCCCAAAGAATACCAAAAGATAACTATGAAGCAAACTGGAGGTCACTACCCAGCTGTCTTGCAGTATTTTCAAATAAGAATAATACTTTATTTGATTTGCATCTCCCAAACACCTGGTTTGATTTTCCACAAGCAATGAAAAAACCTTTTTACCATGGCAGAAAAAAAAGCCTCCTACCATGGCAAATTCTTCATAATGAATTTAGTTTCACCAAAATGCAGTTCCAACTGGGTTTACCATGTTAATGCAGTTTCAAACCTATTTTGGTTAAAGATTTGTAATCTATACTGCCAAAGACAGTAAGATTATCTAACAAACAAATCTCATCAACAATGCTTTGCTTTACAGAATTTCTTGCACATCAAATGGATCATGTCTCCAAGGTAATTCAGGGCTATATGATGGTTGTGATTTTTTGTGGGTGTGTTTTTGGTTTTGTTTTTTTTTTTTTTTTTTAAGAAGTTCATTACAATTTTTCAGTTGCTATAATAGATTCTTCCATTTCTTCAATACAGCAGAGAAAATGAAGTGAAACTAGATTCATTGAAACGGAAAAGTGATCTCGTAATTTAATTCACTTTGTGCCCTTAATCATGAACGCACAGGGAGCACAAACTAGGGAAGAAAGGCGTAAAGTGATGCTACACACAATTAAAAATCTTCATTCCTGTAGAAATTTGAGTTACAAATCAAAAGAGAGCATACATGTTATCGAGATTACTGAAAAGTTGTGGGCAAGGCTGTGCTTTGGAGGCAGCAACCCTGCTCTGTTTGAAACCAAATTCAAAGTTCCCATTGATTTTACTGACACCTTGGCTCAGGTATTCTTGAGGCCTGACCACAGAGCCTAATAATACACATATAGATGCCTGCAATGACCTGCTATACATCTTGGTGCAAAAAGAAATTGCAAAACAAATGCAAAGATGACAGACAAGCCTCCCTTCTCCCAGCCAGGAAAGCTTTTATTGCCACCTCTTCAACACTTTCACTTCTGCCAGAACTCCCCTCTGCCCGCCTGGCCCCTCCAGCTGTCCAAAGTGTCTCCTCCAGACAGCACTGCTGAGCAGAAGTGTGGATTAAACAGCATTAGATGTTCTTTCTGTCATTTTGTTTTCAGTAATTTAGAAAATTATTTTCCCTGTTGTGGATATTTTTGAATAGGGTCAGGGAGGCGTTACAGAAAACAACAGAAAAAAAAAATCTCCAAGACCAGAATCTATCAGAAATTCAACAATACTTACTGTGTCACTGTGACTATGAATATGTACAGAAACACACACACACACACACAATTAAAGTCAAGTCTATTGGAGCAGGCTCAAAAAGTTAAAAAAAACATGTTCAACAGGAAGAGTCTGTTTAATGTAGGATTTAAGCAAGGCTCTTCCATTTGCATAGATCACTTACAGCAACAGCAATTCATTAAATTCTCCCATAAAATCGTGCTGTATTTTGTCTGAAGCGACACATTCCTTGCAGATCACAGTGCCTTTCTCATGCTGTTAATAAGATAATCTGTTACATGAGGCTTACAAATCCATTTAAATTGATTTTAATTAATGAATCAATCACTAGCCACTGATGACTTGGTCTACAGACAGCAAGCAATTCAAAGCCCCAGGCCTCTAATCCCAAACCAAAATCCACATTAGAGCAACAGAACATCTCTCTGATCGATAGTAACACAAAGATGTTTGGTTCATACACAAGTGTATGAACTTGATCAAAATGTATCTCCAGATCTTATGCATTACAATTCCCGTATTCAGGACTGTTCAACTAGAAAAGCAATATTAAGTCATTTACATTTCTTTGCAAGGGAAAAAAAAATTAAACCAGCACAACTATAACCTGCTTCTAAACTTTAGATGCTTACTCCACTTGAAGGTTTTTTCCCTTTGTTCTTAAACAATCTGTTGTTTAACATTAATTAACAGAAAATTGCACTTCATATGATCACAAACAGGAACAATGCCTTTTACGTATGCTTTGATCCTGTGAAAAGCCACTGCTATTCTCCACTGCTCAAGTGCTTACATTTTACCTTAAACAGAAAACAAGAAAGAAGAAAGATTTCTGTCCCAGAACCAGCATGCAGAAGCAGCATGAAGAACATCCTTGTTATTTTAGTAAGTTAATTATTATAATTATTGTTATTACAAGAAGTTAATTACAATGTAGTAAGTTAAATCCACAATAAGTGGTGTGATGCCGAACACTGCAATCCCTAAAGCATCAGCATCTGGCTCCCCACAGCAGAGGGAACACACCTGAGTGAGGCTTCTTCTCCTGTGTGCATAAACAGCTGGTGCTCCAGCACAGCATCTGTGAATCAAGCACTACTTAAACTAGCCAAGAGAAAGGAAGAAGTGATGCATGCCTTCCTGGGAGCCCCCTAAGTATCTAGCTCTTCTTCCAAGAGAAAAGATGCTCCTTCTTCAAACGTGACAGAGAAGGCAGAGTGAGACAAGCCAGCTTGCCTCCAAAACAGTCTCACTGTTTATATAGCTACACTGTGCTAAGCCCAAGACACTCTGCTCACATGATGCTCTGCACCGTACAAGCTTGATGGCACAGATCTCTGATTGTCTGGGATGTGACTCTGCACTGAGCTCCACGGCCTGATATAGACTTGCCCTCAGAAGCAGAGCAGGAGGTACCTGGAGATCTCCAAAAACTTCCTCTACCAGAGCAGTTGGTGCTGTGAGAACTGCAGTAATGCACCAGTTATAGTGGGTTTGATTTTTTTAAATGCTCTCTGCACCTTTATGGTCCACTAGCATCCCGTTAAATATTATAAGAAAAATCCTACAGAATTGACAAAGCAGCTTGCTTGGATGCTCACTGCCAGGCCAAAAGTCCCAGCAACCCACTGAGGCACAGTACCACTATTGATAAAACATATCCAGTAGCCTCTCTCTGGATGGATGTTACCAGCACTACTGTGGGGGAAAAAGAGCAGCTGGCATGGGCTGTCGGAAAAGTGCCCACAAAAACCGTGCTGACGCAAACCTGACCATCAGGAGGGGAGAGCCTCTTATCTCCCTTAAGGGCAACCTCACCCACAACTCAAAACAGTCCCTCAAAGGCTCCAGTGTCATTGCCTAAGCAAGGCACTGACCCTGTCCAGGTCTTTCCCGTGGGCATAGAGTTGCCACAGAAAGGGGGAGGACATGGCCAAAGTCTGTTTTGGATATTGGTCTCCACATGAAAAGGGTCTCAGCACACAGCTGTCTGTCTTCCCTTCTTTTTCCTCTTCTGTCCTGCCTAACAAACACAGGATTCCAGAAGCACCCCACTGGACAACAGCATGGGATCACCTGCACTACCCCTATGGCTCCAGAGCTCTGTAGGTGCACACCATTACATCAACTCACCAACACTGAAGTGCACCAGCTAAGGAAGAATCCTACTTGTAGCTTGCCGTATTAAGGCAATTTCACATGTTATCTAATACAAAAGGTGTTGTTGCCTAATGTGCAGTAATCGTTTTGCCTGTTTGAATGACGAGCTCTGTATTTGTTTTTAATCGATACTTCATATACAGTTTAACCAATGTTGTCAAAAGCAGATTTTTTTTTTTTTTTAATGCAGTGTCTACTAATTTGTTGCTCTTGGTATTCCTGTTCTACCCAGTTTGTCAAAAACAAATGATGTTTTGGAGGGAAGAATAAAAAGAATTTTAATTAAATTATTAAAGAAGGTGGGTTTGGCTTTTATGTGCTGCTAATTAATTAGAGAGTTAAATTAACCAAATAAGATACCAAACTATCTTTCATAATATTTAAGAAAAACAAAAGGTTGAATACTTTCCAGGTGTAAACACATTTGGCACATTGATCAACATTGTGCCAAACCTGAATCTGGCCCCGTTAGCTCAAAAAGGTAAATAGCGCATCGTCTTGCACAGATATCATAATGTACAGGCACTCCACAATTAAATGACAGATCCTGCAGCCAACAATGCTCCACCAACACAGAGACAATCAATGTGTCCTTGATTATGAGGAGGCAAACAGTTTTCACTACAAAAAAGGAGACTGAAAAACAAATCATGTGTTTTTATTTTACAAGTTCCAAGTTTGGGTTGGGTTTTTTTCAAGCCCTTTTGGAGCACTGAAACAGAATAAAAATAGTTTGTTGCACAAGCATAAGACAAAGTAACTGCTAAATAAACATTTTAAATTTACTCCTATGTGTTCAGCTCTCGTTCCCCTTAGTCTTTAGGAGTTGGATGATTTAACTACCTTCCTGTTTTCTGGAAAACTGATTAGATGGTGTTTGTACGAGAATTGTGCCATAATGTGTTCCCTCTATTTCATATTCTGAATATCGCTTCTGGAAAATGTACTGCAGCACAGAACGTAGTATATGCCAATGTATCCTGACATTCAAATCAAGACCACAAATTATAAACAGTTTCAGCAAATTGACTTGAGTGCCTTTGTTCCTCAGACATACATCTTCCTATTGCTTACAAAAGCAGCATATACTAACCACTAAGGCTGCTATAGCCAGTACTGGGAAAGGAAGTCATTGAAGCCTGGATTTCCTGCTTACAGCCGAAGCCAAGAACTGTGAGGCTTGTAGTGGTTTCAGGAACTGACTCATCTAATGATTCATGGATAAGATACTGGTTTTAATATATTTCTGATCATAAGACTCAAACTTCAAAAACAGTGATGCTTAATTTCTATTTTAAAGTTTAAAAAAAAAAAAGGCACATAAATCAAGTAAACACATATTCTCATGGGGCACACTGGCTAATAATTATAAATGTGTTTTACAGTGAACTCTGTTTAAAAAAACCATATGTTAAACCTCCTGGAAATTCATTTCAAGAGAATGTTGACAATTAATTAAAAATCCACTGTCAAAAATTGGAGTACTTTTGTTGCAATTCTGATACAGCTGAAATTCAAGTGGAAGACAGCTGGGATTTTTTTAGATATACCCTTAGGTACACATATGACTGCTATATAGTAATCAATTAATCCTAGAGCTACTATTGTTAATGCACCTGGCTTCTTTAGCTGTGTACAAAAAGTATCAAAGACTGGCTGGTAACAATACATTCAGGTGTTTGAAACAACAGGAAAGGTTTGTTTCAGGAGTGACTGAAACTGCCGAGGTCAACTGTAAAGCAATGACTAACACTGGATCTTAAGTGCTCACACACACACACCTGCGTTTTGTGCTAATTCAGAATTCAAACCCAGCCATTTTTATGCATTTAGCTCTTCCAGAGGGAAGCATGCCTTCCAGTGCATCAAAATGCTTTTTGCCCACAACACAAATCTCATCAGTATGCTGTAACTTGAACTGCCAGGCTCTTGCACCTAAAAAAATAGCTTGTGATGGAAGCTGAATTCTGCTAGGATCATGTATGGAAAAGTACTGGTTTACTTTTTAATTTTTGAACTGTAAGCTGCAGCCACTCACACGCTCTGTACAGTGTTGTGGGGATGGAAGGGGTCTTAGCATTTCTATATTTTGCCGTGTGCACAACTAGCACAAGAAAAGGAAAACAAAATGCATCTTGCTTGGAGGGGGGAAAGAAAAGGAAAAAGAAAAAACCAGCAGTTAAAACACTTGACAAGAAAAGGCCAAAGTGCGCTCAGTGGCTGGCAGTCATTTTATGGCTATAGTCCTACAGCAGATTTACTTAGATGACGTCAGTGGCTCCAATCCAGCTTTTCTTTGGTAGCATTTACCACTTGCCTCTTGAAGCCTCCACTATGCTACAGAGCAGTAGACCATAATCAAAATTCCCTTTGTGAAATAGAGTTTACCTCAGGGCACAGAAGCATTGCTAGCTGAATTGCAGGCTCTTCACCCTGTACTGCATGCCCAGAAATAAATAACCTACAATACTGTACTCTCCTTAATACAGAAGAACCATTAAAAGCAGCCTGCTACCTAAAAAAGGGTTCTTTAATTTGTTTCCAAAATCTCAGAGGCCAGAATATTAGTTAATTTTCCAAGCAACCAAGAATTATAATAATTATGCTACCCTTTGGAGTTCTTTGCACTGTTTTAAGAGATTTTGGACAATAAAGTAATTTATGGGTCATTGTTTCACCAACAAAAATTATTACTAACGCTAGAGGTTAAAGTGAATCTATATAGGAAGCTGCATATTTAAAACTGTCTTTCAAATGTGCCCCTTCAGCTCCTTATCTGCAACTGGTCAGTAAGCATATAGTAAATATGCCAAGAATCACAGCATGAAATTACTGTGCATAAGTAATAGTCAATTTAAAGAGCAAAATTTGGAGCTATGGATTTCCTATCACAAAGCAATGACTAGAACCAATAAAACACTAGTAAAGCCAAGTCAAGCAGATACCAAACAAACCAAAACTTCACAGGTGCTGAAGTTTAATCAATCCCCCTCACCCCCACCATATGAAAGATGCATTTTATTGTACCAAATAAACATAGATTTGTTATGTTTTAACGGACCCACCAATCCAAAGACAACCGTACTCATTATGGGTGAAAACTAGATACATTAGCGGACTGAAAATTGCCTCTCACAGTTAAGCACTTAGAAATTACTTGTAAGAAAGATGTACGTATGCCTCAGAGAGCTGGTACTCTCAATAGCTCTCCTTTCCCAGAGCCTTTGCTTACCTTCCCCCTAACCACACCAGAATGATTACAGGTCTAATCTGCAATGAGCCAGAAGCCAAAAAACGTTATTATCATCAAACTGCATGAGTCACATCATGGACCTGAACTCTAAATCTGAACTTGAAACAGATTTAAAGTTTGAGGTGACCCCCAAACCAGCTCTAAGTGGACAGATGCTCACATTTTGTGTCCCTGCAGAGAAACTAGAAGCCCCTTAGCAGCCTCAGATGGCAAGCCAGGTGTCAATGAAAACTCAGGCAGAGCAGCAAGGTGGGAGCGTCACCTCTCACTTCACTGCCCACCTGGCTGGCCCCCGGGTGCACTGTCAGCTCACTTTTTTCCCCATGCAGTTCATCTGGGTGCACTTCAGTGGGATGTTAAAGAATGGCCACTGTTCAGACTGTCATATTTCTCTGTTCCAAACAGACAGGAGAAAAATTTACTTCTCTTTGACCTCCTTTCATTGCTAAAAAAGTGGTGTCAGCAAGCAGATTTAGAAGATGACTGTAAATTTCTTTGAGAGAGAATCTGGTCCTTTTATTGGTCATTAAGGATCCTGGACATGAAAGACATGACAAGTACAAGTGGTCCTTTCTTTTCAACAGCCAGGGCAAGGAAGCAGCAGGAAACTGCAGTGGGCAAAGGGACCCAACAGTGACACCAAATTCGTGAGCAACAGGATAAGGAGGACCTGGCAGGATGGATTGCAAAAGGAGGAAAACAGAAAGACACCATGATCTAAAGGAAGGAGAGGCTAATCCAGTGCTGCCCAAGAGCAACTAAGGTGCATACCCAAGGAAAGAGGAGGGTCCAGGCAACCAGAGGCAGCTGCGGTGCCCTGTAAGGAACAGCAAGGCAGAGCCTGTAGGGCAGAAGACACAGAAGAATGTGCTGCAAGGTCAGAGAGCAACACGGGCAGATCCAACCCTAAGGACACCACTGAGGCATTGAATGGAAGACTGTATTTATGGCTTGAGACTTTTCCTGAAAATAATTACAGCCAAAGAAAGGCAGGGGTAGGGGGGGAAGATGAAGAAACTTCCACTGAGTCTTCAAGTCTTCTACAAGGCTTTTGGTTGATTGTGGAAAAAGCAGGAAAAAAATCTTGAAAGATCAGCTGACAGCAGATGTAGGGACACAACAGTTTTTAAAGGTTAAATTTTTGAAAGAATAAAGGTAAAACCAAGGATGTGGAAAATGGAACTGCTTACAGAGTTTTGCTTTTTATTTTAAACTGTAAACGAGCTTTAGGACAACAAGTACATACACATGGTGGTGATAGATTAAGTGTGAATTAAATTTCCTTTCTCTCATTAATTAATGTCCCCAATCACCATAGTTTTTAAATTGAGATACACATAGCAGAGGCTTTAATCCACTAAACCTCTATGAATTTACCTTTCCTTCTAAAGTCTGTTCTGACATTTTTTCCCCTCAAAACCAAAATGTCATTCCTGAATTATAATCCCCCAACAGAAAAGGCAACCATGTAAAAAAACATGCCAGCCAATTCCAAAAATAAGCACTATGTTCACAGCCCCATGAGGTGACTGAATGGTGAGAGATTCCACCAAGGGAATAATTGTGATGTCTATAATGTTAAGGAATAATTTGGCACCAGAAATACCCAAGGCCATACCGGTTGGCGGTTCAAACATGAAGCATATCAAAACGCTGCTGATAAGCTAAATTAACAGATAGCTTATCTGAAGCATATACTAGCCATATGGTGCCACAACTTCTGTTGCCTGTTGCTGCCATAACAATAGGCTACTGCAGTCTTAGACTGGAAGCACTATTTGACAAACTGTCAACAGCATTTTTATTTTTTTGCAGAGCTCTAGGGCAATGGCACACTTGCCTATTTGCATTTTTTTTTTTTTTAAACAGGTGAACAAAGAGTAAACCAGATGTCAACTTTAGAAATCGAGCTGTCTGGATCAGGAGATTTAACAGAGGCAGGCATACTGCTACAGCTCAAATCTAGACAATGAGCTTTTCTAAAAACACTCTGGCCTAGGGGAGTGGCTATTTAAAACACTTGGCTTCTTTTATTTCAGCACTATGGAAGTGAATTCTGCTCTTAAGTGCCAGCTCAAATGAAGTCATTTTGTTTCACTGGGGCTTTCTCTGCATTTCAGAAATGTAGCATGTACTGTAGTAACGGAAAAGGCAAAAAAATTGTGGGGGGTGTGATGTGGAAACTAGCAATTTGGTCACATACAAAAAAAAATATCTGTGGAAGGATAATTCAAGTGCAAGTTAAATGAAATCTTTTCCCCTCAAAAAGGAAAAAATAAAAATAAAATAAGAAACAATGAACAAAATACAAAACCCAAACCACTTTTGAGAGCTTTAGAAAGACCTGATACTTACAATCCCCTCAAGCTCCACAAAGACAAGGTGTGAATCCTGACCAGTAAGGACCATTTAAGAATAGGACTTGAATACATTACAGAAACAGGACTGGATAATTCCAAAAAGAAAGTTGTCTTCCTGATTTACTTAAGAAAATGAAATTCTTTTTACTTACTATTTGAGAAAAAAATCTTTTCATAACAACACAGTAATCCAGTCAATCATTTCAAAAATTGACAAAATAAAAAGTACTGTCAATCAATATATAGTAGATCTGTCTATGGTATTAAATTATGAAAATGTGCTTTTGGCTGTGTTCTGTAGGAGTGTGAAAGACATAATAAGAAAAACAGATAACTTTCTGTTCTAATAATCTGTTCTCCTTTGATGGGCAGTTATGGGAACATACTTATTTTCTGACTTAGACCCAGCTAAGTATGTAGCATTTTTAGATTACCTTCTGAAATTGTTCTTGAACATTCTCAGTTTAAAAAAAAAAAAAAAAAAACCACCAAAAAACAAACGCCTTTCATGTTAAGTTGAGATTGCACTTGAACTCTTTCCAAAAGCCAGAGCTGTACTGAATTATGATAATTAGAAAGCTGTGCGCATAAAAGGCAGCACAGTTGATGCATTTAAAAAAGTTCATGCCAGAGAATA
The DNA here is from genome assembly GCA_035583155.1 of Acropternis orthonyx. NCBI lineage: Eukaryota > Metazoa > Chordata > Aves > Passeriformes > Rhinocryptidae > Acropternis > Acropternis orthonyx. Next base: position 13,692,652 of record JAWWEU010000138.1, read on the forward strand.
TAAGTTCAATATGTTCTCACATAATTAACATTTCCCATCATTAGCAGCAGTTTTCAGTTCATGTATCTGTAAAAACAACAGCACTCGTCATTGTTTTAGATTCCCAGTCAATAGTATTTTAATAGTTTTACACATAATCCGAGACTTTCCTTCCCTTCCCCCTCCCAGCACATTGAGATTTCACACTCTACCTCCTGACCCGCTAGCAAATAAACTCGCATTCTGTGGTCGCATGCTCCTGCTGCCACTCAGACTAACTCCGACCCCAAAGTTTAGAAAGAAGCTAAGAAGAACTGGAAACTCAAGAAGGCCATTTGCAAAGGTACAACAGGATGCTGAGGGAATTATCACGTTGTTCTGGTAAACAATGAGTAGAAGACAAAGAACAAAAAGTTGTAGGTGATACCTTCGACTGGATGGGAGCCAAACTCAAAGGGGCTGGCTCTGACAAACCAGGCACAAGCTGGAGGGATGAGGAAATGGGGTCAGAGCCCTGCGCCAACCGGGCAAGTGTCTATAAACCCTTTACACACTGCGGATTTTCCTCGCGTTCTCAATGCATGTACAAAAATCCATCTAACAAATAAGGGCATGTAGCACAGGATGCGTTACTCTTTGAGACATTCAGAGACTTCCTGTGTAGAATATCTCAAATCAGCTGTTACGATCCAGATTTTTACTTCAATCCCTGTATTTTAAAATTAATACAATTCTGGTGGAAGATTAATTACCTGATACAGTATAAAAGTTGCTGAATCTGCATCAATGCAGAAAGAAATTTTGGCTTTACCAGTAACATGGTAAAACTCAACTGCAGTGGGATCAGGATTTCATACCAAAACAGGAGAGGTTTGGTGCATTAAATCAGAAAAATTGTAGCTGAATTTTATTTGACAGATCTGAGAAGCAGATTTGAAGATGCTGCCTCAAAGGAGTGAAGTCTGCAACTTTTTACTCTCTTCTGTTTTGGAAATGAGCAATCATTAAAAGCAAACACAAAATTATTCCAGGAAATATTATTCCATCCTTGTTCCACTTGCAAAAGTCAAAAGGAGTTTTGTGTAAGAACAGAGAGCAAGATATGGTCATAAAGTGGGAATTTATTGCAGAGGTTTTTCTTCTGAAAATGTGTCTTCAGCATGGCTTAGAGTTGGTTGGCTTTACAATAAATAATGGCATTAATCTGTTCATATATCACAGAACGCAATTTAAATTATACAGTACTTGCATAAACTGTCACAAACCCTCTTATAGCTCTTGCTTTCACAGAGATTATTTACCCCTTGAAAGTTCTAAAATTTTGTTGAGACTCATTTAAATTAGTTTTTAATAGTAAATGACTGTAGTTTAGGAATATAAAACATTCCTGCTTGCAAGCACTAATGGCAAAGTGCAACATCGTGGCAAAACAGTAACTAAATCTCTAATCCCAGAAATAAGTACTGTTTCTCTCGTGATAAAGCAGGTCCCTCTGATGAACTGGGGACTTCAAAATCACTTCAAAAGGGCCAATTTGCACCCTCGTTACAATCAACGTACTACAGCAACAGGCCATATGAAGCTGATGGAATCAACCTGAATTTAGACCAGATTTCTAAAGTCAGCCCTCACTTCATATTTGCACATGCTATGAATAAGAGCACAAATGGAATGACTGATGAACTGTTAATAGAAATTTGCCTTCCAGTTTTAGACAGATTACAAGCAAATCAGAACATAAGCCCCGTGCAATAATTTGAAAAAGTATGTGTGTCAAATTGATAATCTTTTTAATCAAAGATGTCCTTCTTTAGACATGAAATATCATACTAACCATGTACATAAAGCATATGCTGTAAATATCTTAGTATTTGATCCAGCAAATGTTTATTCCTATGAGTCATCCCGGTCACTTTAACCTGAGTAAGGATTGGATCCAGCAAACATTTTCTCCTTAAATAAATGGAATCACTACAGAAAGACAGATTTTAAACCATCTCTGGAAAGATACAGCATTAATATTTATGTCACAAGGAAATACCAGGTAGAAAGAGTCATGTGTGCATGCATATACACAGACAGAAACCATGAGTTCATAACGTGTTTGAAGGTAACCTTCTCGCAAACACACATGTTCAGAACTGTACGCAAAATCTTGATGTTTTGAAAACAGTCTTAGGCACCTTCTAATAAAAATCAGATTACTTCTAGTGAAATCTTTCCAACACTGTAACCATCCTACTTTACAGATTGGAAACTGACAGCTATATCATAATATACAACTACATATTTTTACCTTTCACTTTCTCTGAAGTGAAAGAAACCAGAATTTCTCTATAGCTCCAGAAGTTTTTTATTACAGTATTGCCTGTACTGTATCTTAAAAGTTTGCCTACAATATTATCTACAACAGAAAGAGGGAAGAAATCTTTTTTTCCCTCTGCATGTGACCCAGCTGAGCTTAACTTTTTCAGGCATGGACAAACAAAGCCTGAAAACCACTCTAACGATATCCAAAACCACTACACTGTCCAGCAGCAGCAACAACAAAAAAACACTAGTTACAAATTACACCAAACATGCTACACACATGCTCACACATCTCCACACATCACAATACACTATCATTTCTCAGCTGGAAACTCACGGCGGGTCTAGTTCATAATTAAGTTTCTGTTGTTCTTTTCTAGCTGTTTAATTAAAACTCCTTTAAGCACAGTCTGTCTTTACTAAGACTCCTGTCAAATCGAAATTTTTTCTCTGCTTCACTGCTCCCGTACACCCCACTCAGCACTGACTAAGAAACTGTACAGAATATAAAACCATAATTAGAATCTCAAGAGCTGTTGTTACACTCTCCTGGGTTAAAAGGCTAATAATATTTACTTCACCAAAGCAGAGTGTGCAAAATTGATGCTCAAAATACACCTAACGGGTTTAGCGATAAAGTACTTTCCAAAGGTATTTCTAGATTAGTAACAAGAAAAGTTGAAATAAATCCTTTGCATCCAATATTTCTGCTTGGTCAGCTGATAAAAACCTGGAGCAAACAAAATGCAGAATTATCCCTACTGGTATAGAAAACACTTATGACCAAATTAGAAACCAGTGCACTGTTGAAAAGACATGTTCCACCATGAAGGTGAAAAATAAATGCACCTCCAAAAAGTTTACTCTTAATGAAAATAATCTCAAATAGTTGATTAAAAAAACTTGCAAGTTCAGAACATGACCCAAATATAAAATCTTCAATTTTGTGTTTTAAGAACATCTACTGTATTAATTCCTGTATTTCTATCCCAAATAAAGAATGCATATATGTGTGTATACATAAAAACATATATACACATATACAAACATGCAAGCTTCTCACCCACCCCCAGAAGTAATTTAATATACAGGTCTGTATCATTTTTAATAGCACCATCGTACCATCAGTACAATCTAATATCCTGTAATGGTATTCCCCAACTATTTATAGATATAGAATACATCATACACTACAGACACACATTCCCAATCTAGGGTTGTAAGAATCCTACATAATTTTAAATTAAGTCCTAATGTAATTACAATCATTTTTGTTTTCATACTCAGTTGCAGGTAGCACTTAGTTATTTACATGAATTTTCCTAAGAGGCATTCCCACAGAGATTTCCATATTAGATGTGCTGCATAATAACTGCACATGCAGCTAGAGAAAACTGTATGTTATTCATACAGCTCCAAAGTTTGCCATTACCCAGGTTAGACAGCTCTGTAAAACCGCTAACTGGCAATATTGTGTTTCTAAACTTTATCAGCACGAAGGGAAAGCAAACATGCTTCTGTTAATACAGGCATACAGCTGCATAGGTACTTTTTTTCCCTAAGGCACTGCCATTTCAGCTTACATTTCTTATATATGCTATTTGACGTCAGAAAACGCCAATACAACCTGATGTTTCTTGGCCTTTCTTTCCCAGATGGTGTTCAACAAGGAACGGTGAAAAAATACTGGGAGCCATTTACATTCAGAAAGCGCAGGGCAGAACTGCTCCCTAACTTTCCAGCACTTCTGGAGGTCACTTTTCATTTCTTCATATCAAAGGCAGGCACTTGTTTCTAATAAGTTAACAACTCTCCTGAGAAACGTGGGTGGCTGGTATTTCATTGTTTCATAAATATTTTTATACTGGTAACACCATTCAACTTAAAACAGATTTCAAGAGGAGAAAAATCACGACCAGGATTACGTTCAGCAGAGGCAGAAGCGCAAACTTTTTTTTAACTTGGTGAAAATAGGATATATTCCGCCCCCCACCCCCACCCCTCTTGCTTTATTCCTCCTCGCTGTTTCTGTTTGGCTGTGTGGAGGGGGGCCGCTTTGTTTTAATTTGGGTACAAAAGCCGCACTGTGTAAGTTTTCCCTCCCCCTTGGAAGTGTACTTCCTTTGAAAGCGCTCCTCCGCGAACAAAGGCTGCCACCGGCCCTCCGCACCAGCGCCGGGGACAGCTGTGCGATACAGCTCTTCAAAACCTCGCCGAGAAATGAAAAAAAACCCCCACAAAACAAAAAACCTCTGCGTTTCCTACCGAAAGGAAGTTTTCCAGGGACAATCTCCTCGGTGTTGCTGTAACTGCGACTTTGTCTTTTTTGGATACAATGTTTCTGCTGACTCCCGAAAATTTTCCACTTGAATGTGCAATTAACCAGCAGCGGCGGCAGCAGCAGCAGCTCTGGAGAAGGAGAAGAAGCACCGAAAAACGACATTCCTTCTTTCATCTTTTAGAGGAAAATAAAAGCAGGGGAGGGAGGCGAAAACTCGGGGCAGCGCGGCGAGCGGAGCTCCGCGCCAGGCCGGGGGTGGCTGCTGAGGGCTGCGAGCCTCTGCGCCCAGCGCGGGGCTGCTCCCGGCTCCGCTTCCCGCGGGGGAAAATGTGGGGAATGCCAGGGATCGGTGCGTGCGTGTGCGAGCGGAGGGGAGGGAGAGAGGGAGCGAGTGTGTGTGTGTGCGTGTGTGTGTGCGCGCGTGTGTGCGCGCCCGGCTGCCGAGCGGTGACTCAGGCAACTAAGTGCGAGCGGCGGCGCGGGGGAGCGGAGCGGAGCGGGGCGGCAGCCGCCTGTTGCAGCTCCGGCCGCGGCCCCGCAGCGCCAGGAACTCCGCGGGAAACAACTTCTCCCCCCGCCTTTCGCCGCGGCCCCCGTCCCGCCTGCCCCCGGCACCTGCGGGGGCTCCGGCTCCCCCCACCCCCCCATAGCCCTCCCCGGGCCGGGACCGGCCCCCCGCCCCGCCGCACAAAGCGCCGCCGGCGGCGAGCGCGCCCGCGGGCCCCGCTTACCTCCGCGCCGCGGCCCCCTCCGCGCACCGCCAGCGCGCCGCGCTCCGACGGCAAACTTCGCCCGCCGCCCCCGGGCCGCCCCGGCTATTTATGGCCCCGCGCCTATTTTTAATCCGCCGCTTGGCTATTTATACCGCGGCCGTAGGTTGCCGCGGGCCGGCGGACGGAGCCCTCGGAGGATGAGTTGCTGCCCGGCCGGCGGCGGGGCGGGCCGGGCTCCCGGCCGGGCTGCGCGGCGCCAGCGATGCGAGGAATGCGCGGAATGAGGGGAGGAATGAAATG
>JAWWEU010000138.1:13705999-13810028 GCA_035583155.1 Acropternis orthonyx
GTCCACTCTGGCCTCCAATCGGGAGGCATGGAGACACACCATCCATAATGCTGCTGCTTCCTTTGAGAGCACACGCAAGATCAGTGTTGAAGAAAAAAGACAACGCAGAAAGAACTATGACTTGCCGACACTGCCTGTGGAGACTTTCCACTGTGCCATTTGCAACCAGACCTGCCTATCTCGCATTGGCCTTTTTAGCCATCAGCGCGCTTGCAGCAAGTGTGGGTAGAGGCCTTCCCAAATCTTTGTTCGTGAAGCCTAGCCATGATGATGATGATGGTATTTACTGATGCAAATGCAGCATCTGAGTTTTGATTCAAGGTCAGCTATATGTCCATGTCACCTGCAAAACACATCCTAGGCTATATGGGGAAGTGTGGCAGTAAGACTGTCCCTGAGGGTGAGATATATTGGATGTAACATGCTCCATACATCTGTGTTCAGTAGCATGGCATCAAACACACAAATGGATTAGCAAATCTCCTTGGACAAGTCTGGAAACCACAGATGCTGGCAATCACAGAAACAGCGTTGAAGTGCAGCCTCACATATTATCCTCACCCTCTGTACCGTCATGTTGAATTCTGACAGGGACTGACCTTTAACAAGATTCTTTGGATAGAAACAATCAAAAGACCTTTTCTGATTGTATGCTATCAGATAAATAGGTTTTAACACCTGTGCAATATTTTAACAAAGATATCTATCTATATCAGTTCTCTATATGAACAAAAAACCTTCCACCAAAATAAGGTAGTAGAGTTAAATGAAGATCACCTCTCTCAGTTACATGATTAACAAAACTGATACAGCCTTTACTACAGAAAACGAGTAGAATGTGCTGCAGGCCTCAGAAGTCCACACTCACTCAGGAGTTAGCTGGGAATTTTAGATCAAATTTTTTCTATAATCTTTTATCAAGTATTGGTACATTTTACAGTCAATACAGGAATCAGGTTGATTTGACAACATACCTGAATATGGCACCATAAACATGTCTCTTCACTGCTTTTATTCATTTACCAATTTGAAACTGTGGCACACTTCTGCAGGTGTTTTTACAACATCTACAGCTGGAGAGGGAGCTGACTGATTGTTAGTTTCTACTAACAACAGACTAACCTGGTTATTACTTTCCTTTAGGCTTGATATTTTGCAGATTTTTTTAACTCTTAACTCTTAAACTTTTTAAAGCATTCTTCCTTTCTTCTTTTTCCAGCTTCCTCTAACTCCCCATTTCTTCTTTACCCCCTCCCCAACCCTCACCTTTCTTCTTTCTCTCAGGAGCAAATGAGAACAGAATTTATATTCAGCAGTGTGTCACATCGAAGAGAACTATTTTTTACTTGTCAGACTGGCCAAAATTGAAGAAAAAGTATGTTAGTATGACAATCAAGTAATGCAAATTCTCTGGGTCAAATCTTCATGAAAAGATGGATGCAACAAACTCGAAAATTATTTAATTAAAAATACTCAGGTTTGGATAACAAGGGACAAAATTTCTGCATACCATTAAGGGTATTATTTTTTAAAACTAGAACAAGGCACAGGATGGGCACAACTAAAAGCACATTGGAAAAATCAACAGCCATATAACAACAGATTCCTTTTTAAACAAATGTACCTGTAAGAAGAAAACCGAAAGTGACTAATCCTTTATCCTCCAATACAGAGCTAAAAATTTACATGTGCTGTCAGTCTGAATAGGACCTACCAACCGTGTTTGATATATTCTGGGTTATATTTTGTCCTAGATAAATCAATACCAGGCAGCCGTTCCCCAAGGTGAAAACACACATTAAGAAGAAAAGACACCAGGCCAAACGACCTTTCACTTGTTTAAGAAGTAGCAATAGTAGTAGTGGTAGTAGCAATAGTAGCAGTGCTGGTGGTTTTCCCTTGCTTGCAATGAGTGTAAGTGGATTTTATCTCCCATGAAACATCAGTATGCGATGTAATAGTTTTAAAGAAACCAGGTGACACTTCTCTCTGTTTGATAACACAGTGCTCACTTTCCTGTTATTGATTCTTCCACAGAAGTGGCCTGTATGCAGCATAACATGCTTGTTAGATTATCCTCCACAATGCTTGAGACTGAGCGAACCCAGTAAGCAAAAGGTTCCCAGCTCCATAAACAATCATACCCTGCTTACTGCCTGATATAAGAATGAAACACCTGTATTAGCATTGGCAGAGAATTATTTCAGGCACAACTGTACTTGACTGATGTAGGGGATCCGCGAACATAGAGCCAGACTTGAAGTTCTAGGCGGTGATATGGTCAGACTCACCTTATCTACTGCTACGTGAAACCAAGGTAAGGTAAGCAGCAGCAGCCTGGGACTGGATGCTTTTGCCCAGCATCATAGGGTATGGTAAAGGCATTTAAGAGAAGATGGTTAATCTTCCCTTTCTACCACAGGCAGTAACACCTTTTCTCAGTGATGAAGAGATCAGAAGGGGGTTTGATATTTTAAGATACAAAATCACCAACATAATGACTTCCATTTTAATTAGACTGAACCATATTTGGGTGGATGAGTTCTGACAAACAATAACCCTTCAAGGACCCTGTTCTCCCCATGTTCTGGTCTATCAATTCCTTGCAGCTCCCCACCAGCTGTTCTGCTTTCTGTCCCCCCCAGTTGTACAGTCATCTCAAAGTGACACAGCACTCCAGCTTCAGAAATGGCCAATAAAACCATGAAGCCTAACTTTCTAGCCTGTCTAGCCATCCCTTCAAGTTTATTATGAAGGCTGGTTTCCAGCGTTATATCTCCAGAAACATAGGTCCACAAGTGACTAAATTCTGAGAACTTTCTTACCTAAAAAGGTGCTTAAGAATACTCCTCTAATGAATAAAAGTAGTGGTATTTACTCTCTTTGTAAGATGATACACTAAAGCTAAAAGAACATAAAGAAACAGAGCCAGGGATCTTTTAAAATCTTAAATAAACTATAAAGAGAAGTGTTTTAAAGGTCAAAGATTCTAGCAAAACAAAGGAGTTCAACTTCCAACACAGGCTTCCTAAACACACAAAACTTGTTTATATGTCTAAAACAAAATTGAGTTATAGTAGTTAACAGGGAGGGGAATTTAAGAAAGGGATTTTAATCCCTGTATTTAAGGGACTAAGATAAATTCCAAGAATGAATTAACCACAAAAAAGCCACCACAGAGCGGGTGAAGCATTTGTAAGTATTAGCGGCTCCCAGAGAGGGAACACCGAACTCAGTGGATCAGTAAACCTGTCCCACAAGGCAACTTCCTTGTTCCCTCACACAAAGCACATTTTGAGCGCATTTTTTATGCAGGATTCAGGATTTGGTTCCGGTACTTTAAAAGTGGCAAAATGTGTGTAACATCTTGAATACCATCCTGAATGAAATACTCCTGAGAGTCCCGGAGCCCTGAGTTCTGTTCTCCCATAGACTCCCAGTTTCTGTGTGATCTCAGGCTGGTCACCCAATCTTGCAGCCTTTCAGTCTACCAGCCTGCAGTATGGGTATAACAATATTTGTCTGAATAAGATATTTTAAGACTGAGCATTTGCAGCATGGTATAAGAGTCTCAGATGAAAAGTATTACATAAATCCAAAGGATTTAACACTTAGGAAGATGAAACATGAAAAATTCTTTTCAGTTATTTTAAACTATTGATAACAGCTTTTATAACCCACTTTGTCAAATTTGATCATATATTTTAGGAAAAAAAGCTTTTGGGGTAAAGTTTTGAATTCCTTTTTTGATTTTCTGTTTTTATCAAGTTTCCTTAATTTGCAAGAATGGGAAAGCAATTGAAATGGAATTGTAAGCCACCATAAGTCAGAGTATAGTGTGGATGTGTACAAAACCCACCAGTTTACAAGCTGCAAAAGCTTCCATTCAAAAGGGAAGGCAACCTGCCACACACTGCAGAAGCAATCCATTTTGATAAAATGCATGTCTTTGTGAATCATAAGCAGACTTTCTACAAACCTGTCTCTCTTTTTCTCCTGATTCCCTGCAGACGTGTGCAATTTTCACTGCCTGTCAGTTTATCAAAAAGACCAGAGCATCAAATTTCAGCTCTGGATTGTCAGGTCTGATCCCTATTTCCTTTCAAATTCCAAAATACTGACACATTGATTGGAGTTCATAGTGTCAGACAACAGCACTTAAGAGACATTTTTGCTAAAATATAGCTTCTGATCTATCTTTTATGTTTGGTTCGGGTTTTTTTGTTCCTTTTGCAGTCTCAAGAGTATTGATCTGGGACTCATTTATATATGATTTTCACCAAGTAGAAGGCAATTCGCTCAAAGAAAACAGTTCTTTTGTATAACCTTTTAAAAGGGGGCCCATCAAAGGGGATTGATCTAGCTTACTTAGTTTGCCAGGACACCCCCCTCGCACTTCCATGTATTGCCTGTATCTTTAAGTTTCCATATGCAAGTAAGAAAGATCTACAACAAGGGCTCACTGCTACACAGAGTGCTCAGTGTATCTCAAAGTTTTGGCATGTTAATGTCATGTAAAAGTCGTGACTCCATAGCAACAAACATTTTTATACACACACACATACACTCTGAAAACACTATAGTATCTGTAAAATAAATATTATAAAGATAAAATATTATCTGTAAAACATCTTTAGTAAATACATTATCAGAACAGATTTTCTCTATCAGATAGTATCTGAGATTAATGTCATCCATATAGTGTTTTGATTCTGACAGAGTCCTCTCTAAATTACAGACCTCTGAGCCACCCAAACAGTCATCCTGTCTCCTCGACAATTATCCTTTCTCACTGGAGACTGAGGGACTGTGTCGGACACAGCCTGTGCCTGTATTTCTGAGGTAGTAGCAGCATTTGGGTGCTGCAGTACAAATTGCATAACAATGGATTTTGAAGCACTCTAATTCACGTGTACATTGTAATTTAATGTAAATGGTTAATTTGATTCTCCCTCAAGTGTGGAAGTCAGGGAATGTCGCAGTGCTTCTCCAATTACGTTAGATAAGCTCATTTTTTTTCCCAAAAGTGTACGGTGAGGAGGGGTTACCTCCTCCCTCCCCCACTCACCCAGTATATTTAGCAGTGTGTGTAGACTGTATGTATTTAGCTGTGATGCAGACTGGAAGATTTGTTGCTGCCTTGCCCTTCAGGGAACACATTTTTCCTTTTTTTAATCTTTCATATTTAAAGCAAACATCCTTCAAGGATAATACTATATAAATATACACACGTGTGTTTTTTAAAAGTGTGTGTGTGTACACGTATATATGCACATACACAAACATTTTGATCAAAGAATCACCCATTTCTGGGAGCAGAAAATAAAATAACTCCTCCACAGAGGGAGCAGAAAATAAAATATCTGTTTCACCATACTCTCAACAAGGCCTCTCCTTTCAGAGACAAAAATTGTCAGGGCTGCTGTCAAACTATGGTCACATGTGGGAGAAAGACAGACAGGGTAAACAGTGCCTGTACCAACTGGATGGAAACTGCAGGAGTTTCTCAATAACATTTGAAAAGACAGAAGAGTGAATGGGAGATCAGTGAATAAGCAAACCTTAGAACTTCCAAATAAGAAGTAAAAGCTAAAATAGTATAAATTGTATCAACTAAATTCCTGATGTTAAGGCAAAAATTGATTTATCTAAACCTCTTTGCGAACTATCTACCCCTTTTAAGAAAGTTGTATGAAAGTTACATGAATTTTACCACTTTCACTCTTAAACCTTCTCACATCTGAGCAGTGATATGAGAAGCTTTTGCACTACCCTTACAGTTCATTTTCTATTTGTATTAACTTCTAAGAGCTTCAAAACATGTATGTTATTTTTAAAAGGATACTAAGGGAGACATTTGGGATTGGGGAGGACAAAACAATACAATGTTACTTCTTCCTAACTGGTAAAATTCTCAATTTCCAAAAGCCAAAATGTTTTTGTCAAGCTTCTGAGCTTAGAATGGAGAAAGATATTCTATATGCAACTCAAACATATCATGCAGCCAAGGGAAAATATATATAATTAACTGAAGAGGAGCTTAAGAAGTTGTGCTGGCAACGCGTAGGGTTTGTGGGAGCCAGTGCCGTGCACGGGGTGGGAAGCACAGATTTCCTTCTGCGAGAACTGACCTACATTTACAGCAGGAGTTGACGCTGCCTTTTGCTCATCTTACTGAAGGGGATGTCTGTTTAAAGCCTTCCATATAACACTGGTTATATCCAGAAGAGTCATGTACAGAACAATGAAAACATGGAATGTTAATAACAATCCATGAGGATTCAGGAAGCATTTCTATTTAATATACTGCATTTGTTTATTGTGTACTCATACATATACATATACAGCTACATATACTAGCTAAAAGAACTGTTTTTCATTTTTGGCATGAGGGAAGTTGTAAAAGCTATCATGGCTAGAAGAAATACTTTTTTATTTTTGCTATGCTCTTTGTTTTAAAGGACCTAAAATACTTTGCTTCTATTTGAATAAGAAGTAGGATAAACAGATGAGTGACAATAGAGGGTATGTACTGTAATGTTCTCTCTTTATTACAGAACCTTGTCTTTATGCAAGCAAATCAGTACTTTCCCAAAAAGGTAAGAACCTGTTTGGCTAAATGAAAGATTGGTTATGACATTTTCAACATTATTACTTTTGATCCATTAGCACCTGAAGCCCAAGCCAAGATCAGGGTAGAAGTCTTGTTTCTGAATCATTTACAATTTAGTTAATTAATACCAAAAGAAAACCAAGGCACAGAGAAGTTGAGTGATTTGCTAAGGGTCATAAAGTAGTTCAACAGCAGAGGCAATAAAAGAGCCCTGTTTGACTTTCAGCCTGTTTCCCTTCCCACTGTGCCTTCCACCCTGCAACACACAAGGCCAAATTTTCTCCATGTATTACTATGTCAGATAAAGAATATAAACTGGCAAAAATGACATGGCATTTTTTTTACTGGAATTAACTTGCACTGGTATGTCATTTTTGAGAGGATTCCATAATTTATCTTCCATAGAACAAACAGGAATTCCTTGCTACTCACACTAAAAAATCCAAATTAAAAAATGAAAACCAAAACCAAATATTTCTGGAGATCTAAAACATTTCCAAGGTCTTTAAAAAAGAAATGGAGCAGAAGGCTATTCTTCACAGTTTCTTAATTCTTAATGTCAGTTCTTCTGGAGTCAGAGCCTCATTACTGCTAAGTTTTGAGACAGCAGGTATGTGGAAGCTATGAATGGCCCCAAATGCAGAAGAACCTTCTGTCAGCATGGATGCACATATGTGAGTTGGGGTGCAAGATCTTTGCAAAGGCATAAACCAACGGAATGTGAGGTGGTCAAGAAGGCAGATACTTTTACTTTTAGGGAGATGAATCAACATTTGACTCAAATATTGTGCAGAAACAAAAAGCATTAAGTAAAAGTATGCCCTGAACTCCCCTGGAATCACCATGGTGAGACAGCTCTTCCTCGCTTCATCAGCTGTCATGAATTGCTGTTTATGTCCAGACCTTCCATGTTACCGACAAAGCACTTACACAGCAAAGTGTTGGACTCAGTACCAGCTGGCACACACACTTTTTTCTCTGTCTTTCCTCCAGTGTAGAGATGATATTTTTCAGATTTGTTTCCAGTCAGGTCGTGGTAGGCCAGCTCAGTTTCAACCAGATTAAGATTTTGCCTATAAAACTCTAAGCAGAGCAGGACCAAATACACCTGTAACCCAGGCTCCTATACTGTTGGAAAAGAAAGCAGTGCTAAGAGCAGATCAGGCAGCAATGCTGTCAGCCATCCATCCAAACCAAGGATCATCTGGCAGTAATGCCTTACTGAAATGGCCAGCGAGCTGGGGAAGTGGGCACAGTGCCATTCCAACAGATGGGCAGGGGTCTTAGGCAGCCAAGAGCCCGTGTATGTGTGTCAAGTGAGGGTACTTAGGGCAGGATTCCCATGGCTATCCAGTCTAAACTTGCACTTTGACAAAGAAACGCACCATTGCTAATCCAGCTCAGGGCTGGATTAAGTGGGAAGGAAAAGGAACAGCTTCTATCACCACTTGGGACTCAGGATGGACGGGTGGCTGGAACAGAGAAAAGCCTATTTCTGCATTTTCTTTGGTCTTTTTCTGCAACACACACATGGGAAATTATGTTCTGGCCAGATACAACACGAAAAACAGGAGCTACTGTCTTCAACTGTGAAAGAGCTTTACTACTTCTTTTTAATATACATACATATAAGAAATATTCTTCTTAACAACCCCCTATTTAACTGAGCAACTATCTGAAATGTCAGTAATCATTTCTCTTTTTCTGACATAACTTTGGTTATGCAATATGGGGAATAACAGCTATGTAAAACACACTTCAGACAGACATTCCACTTACAACACGAGGTTTTCCAGTCCCTGTGTGGAAATAATGTGAGGTACTGTAAGGCAGAGGTGTGCAAGAAAATCTCCATTGATGTCAAAACCTAAAATGCATTAGCAGTGAACATTTTGGGTCCAACTCTACCCTATTTTAAGCTCTAAGTAAATCACAAAGCAATCATTAGGATCACAGGGAGGTAAGTGAGGGCTGAATGTGTAGCTTTAGTAACTAAAGCAGTGATTAATTACATTTAATCTGGTGTTGGTGCATGCATTAACCCACTGAAAAGGATATCATAAAGAACCAAATATTCCATAATCAGGACTAGTTATATGATAACATTTAGTACTTCCAGGTAATTCATGGATGTTAAAAAACTTCATTATACTTCTAAGAGGCAAGAGGTATTATCACCATACTACATATGAAGAACCAACACCACAAGCAGCTTTAAGAACTTGCTTACTTTGGATGAAACAAGTGGCAATGGTTATGGAATTACAAGGAAGTTTCTGGTTCCTAATTTTGTGGCCAAACCACTAGATCTTTACTAAGGTTTTTGGGCCAGAAGAAATAATTTTATGGTTTCTAGGATTGCAGCTAATGTTATTTATGTTATAAAGAAAAAGCAGTGATCCTGAAAGTATAAAAATTACAGGACTTGATTCACAATGGCATTTGCAGGGTTTATAACAAGGGGGTTTGGGTAAGAGAGGTTGGAAGCTGCAGAAAAGGATAGGAAGCAGAACAGAAAAAGTGATTTGACATCAATTGCAGACCCTTGCAGTCTTTTGGGCTCATGGAACACATACAGGTTTGCAACTAATGTCATTGTAAATAGATTTGAGCTTGAATGCAAGTATTTAAAAAACCTTTAATAGTGATTATCTTGGTAAGACAATGCTATATTTTGTATTATTCTGTAATGGGTTAGACAAAAATTATATTCCTGTTCTCAGCAGTATGTAAATCGTCACATTTGTGTGAAGAGTTCCCCAAGATTTCTCTGAGTTGCATGCTCTTAGAAAAGCAGTATGTGTTTCAAGAATAAATTATGTTCTACTTCTTTATATGATTACAAAAAAATCATACTAAATTTGGCATGCTGACCTTTCACTTACATCTTCAATCAGAAAAAAATGGACAGAAATAAACTTGGTTATAATAAAAAAGGCGCAGTGTAGGAATCCTCAGTTCTATTAAAAGTAGAATTCAACAGTCAATCGAGTATTTGAGCTGCAATCCTTTTTTGTGAATGACACTGTTAGTTCAGTACAGCTAAGTTAGACTTCTGTACCTTTGCTCTCATATTTCCGTAGCCTACACACTCCCAGCATGGTGATTAGTTACAATTTTCACTGTTATAGCCAGGGAACATTCTGTATTTTTAGGACACCTGAATTTTTTTCATCAGTGCCAGTCATTATGTAGAACCAGGCAAAATATCATGCCAGGAAAAGTAACAGAATGCCAACATCTAAGCCAACGACAAACCCATCCTCTTTAAACATGGATTGATGAGCTGGAGAATACTGAATGCTTTTGGATTTGCCTGTCTGTAAGTGGTTCTGTGTAGAGAACATAACAACATAAGCTTTATGATGCTCCCAAAAATGAGAAAAGCATGTTGTGCTCTATCTCATTTCTATGTAAAATTAATGAAAATAAAGCAATGCACTTCCCATGCATAATGAATAACCATGCCAAACTGTATCAACTTTTTCAGACTTTCCCTCCAGAGGGCTTTTAAATGAGGTCAACAGCAAATGTATCTTTACATTTGATCTGAGCAGGAGCAGTGCACAGTAACAGAGCTTGGCCATGCAAAGTGGAGTAACAAGCTCTTCTCAATTCTGGTGATGAAAAACAGAACACTAAATACTACCCTTGTACTTGTACCAGATATGGATTTCATAGATTCGGTTATGGAGAGAGGACAAGACTGTGAGCAGAGATACACAGTCCCCATTAACAATGCTGAAAAGATCAATGCTTGCTAAGCACAAGAATGACAACCCCATATGTCAGATTCAGTAAGACCAACAGCACGTGCCTCCTGAGGGAGAGTATTATTCCTTAGAGAAGTTTCAAAGAATCAGGTAAAATGCTCACATTCTATCTCAGAAATGGGTAATTAACATCCCATCTTAACAGAAAGTAGCACCAGCGTGGTCACAATGAGAAAAAAGGAGAGAACATTTTAGGGCACTTATTCAGTGAAACTACCGTTACAGCTCATGTTCAGTTTTCCTGGTTGGAAGCAGGTCAGATCAGCATATTCAGTGTTGTACATTTCTCCCTGGTTCATGCAAAGACACTATTTCTTGGCTATGACAGACTGCACTCTGGAAGTACAATAATATACAGCAAATGCATTGCTTAACTCAGACTCATTCCTCCTGTGCTTAAAATAAATCAGCTACTGCTTTTGTTACTTTTATAAATGTGCTTATTATAGAAGTGAAATAAATTGCATTAAAGAAATTATTGGTAGCATAGTGGAGATCTGTGTCAGCTCTGGCATCTCCTGCTTGATTTCTCACTAACTCTGCTAATCCCTCTTTATGCCCAGCAGCCTCCACGCTGGTATGTCCCAGGGAAGTAACAGATATTGGAGTCCTGGGGATCCTTCCCAGACAGTCCTAGGAGCTGCCTCCTCTGCACTGCCTTGCAGTCGCGGCAAACACGAGCTGGCCTGGCTATTTCATAACCTCCATTTAGGACACCCTGTGCTATCTTTGCTCCTGGGAGGCTGCGGAGCAGTGGACACAGACCCGAAGCAGCAGCCCAGCCTGCAGCTGCAGGATTGCTGTGCACGGGTAAGTTTAGACCGTGTTGCAATTCTGTCCCCGAAGCAAGATAAAATTGGAGCAAGGAAGCCTGGAGTCCCTAGGCCGAGCAGCTCCCCCTCCTGGAAGGATGCTCTCCTTGGTCAAGGAGTAACACCCTAACGCTGCCACTTGGGAGAGGGCAATTTGTATGTCGGGATCGTACATAAGATTTTTGTTGCTGACGTTTTATTAACAGAACTGACCTAATTAAGAATCAGTCTTCTACACCAGCGAGGCTAGAATTTGAAGAGATCATCCTTACAATTTTCCTTATTAAGGGTCTATTTTTTCCTTTTAATTTTTTTTCTAATTGTATTACTATTATGTTAAATATATTTTCAGTAGAACATAAAATAACATATTCCTCGAAACCTTACAGTGTTAGGCACTGTAAAGTATATTCCAAGTCCCTTGTCCTGGAGATCCTGTCATTCTGTATAGACTGTTTTGTTTTGTTTCTTAGATGTAGGACACAGTCACTGGTAGAGCGGTCTCACAGGAAGTCTCAAGAAAATGTTAAGAATCAAATCCACATCTCCAAAGTGCTATTCTAACATTTTAAATGCAAGGCAATTACTTTTATAGATACATTATAAGGGGTTTATTATTATTATTTAAAGTGTTTAAAGGTTTCAAAATTTTCTCTGCTTCTAAAACTTTCTAACTGCAGTTAGGATTGCTTTTAGATTTCACTGGTAATTAACCATGATTTTTCATCAATCAGTATATTTGGTGAGGTTCAAAGCAAAAAGTCTACACCTACATATGTAAGTTCATACTTTCTTTTTGTCTTCTATGCAGAGACATTGTTGGGGTGCTGCTCTGCAGCACCCTTTTGCATGACTCACAGGACAAGTCAAACTGGGCATCAAGATTACAGAGCCGAGCCACCAAAACCTTAAAGACATCTTGACTACAAACACAGATATTGTTGTTTGCCTCTCAACAGAAGGACCCATAAACCACTTCACAGTTACCTCTTATTGAAGATTAATCTCCACAAAAAATGGTAATAAAAAGAAAGATGCACCATTCCTCCCCTGAAATGCCAAATCCTGGAATGGGAGCCTCACAGATCTTGTCAAACTTCATTTTTTGGCACTTGCTCACATAATTTAAGACTTGGGGAAAAACTGCTTACTGTTTTTGAAATTCAGGCACTTCTTAAAATTATGAGAAAAACCTAATAAGAGCAAACATAAAAGAAAGCTTCTTCCTTTATTCCAGCTCTTGTCACACTGCATCTATTCAGCCAGACAATTCACAGCCACGATGGTGGAAACACAAAACTTCTGTGTCACTCTTCAAAGTGACTATTCAAAGTGAGTGTTTCGACTTGCACCTTATCATTGAACTGAAAATTTGGAATGTATTTAAGTTGTTTGTTGATGTACAACTTGTGAAATACATTTATTTGTATAGTAAATTTTAAAGTACTCAGGCTTGCCATTAAAAGCAAACAGAATCCACAGAACAATTATTGCTCAGGAATGTGAACTGCAATGCCATACTTCCCTGTCCTGATATTCTTCTCATCTTTATGTCAGCACTTCTCCCCTGAATGAGTTAATGTACTTGATTTTGTCGTATTCTTTATACAGAAGTCATTAAGTAGTGATACTTTAGTTGTACTAAACAGGCAGAAATGCATTTGGAAGCAAAAAAAAAATTCTAAAGCTCCTGGAGAAGAAGCTGCAACTACACAAATGTTCACAGTCTCAGCAGTCTGGATGGAATTTAGGGAATTTGGGTTAAGCCCCCAAAGTGAGCAGAACCTACTGGGAAGGTGGAATGGCTAGGCTAAGTGATCACTAATTTGGGCTCTCTAAGGTAATTTACATTATAGTAATTAAACTTTAGATTCCCTTGCTGTTCTATTTACGAACTCCATTAACCTCTGACCTTTCTCTGAAGTTTACACCCAAATGTTTTCAACTTTTTTTTTCATAAGCAAAGAAAAGCAGTTCCTATGGAAGTTATTTCTCATAATAATTAATTGTATTTGGAGCCCGAGAGGTAGACAGACATTTTAAGACAATCTGGCTGCAACGTTGTGCTGTGTAATTATACTACAGATCTGTCTTTGTGATCCTTCAGCTGAGCCATTGCTGATATTCTTGGTTTTGTTTGTATTGGTTTTACTTTAAGTACAGCTTGCAGTATGTTTTTCATTTAGTTGAATATAAAAGGAAGAGTAAAATAAAGAGATGCAAACAAAGAACATGCTTTGCCCTTACATTCATATTTGGCTGTTACTAACTCAAAATTAATGACATTCTAATAAGCAAGTCCAATAACTTTTATGCTATGCATAGGCACATTATATGGCAAGAATTAAAGAAAAAGGTCTAGAGGTCTGTCTTGTAGCTAAAACAATGTGGTATCTGCTGCTCTGAACAGATATGAACACATATCCTAGTCAGTGAGTCACAAACCAGCTCATTCTGATACATAGGTGAAAGGCTCTGGAATAAATGTCACTGTTTCTTACCATGTCTTAATATTTGTATTGCACTCTTATAGCACACTATGATTTGGGCAGTGATGCTTTTGGAGGACAGACCTTTAAAGCTGTGAGCAATCGGTCAGATCCTGAGGCTCATCGTGTGTAATACAATGGCTTAAGAACATAACACAGTGTAAGTACCAAACTCAGTAGTCGGGGTGGGGAAAAATCCTTCCCAAAGAAAGGGAAGTGTGTTAATCTGAGCGCTTTCTGCTTTGGGGACTGAAAATGGGCAACATGGATGCTAATTTCTGGAGAAAGGGGCAGGTGCTAGGCTACATAAAGAGCACACTGCTTCTCACAACAGGGGGAAACACTGCACAGAGAGAATTAATGAGTATGTTGGGCATCAGGGAATAAAACAGCATCATAAACTTCAGTAAACAACAAAGAGCCAGAGTTGGTCTTAATTTGTGAAAGACCAGGCCTCAGGAATCTATTGCCCTTCTGTGGGCCTAGCCCTCGAGAGGCAGCTGCATCAGGCATTGATACAGCTACATCTATAGATTAATACTTTTATATGTAATTAATGTGAGGACCACAGAGATGTGTGCACATTCATGGAGACATTGCCTTTCTGCTGCAGGAGGCATGACAGAATATCTTATCTTTGGCTCCAGAATTATATTCATATAGATATCTCATAGATTGTATTCAGAAAAAACTTAAGACAATATCTCTATATAGAATAAAGTTTCAATAAAAATGCATTTCCCAATACCACAAGCTACCTGTCCTTCAAGTTTATATTTTCCCTGAGAACCTGGATATGTTTCTTTTTTTTCCCCATTTACATCATTAAAAATAAACAGTGTGTTCATTTGTATCATTGATACAAAGACACGACTATCTGCCATCCTCAAGACACCTACAAGAGATTGGTGTTTTGGTAACTATTCTTGGGTATGATACATTCATATAACTTTTAATATCACTGGGAAGAAACATCAGCAGCTGAGACATCAGAATTTGAGACAAAAAAGTAGCCTCCACCTATTCCTTTAATAAATTAGAAATGTCTCCGACAAATAGCAAGTAAATTTTGAGTTAGTGCACTCGATATGTTAATCAGATCATTAATTTGTTGTGCTGTTAGTCCTGTCCTATCAGTAAAACTTTAAAGGATGTAACACAATTCATAAACAGAAATACATTTTCAACCAAAAACCTGAGTTAATTGAATTCCACCAAAATTACTGTCCCTAGTCAAGCTGAATAGTTTCTTATCCACATTTGCTCACCAATATGCAAATAATGATGTCTGAGAGCATCTTATTTAAATGCTGATTAAATAGTAATCACTCCCAATAATTTCCCAGGATGTAGATGCCACTGCTTGGGATTGGTTTAAAATCACGATCAGTGAAAGCACAAAAGTTTGTTTAATTAAAGTTATTTAAAATCATGATTAAAGCACTTCTATTTTCACTAATGTGGATACATCATAACCCAAAATATATGTGGTCTTCTATCTGTTACACTAATCTATTAAAGGGTTTGTATTCACAGAGGACAAATTTCTTACGAGTGAGTGTTGCTCACGAAAAAGAGATAAAATGCACATTCTGAGTGATCAAAATGATCAAAGTGATCTTATGTGAAATGCAAACAGGAACACTTACACTGCGTGTTCAGAGGTATAGGGGTGAAATGTATTTCAGATAAACTCAGCAGTAAGCTATATCCTAGCCTAACCTTTTCTCCTGACAAGAAAACCACTCCTGCCTAACTTTCAAACTTGCATATTAGTCTTAGGCACAATCCAGAAAACCCCAGAATTATGCAAGACATGATTTCTAGTTTTCCAGGGTTTTGTTAAAACTAACAAAGTAAATACCTATTTTGCTGAAGTTCACAAAACATATATTCATATTCTTCACATTTCACATGGATAAACATTCTTACTTTCAAGAAATTAAATTTTATAGTGTTGTGCAAACATTTACCTTTTGATTACAAAACAGAAGTTGCAAAGCCATTAGGTAAATAACCAATCTGTAAATTATTGAACTAGCTTAGTTACCTATTTGCCAAACAACTGCATTGGTAATAATTTTAACATTTCACCTGACAAAAAAAGAAAACACTACATTTTTTCTTTTTGCCCCCACTCTGACCAAAGGTCCACAGAAGAACTTCTTTTCCTGGCCCAGGGGATGGTAATATGCCAGTAGGGTCCAGCAGAGACAAATCTCAGTGGCAGTACCTATGTACCGCATTGGCAGAGCTAAGTTTCTACCTATTGTCTCCCTTCTTTTCCTCAGCTGGGAGCAGTAGCTCATGTAATAGCTACGTATGTGTAGTATGTATATATTATATAAATGCAGAGCATCTAGTTCAGATGCGTTATCAAGAAAGAATGTAGCTAAACTGTGAAGGTTTTATTAAAAGCATTTCTATCAAAATGTGTCACCTCTGCACAGACTGTTATATCACTATTCTTTTTATTAATAACATGAAAATCCTCACACCTTTGGGGCTGCAGTTTACAAGCAGTCAAACTTTCAGCAAGAACAGTGTAAGCCATGTCCCAGTGCTGGCTGAGGCTACAGAAACATTTACTCTGTAGATTCTGATGTATTCTAAAATTATTCCAGCATCTGAATCCATTCCTAAAATGTTTCAGAAACGTGTATAAATCACAACAGTCCCCTTGGGCAGCAGGAAACCTATCTTTTTTCTCTGCTTGATTTCAGGCTGTGCATACTGTGTAGTATCATTACTAGATCTCAAGAAGAAGTGTGATTTTCTTCCTTGGTGTGAAAAGAACATACAATCACTTAGCCTCCAAACCTACAATATAGGCTAGAGCAGGAGCCTTTCTGTTAGGGTAGCTTCAAATCTATAATTTTCATTCATTCCCTGCTGGCATTGTTATTTCTTATCTCTTCTCTGCTCCCCCAGTAACATATGAGAGGGTATTAGGAAAAGAAATAAATAAGTAAATGGACAGATAAATGGAGCCTTCCTCATTTCAAAAAGATTTTAACTAAAAGCCACAACTAAACCTCCTAGTCCCCAGTATTTCAGGAACCACTTGCTAACATGCACTACAAAATGATTTTTCACCATACTCAAAACAAGGCTTTGTAGTGACTATATTGCACCTGTGACCAATGTTTGACAGATGACCATTCTGTCAAAAAGACTTTAAACAGCAGATTCACTATTTACTCTGTTTATTCATGTATAGTCTTGTTAGCTGCAAGTAAAAAATTATATAAAATGCCAGCCTAAATTCATCTCTAGATTTAGCACTACATTTTTAGCAGTACTACAGCTTGACTTGGAATAATTTAAGGACAAATCTTGTCTTAAATACCATGTATGAAAACTTTTCCCTCCTCATTTATCTGCCTTCCCAAGAGAGCAGTTAAGACATTTTTATATTCAAAATGCAAACTTTTAACTTGTATCAACCAGCATAGCTGTTGATATCAAAACAGTTAATGAATGAATCGGTGAGAAGTTACTAATAACATGTACATGAAAATCTGAACTACTACCTGAATTGAAAGCACACTGATAATCACATTGGCTCTGGGATGTTTCCCACCTGGCCAAACCCCAAGAGCCACGTTCACCCACACACCTGCAGAGTGCTGTGTGTGGCACCTGACCCTATTCACTGCACCGTGATCCAGACAGCGAGGGATAATGAAACAACATAACTATAAAATGTCTCATTCTGCATTCAAATGGCAGTCTGAGGGATGAGAGCCAGTACAATTTCTTTCTACAATTTTACCTACTAGTTTGCCCTTGACAGTGTCTCAGACTCACTTGGTGCAGTAAGATCTTGAAATTTGAAGACCAAGTGCCCCATTTCTCTATAGTTAATTAGTCCACACATCCTGCAAAGCAAAAATATAATTGTCTCTGTGTGTAAAGCTATCTGGGGGGTGGGGGCCAGTGTATTTGCATGCTAATACAAGGGACTGTTTGTAAAGATAGACCCCTCTGTTATAAATGGGATATCAGAAAGGTGCCAATTATGAAGAAGGGGTGTACTGCATTATAAACCAACTGCCTTGTGCAACCAACTAATTGCTCTACACGCTGTACAATCCAAAAATATAATTGACCCTGTCTGTAAAGCTATTTTTGGGAACAATAAATCATTAGCATGCCAAAACCAAGTGCCAGTTACAAAGCAGGGAGTATGACCAGTGTGACCATCTGCCTCCTAGATGAGTGATCCACACTTTCGGGGGTGGGAAGGGTGAAAGAAAAAAAATTTCCCCCCAAATCCTCTCTTTCTTACTGCTGTCCAAAATAAAAACAGGGCTCATGGGATTTGATGTATAGGGCATTTGCAGTACTCTGTAGAAGAGAAATATCTTTCAAAGAAGTCTTCTGTTCAGTCTGAAATCCTGCCGGCAAGGATCCCTGTCAATGGGAGTACTGTGTCTTTGTATACTGTTTTGGGTTGGCAGTGACTCTCTCCTAGGGGCTTTCCTTATTTCCACCTGGAGAATGGGTTCCACATAAACACTGCAGAAAGTCCTTTAGTCAGGCAACAGGCTAACTTATTCCATTACTAAGCAATAAACATCAGTGAGTTAAAGACGTAGCGTAATGGCTCTCTGTGTATTTGAGAATAGCAACAGGACAGATGCTGCAGCTTAGATGACCCCAACCCACTGAGAATAATCAGCTGTACCATATAAATACCCAAGATTTTTATATTATGCTTTTTCTTCAGCCTGCATAAAACAGTTCAAAACTACCTGAAGTTTCCAAGTATAAAGCACTTATGTATTATCAAGATCCAGAAATACTGATGTTTATACTGTCTTTGTCCGAATTTCTTTTGCATTGAGACATTAAGAAGAAAAATCTTTATTACCCTTGGGGGAAACTGCAGAGATGTTTCCCCTGGGTTTTACCATTTTAAGCAGCTCCTAACAAATTATTCTGTTTATTTTCCTGGTGCCATATATTTTGGTGGTAAAATAATCCAAATATGTCTTTATAAATGAACACTGTGAGTAGTCACTAAAAGACACCTGAAACAGAAATGCATCAGATCATGCATTCTTTCCAGAGATGCAGATGGGGCCTGGTAAGAACATGAGTCTTCTCCTGTGTACATCTTGTAATGAAGCAGATAAGTGGAAAAAGTTGATGAATTGTGCCTCATTTCTTCTCTGCCTGAAAGGATTTCCTAATACGTATTACTCATGAGAAATAAATTCTAAAGTCTACATTCGGGAATTTTGACTCCTGGGCTTTGATCCACAGGCTTCAATTCATGCTGGGTATGTGCCAGTAAAATCTTTGGTGAAAAGCAAATGAATAAACTTCTTGTAAAAGGGTTTACATGTGTATACAGAGGTAAGTTCTTATCTGTAAATATTATTTCACTAAACCCAAACATCTGTCCTGCTGTGGAGCACAAGTAGTTTCGTTCCATCACATTCTGTCTGGTCATACTTATTTGCTCAAAACCCAAATGTTTTTTACAGACATGTATTCCAGTTTTAATACATTTTCACTATCCTCTTCTAGAATGTCTATAATGACACAACTCACTCATTCTTTAGTACATCTTCACTTTAAACGCAGAACAGATTAGTTTAATTTCCTAGCATTTCAGAAGAGGAATGTACCTCTGTGCTGTTCTTGGAATGTTTCCTTGAGTTTTCTGCCTAGCTAAATGGAAACTGATAGACTGAGTCAGCAGGAAACAGAAAAAAGAAAAGAAAAGGAAAGCAGAAATGCAGTCAACAAAGATTTTCTTCTAGGAATGTTTACAATCTTAAAAACCCAAACTAATGATTAGTAAACAAAGTGCCAGAGAAGACCCCTTCTGCCTACCAATCTGGACAGTGGAGCTTTTTTTTTCTGTCACTATCCCCACTCTCTCCAACATGCTTGTATGTACTTCCTTGATTCCTCACATCAGCAGACGAAGATGAAGTCTGCCCTTAAATTATATTACAATAAATAATTATATTGCAATTATTAAATAATCAACCTTATTTACCAGGATGATTGTCTTGCTTTCCCCCACCATATTTTATTAATACAACATATTATAGTATGCATATCTCTGTTTAATATTTATTAATAAAAATTATTTTATTAGCACACCATACTGTATTAATAAAACAAAGCAGGATTTCACAAATTATAAAAACATTGCTGTTATCAGAACCTTGTGGTAAATTTTTTTTTTTCCTAAATTCACTTTTCCAAGTCTGTTGAGAAGCACTGGAATATACTTTCTTATCTTGTATTTTTTTTACAGTCAATAAAAGTGTAATTCACCATCCTTTTTATCAAGTAAGTACCCAACTGCAGCAGTAAAGGCAACTTCAGTCGGCAGGATGGTGTTAGGCCAAAGATTGGACTCAGTGATCTCAGAGGTCTTTTCCAGCCTAGTTGAATCTATGATTTGTACTACCACACCTGACCGAAACTGCAAGCCCTGCAAACAGCAACTGAGCTTTTCACCCTAAAAACTCAGCGGCTGCAGTGACATAATCACCACCACCTCTCCCTTCTGTGGATATTGAGGCACACGGCTTTTCTTTCTTTTCTGCTTTCTGTTCTTTTCTAGAAATAGCAGAAGTGTCCTGACAAAGTATCCGGGAAAACCCAGCATCCGCAGTAGCGGCGCACATGCGAGGTTCCTGATGATGTGAGCATTATTCATCTGAAAACCCCGCGGATCCCTCCCCAGCTTTCCGTTCGAGAGCAGTGAAAGGAGGAAGTGGCTGGAGCGGAATACAGAGAACTCGCTGCTTCTACTTCAACAACGCCTTTTCTGTTTCCTCTAAGAGCAACAGTGCCTGTATCTGATACAGCCCCACAGACAATATTGGGTGGTGTCATCAGTTTCAGCTTCCAGAGCTCATAAACGTTACCAGAGTTCACATCTCTCACAGACAGCACGTGAAACGAAGCTCACCTTAAAATTCAGTCTCCTTCCTAAAAAGCATTATGGCCACCTCTAAAATTTCGGTTGCTGGATTCTAAAATAAAACTACTATTTTATAGGCCCATTTAAACTGAAAAAAAAAAAAAATCTCAGGAACTGTAATACTTTTAACAAAGTTTCAAATTGAAAGAAGCAAACCTTTATACTGAGCAATTCTAACTTCGGACTGAAAAGCTGGTGTGCCCACACTGGTCATAGCAACCTATCAGCATTAAAGTGCATTCTCAAATCACCTTAAATAATACCAAACAAACTAGCGTAGTTTGCAATATATAACATATTTGAGCAATTAAAAAAATAGGAACAAAAGAATAATAACTGACAAAAAAAAATCCTTTTTTTTCCATGCCTTTGACTCACTGCCCCATTGAAATAAACTCTATTTGACTTCTAACATGCAATTAAAACAATGTTAAAATTCTTTTCAGTGTTTCTGCAGCATCTGCTTCACTGATTGGTGTCAGTTGAGGTAAAATTTTAGTCTTTATTTTGTAGGATTTTGCAGTGAATAGCAGATGCTTAGCTATTGTCTCAAGCAAGCAGAATCTAAGCAGTGAAGACAACCATATCACAAACAACTGTTTGTTAGAATAATCACATAATATGAGTATTCAATGCACTGCCTCCTTCTGCATATCTAACATCTTGCAAACTACAAGAAGGACAAGAACTTTGTGATGTAATCCTCCGCTTTTGC
This sequence comes from Acropternis orthonyx, assembly GCA_035583155.1. Taxonomy (NCBI): domain Eukaryota; kingdom Metazoa; phylum Chordata; class Aves; order Passeriformes; family Rhinocryptidae; genus Acropternis; species Acropternis orthonyx. Next base: position 13,727,357 of record JAWWEU010000138.1, read on the forward strand.
TTTCAATGAGAAATGTAATCTGTTAGAGCTGTAATAATTAAATGCAATCAGATCAGTCAAATCACATATGGAAACAGGCCCCTCAAATTTATAAAGACATCTATTTAATCAAGTATATTAAGTTTCAGAACTTAAAAGGACAAATATTTAAGTTGATGGTCACACACTGTGCTCCCTAACAATTCACTGCCTGTACTCACGCTGTCTGGCCATGAAATGCAGTGAAAGTGTGAATTTCTTCTGTTAGAAAGTCTTTTTGCTAGTGAGATTCAGTTTGTCACCACTATTTTGTGGTTGCGTAACAGATTAAAAGTCAAAATGTTGAAAAAGGCTGTCACAACTCTCAGGTCTTTTCAGCACTTTTGGCTGAGACAGAGAAATAGTCCAATGTGCCAACTTCAGAGGCCTCCAGAACTCTGCGAAAACTGCCCCTTCTCCCTGTAGTTCTGCCCCGGCAGCTTAGTCCTGATCTCCAGTATCCCCACACTTCAGCTGCTGAACCTCTCCTGCCAGAACCTGTCAGCTATAGGAAACTGGGCCAGACTCTAGCTTGGTTTTGTAATCTGGATTACAAATGTCTTCTTGGAATCAAATAGAGTGGATCAAACTCATTTCACCTGTCCTAAACAGTTTCTGAAGCAAGGTCACCAGAGGTGAAAGGTTATGAATTAATACACACATTCCAAAACTTGACTTTTCCCTTCCTTCCTTTTTCTTTTGCTTCTCTCTTTTTAAGAGCTATTTATGCTCATTTATCAAAATGATTGCTAGCCAAACAGGGGGGGAAAAGATTGAGATTGGTCTATCAAAGTATTTATCATCTCAGAGTTTTAAAGGAAATACAGCCTAACAATGACATCTTGAATCTATTCTCTTCTTCACAGGATATAAAATATCAAGAAAGAAATAATAGCAGGAACTGTCTGTCATACTGTCTCATACTCATCTAAAGAAGATGCAAAGAAAACTCAAAGAAGTAACTTTATGATAGGTGATTACAAAAAACAAACAAAAAACAAAAGATGATCCATAGGTTACCTCGTTGTTAGAGGAAACACCTGCATTCTGGATTAACTCAAAAGCACATGAAATGCCCCTGCTGAACTTGTTTCAGGAGTTTCACCAGACCTCAAATCAAATGTTCTGAGATCAGTAGGAGTTTTCTGATTGGCAAGATCTGGATTTTGATCAGATACCTGCAGAAGGCACCTGTGCACATCCAGCTGCTGTGAATAGATCCTCCTGAAGTCAGGTTTTGTTATTTGTGACCTGGTGGCCAGGCAGTCAGCACACTGCTAAACGTCATCCTGACTGAGGCAGTCATGAAGAACTTTGTTAAGTGGTCAGGCTGTCGCATACATTGTAATAAAGTCCTTCGACATTCTTCAGGTATTGAGGTTGAAGCCTCCCACCTCCAAAGGTTTTCTCCAATCATTGGATCACTCTTGAGACTAAAATCTTATAAAATTAGACACAAAATTGCCATCACAGTGGTCTATCTATGTATCTATATATTTAGGCAGCTATAAAATCCTTTCCCTGGCTCCTTTGCATTACTCTGCAGTGTTACTATTCAAGGCTTCCTAGTGGGAGCTGCTGCTGAATTGTGTGGTGACAGGGTTTGCTTTCATAATCAATTATGAATTCCACTGAAAAAGGCAATCCAATTATTCCTCAGCTCCCAACTATGCCAAGCACAAGAGCTTATGAGGCCACACATTCAGTCAGATAAGGGAACTGATCCAGCTTAAAACTGACTTACCAAAGAAAATACTTAGCCCCCATTTGGGTGACCACGTGGCCACATGCCAATGGAAATGGCAGTGAAGAATCTTCCTGCAAGGACAAGAACTTAGACTGTCTTAATATCATCATTCAAATTCACCTATGGATTATTTTCCGTTTTCACTTCTCAGAACACAGCCCCCACATTTATACAGACTGTGTTGCCTGTTCCTACCCATCCAGCTTTATGACTCTGCATTTGTCTGTACTAAACCAATAGGTAGATTTGTTTGCACAGGCTGAGGTCACAGAGTAACACAAACTACTCTTCACGGGTGTCCTGACCAGGTCATGACCTGCCACCCAAACAATTTTTAGGTCACCCTTAGATACTAGCAATGATTTTATATCTATCATTCATGTGTGGAAATGCAGTCAGGCCCTCCTTCATCCCCACACAAACCGGGTGAAAACACTCGTATTTACATGACGATTCCCCATTAACAACTACTTTCTGCTATCTGTCAGTTAACCAGCACTTAGCCCATTTAAGATGGGCTTTCCTGATATTGTAGAGTGTTAATTTTTTATCAGAATGTCACAAGTAGTAAGTCAGATGCTGTACCAAAGCTTAAGTATATTACATTTACATACACAATAAAGCCCACCATTTTATCACCACAATTTTACAACCTGAACTTCCAAAGCTGCTAAATTCTTTTCCATTTTTTAATATTCCATGTCTAAGTTTTCAACCTTGAACAGTAACTGAAAAAATGGAAATTAAATAATTTACCAGTTTGAGATTCTAACCAGTAAATTGCTGTGAATTTGTAACCTCACTATCATTTTCATTGTACTACATTGGCCATTTAGGTGAATGATAACCCAGGAGACAGCACCATGCAGGGCTAGCAAACAAGTAAATCATTTAGATTGCACACTGCTTTCAACTGAAAAAGGGGCAGTAAATCTGTCCTGCCATTGCCTTCTCTTTTGTTGAATTTTCAGGACGGTGCAGTCCTTTCATTGAAACAAATAAAAAAAATTCTACAGATTTAATTTATTGTCTGGGTTTTGCGCATAATGACTAAGGCTGACCAATACAAGTCAGTGTGCTAGAAGAATAGGCTTAGCCATTTAAGATCGTGTCAGATATAACACACAGCTGGTTTTAAGCATATGAAGAGAATATTCTGGTTACAGCATGGCACCATCTAATGGCTTCGGCTTTAACTGCAAGAACTCCAAATAAACAGCATTAAACTGCAGAAAATACAAACTGCCCTTCTATCCCTGTTTTCCTCACCTGCATCACTCTGTAGCAAAGCCATATAGAAGAAGAAAAAAAAATAAGAGGAAATAATGTAAGTTTAAAATATAAACCTGGGCTGGTAACTTACATGGTAGTAGCAACTGCAGCCTATTTTCAACCCAAGGCTGAACATTTTACTTCCAAGTACTTTAGCACAAACAAAATTTAGGTATACAAGCAGTGCAATGTTGTCTACACACAAAAATAACAGAATATTGTATTTTCATAGAATCATAGGCCTGGGTTGGGAGGGACCTTAAAGATCACCTAGTTCCAAACCCCTGCTATGGGCAGGGGCACCTTCCACTAGACCAGGTTGCTCAGAGCCCCATCCAACCTTGCCTTGAACACATCCAGAATTGGGGCATTCACAACTTTTCTGGGAAAGTTGTGCCACTACCTCATCACCTTCACAGGGAAGAATTTCTTCCTAACATTTCATCTAAACCTACTGTCAGTTTGAAGCCATTCCCCCTTGTCCTGTCACTACATGCTGTTGCCTTCTCTGTTCCAGGCTGAACAATCCCAATTCTCTCAGCCTTCCCTCACAGCAGAGGTGCTCCATTCCTCTAATCATCTTGGTGGCCTCCTCTGGACTCACTCCAAGAGGTGAATGTCCTTCCTGTGCTGGGGACTCCAGAGCTTTTAACTTACTTTTGTATAATTGTTGCTAAGAAAAAGCACGCATAGATTCCACAATATTTTGCATTCACATTTCTTTGAAACATATGCTGAGAAACACAAAACTTTGTACAATACATTGGCAACTTCTGTTTTGATTTGTTTGTCAGCAAGTTTGAGGTAAGTAAGAGTTAATCAAGACTCTCGGGTTGCCTTCCCGTCTGCTGGTGTTACTGTATCATACCAAGCAGATCACTAATATGCCTGCACGAAAATGGCGTTATCACCAAATCTTGGGATTATCCTTTAAATCTCTTAAGACTTAGAAAAGTTCCCTCTCTTATAAATATTTAGGATAATATCTGAGGCTAGACAGGGAATGAAATACTGGAAAGACTTACTACTGAATCTGGAACTAACTCAATGGCTCCAGAGACAAACTAAACATATTGAAAATGCTTCAAGTCACTGCAGTGGAATTTGGTCACAGCTGGTATAATCCATAGTATACAGATTTTTTTTTAATCTTAAAAAATAGCCCTATGAATAAAACAGAAAAATTTAAAGGCAGATCTATAAAGGAATTCAACTGTTCTCACAGACTGAAAATACTTCTTTACAAGAGTTCTAAGAATTGAGAGAACAACTTTTGAAAAGAGTAGAAAAAAGTACAAAATCTAGTGACACAGAAATAGACCCAATTAATACACATACTGCAAACCTCTTTTTTATCCTTCAGAGAGGCACATTCAAAAGATTTCCTTGCTACTGTTTCCTCCATACAGAATTTCACATGTTCCACTGATGCACAACTAACCAGTCATTTTTATGACTACTGCTGCCTTGAAGCCTACTCAAATCATTAATGCAAACCCATTGGCTGACTCAGCTATAATTTGGTTGACCCCTTTTATGGTTACAGAGTGAAACTGTTGGGAAGTGCAGCTGATTCTGACTTGTTTGAAGCAGCAGGATCTGTTTGGATACACAGGCTTTGGCAAAGCCTAAAGCACCATGACAATGCATTTCTGTGAGATCCCTCTGTTAAACTGGATCCCAAATACAGCTCTGAGGTCTGTGCTTCAGGGAGGCACCAACGCATTTGTCCAGCTCACAGCAAACGGAGATGTGAAGAGGGAGTCACTGCTGCTCCTGTGCAATGCTTTGAATAGTTATGATCACAATCCCTTGGACAGGAGTGCAGTGTATACCACAACCTGCACAGACAGAAGAATCTAGCAAAGGAGATAGCCTGAAATATACTGCTATTAATTATAAGACTAGATTCACTATTCAAACATAAAACATTTTAAAAACTACTTATTTAGCCTACCAGAAGTACCTACCTGTGGAAAAAAAAGACTCCAAACACAAAATAATTAAATACTCAGCCACAGAAACATATATTATAACTTTGCATTTATATAACATATTTGGAGGTCTGTTCCAATTACAGATTCTTGCAACTGGAATACAAACGCCCTTTGGCAGAATTTAAATCTAAATGTAAACATAGTTCTTGTTTACAGGGATAGTTGTAAAAGCAAGAAACAGAAACAACAGCCTGAGGCCCTGACAAGTTCTTTCCAGCTGGAAACGCCATGCACATAAGGTAAGCTGCTTTACAAGGTAAACAGAGGGATGTATTTACCACTGTCTGCACAAACACACAACGAAAGATCACCATAGGATATATATGGGGACATAAGTAATGAGAGTAAGTGCATAAATGTCTAAGCGTCTTTTTTGTATGAAAGGAAATCAGAGCATTTGGCAATGACTAGCCTTAAAACAAGTGGAAAAGATTCACCACCTCCATACACAGAGGAGGAAACAGAATTCAGATCCAGACCCAGTGGATTGCCTCCTGTTCAGTAGAAATATTTTGGAGTTGTATCCCTTATTCTGACTTTGAAATGTGATTTCAATGAAATTCTTCCTCTTCCTTTAATCCACCCTTCAAGCTTGGTAGCAAAAACCAAACCTTTCAACAAATAGCACACTTTCATTTCTGAAGAAATTAAGCTTTATATGGCTGGACAATCTTCAACCAGGGGCTCGATAACCTGGTTTTGTAAATATTTGCCACTTCACTCTTTCAGTTATAATCCCTGCTTTCCCCAGTTCTTTAAAATCATGTCACATCCTATTTAAGTGTTAAGTAGAGAGACAGAAAAACGCAAATTGCTGTTCACTTTGAAGGAAATGACAGTTTAGAGGGGTATTTGGAGTACCTGATTCTGAGTACACCTTTGCTGCTCCCTCCTGACTCGCTAACTGGCTTTATGATAACAGATTGAGCTGTTCAGTGTCCCAGTTCAGCAGTCATGACAATGACCAAAACAGTATGTTCTTCATAAGCCTAGAGATACATACACAACTGCAGACAAAATCCTTATTCTGAGACTTAATGTATGAAAAATATTTGTATTGCTTAGTTCAAAGCCAGTAGCTAAGTGAAAAGCTATTTTGCTTTACTTAACATCAAAAATAATCTCTGTGGGCAGATATATAAGCAGAAACATTGTTTCTCTCACAGGCTAGCTTCACTTTGGTAGCGTGAGAAAAAAACATCATGCCTTTTAATCAAGCCTGGTTAGCACCCTTTGGTAAGGAAAACAATTAGTGACAATTTTTTTTCATGGAGCTCCTTGGAACTACAATCTCTTCTTGTGCCACTGAGCCATGCTCTGAGATAATGCAGAGATGTGAAAACATTCTGTTCTTCCTCTTGTCACAGACTTAAGCCAGTTGTTCTGGCAAGTCAGACAGGAGGGATCTAATCAATCAATACTACAGCATACTCATGAGGCTCTGAGGACTGCACATGTCTGTACAGACACAGAACAGCTCCTTCCAAGGTCACAGGTTTGCTGCTACCCAGCACTAGTCCTTCCAACACGGTCAGTCCTGCTAAATTCACATACTTGTGGCTCAGAAGCTTACCCTGAAACCAATGCCCCTCTGGATCTATACAGCCTCCTGGATTTATCAGGTGCTCATAAATATGAATGAGCCAGGAGAGGCTGTAATGCCAGCCACTCATTAGAAAATGGTGACAAACTGAGATAACCAAAGACAACCTACTGCGAGCAGTTCCTGCTTGACCATATATTCTCAAGAGTAATGACAGCAGCAGTAGCAGCAACACTTGTGACAAGGCTCTGCAAAGCTGTCTTTGGGCAGCATATTGCTTTGAAGGTCTTGGTACACTGCTAGTGGTTTGTGTGGCAGAGTTCAGAAACACTACACTATTTTACTGCTTGCATGTATATCCTCCACTACTGACTGCTCCAGGCAACTACAGTGCCACACAACCCTTCTCAGAAAAAAAAATCAGTCATAATTTGTTACTTGAATCTTTTTTTTCTTAGCAGAGTACTTCCACAAATTTCCTCCCAACAAGTTCCTCTGATAAAGAATCAATTTACCTTTCAATGTTTGGCCTTCTATATTTTATACATACAAATATTATACGATATTCTGTGGCTTTAAATGTTTCATTTGACCACTTCAACAAGAAAAAAATACTATTTTTTCCTCATATAAAAAGATACTTTTCTAATGAATGTCTGTGCAGAGCAAATAAACCTCCCAGAACACATTGCATCAACACAGCAAAACCAAAGTTGCTCAGCAGTCACTGCCTGTTGTTTTGCATTGCAGTAACCCCACTGCTGACACTGTACACTTTCCACAGGGTACTGTCCGTATTACCAGGACTGACTTCCCTTTTTTTCTGAATGTGCTCGCTCCCCGCAAAGCTCTCCAGACCACCTGGTACCTGGTTTCATGAAAATGATGTTACATAAGTAATTCTGTCTCTCTACCTTCAATATATTCTCCAGCTGACATTTGGCTATGCTGTTTATCTCTGTCATACAGACTGAACATCTGGTAATATAAAATGTAACTCAAAGTATTCTATATATGATTCTCTGTATTTTCTTGCTGTGATGATTTACCCTGAAACTGCTTGACTAAGGATCAGTTCAGACTGTGCATTCACTACAGATTGAAAACCTTTTCTCTGAATTTTCTTTCTAGGAAATAAGGGATCAGAATAGCATTAAGGTTCTGACACTATACTTCAACAAACATGACTGTATTAGTTTATTAAATGTATTAAGTGTAGATGAAAGGTTAGAAATTGATGCTGAACTGGAAATATAAATGATAAACCAGCTTTAATTTTATGAACCAGTCAAGCATTTTCAGTTATTGGTCTCTTTACAGCAGAACTGAGTTTTAGTTCAACTGCTTCAGATAGCCAGAGGCCCATACACATGTCAAACTCCACCCTTTTTGTTCCAGCTGGATGGCCTTGCAGGGGACTAAGCAGATACTGTCAGTGCCAGCAGAGCCATGCTGTACCCTAAGCTTCACAGCACAAGCACTATTTCTTCAGTCTTTGTATTTTGACTTAGACTGGGCTAATTTAAGTGGATTTACCATGGGTTAATACCACAGTGAATACAATGAAGTCAATGTTCAGTTGCCTATAAATGAAATATAAAATAAGGCACTAGGTGTATTCACTGCTTACCAACTTCAAGTTCTTAAGATTCATTTCCAGTGTCTAATTTTCAGAAAGTTGAAAGGAAGTGATTAGATGAAACGGTTTTAAATTAGCTTTATATTATATCTAGAAAGAATGTATGAAGTATTGTCTTAAAGTCTCCACTAGTGAAACAAAAACCTTGGGAGAAGGATTATCATGCATTTGTAAATAAATCATCTGCTGATGATCTGCTGTTAGCTGAAAATAGGTATTTTATAAGAGGGGGGGGAAAGTACAAATTCTGGGAAGACCATACTTCTAGACCTTTTTTCAGTAGTGTCACATGGCATACAAGACACTTTTAAAAAAACAGTGACTATATTTTAATTTCCACAGTTCTTAGCAGAATTCTAAAGACAGTGGAGACTGAAGGGAGACCTCATTGCAGGTACAGCTTCCTCATGAGGGGCAGAGGAGGGGCAGGCACTGATCTCTGCTCTGTGGGGACCAGAGACAGAACCCGAGGGAATGGTCCGAAGTTGTGTTAGGGCAGGTTTAGTTTATATATTAGAAAAAGATTCTTCACCCAGAGGGTGGCTGGGCACTGAACAGACTCCCCAGGACAGTGGTCACAGCACCAAGGCCTGACGGAGCTCAAGAAGGGTTTGAATGATACTCTCAGTCACACAGTGTGACTCCTGGTGATGGTCCTGTGCAGGGCTAAGGGTTGGACTCAATAATCCACATGGGTCCCTTCCAATTCAGCATATTCTGTGATAATCAGCACACAGGAGGTTAATCCATTTCTGTGAGCAATCCAGAGCCTCCTTGAACAGACAGCTCTCTCACCCTGCATTTTAATCACTTGGGAATATATGAAGAAGAGGCAATACTATATGTTATATATATATATATATATATATATATATATATATATAAGTAACTTGGATATATTACAGTGGTATCTGCGTAAGATGATTCCACACTTCACCTCTAAATTTCCCCACTGACTCAATTCTGGTATTATCAGTGAGGCTGAAGGGGGCAGATAAAGTAGGGGAGAGAAGCATAAAGAAGGCCATACCATTAACTCAGTTATAATGAAAAGTCACTTATGGCACTTTAAACACTTCTTAAAATTCATGAAAACTTTAGTTATGTGAAGTTTCACTCCTACACAGTCTTCCCTGAATTATACTTCAGTGGGATTTCTGTGATCAGCAGCTCTAACACTCAGGCACTACAAGAAGGTTCCGCTCTACTTGTGCTGGGGTGGTCACGCAGATGCCTGACAGACTGTGTACAGATGAGGGTATGTATGCAATACTGGAAAGGGGTAGGAGATTATTAATCTATTTTCCACAACCTTTTTGTCCTTTTGCTCCCAATGGGATGATTTTGCTGTGGCATAATGCAGGGTTTGTACACCCCATTATATGAGTCTGGAAGGAGCTCATGGGCTGTTGGGTACCTAATCAGCTTCTCCCAGAGGCAAACAACAGACTTCAAAGGAGGAACAAAAAAGGAAGAGCCCTGCTTAATTAGTGCTTAGCTAAGAAGAGGAGCAGACTTGGGGGAAGACACAAGGATAACTGCTCCCTTTCAGAGTCCCCTGGTAGAAAGGCAGGCCTGGCAAAAGCTGTTCCCTTCTCTGGCTGCCAAGGTTCAGCTTCAGCTTGCCTGAGTCATGGCAGCACAGACACTTCAGTTTTTCAGAGAGAACAACAAAGAATCTGCTGTCAATGCAACCAAGATGCAAAACAAAAATGGAATTCTCCTGTATGTTTAGATCTAATTTTCTATACACCAAAACAAACAGAGGTTGCATGTATCTTAAGCAGAGGGTTCCATCTCTTCAGAATGACCAGGAGGGAATGCAGGCAGGGAGTAGATTGCTGCCCACTGGGGAAAGGGAAGGAGGACACAGTCCCAGGCACACGCACTGCCTGCCCAGCTTTAGGGAACAGTGACTACGCAGGAGGCATTTTCATAAATTAACTGTAAATTGCAAAGGGCTTTTAAACATTAACTTTGTACAGCTTTTGTGCTTTTTTACTATGAAAGGCATAAAAAGATTTGATTTTATCATGATAAGTGTTTTTAGGTCTTTTCCTTTCTTTTTACCAAAGAAATGTCAGAAACTAAACCTGGTATTCAGTGATTTGCCTATGAGAGTGGACAGTAACTAACAATAGAACAATGTTCTAAGATAAATATATGTTCATAATGAGCTCATAAAAAAATACTTTAAAAAGGACAAACAAAGCCTGAATTTCTCTTGCAGAATTTCTACTTCACAGAATTGTGAACCACAGATACCTCATCTGGCTCTTCTCATGTTATCAATATATTATTCAAAACTATGAATTTAAAAAAATAATAATTTAGAAGTAATTAAAAAGATAACAAAGTTTTAATGGATTTTTATACCTGTGTCTTAACTGTCTTTAGCAGAAAGAGATTATGAGAAAATATTGTTCCAGAAGAAATATTTTTATAAAAAATTTCACTGTCAAACTAGATACTTTCTGCTTAAATGTTTTATGTCTGCATGTGTATACATGAATATATTTAAACAAAAACTTCTCTCATTTTTTTGTTACTATTAATTTTAATTTTAAATGCTCTTTCTCAATTTAATTTTTCTCTCTCCAACTGCATCTCGGATCAAAGTTGGGATAAGTAGGTACATGGATATTAACAGAATATACCATTGGAGTATAGAGACCTCCAACATGAATATTTTCACTTAGAAACCTTTTAATTTCTTGCTTGCATCTTGCTGTGTTGGCAACAAAGTAGATTGATTTCTCATAATACCCAGGAGAATACAAGGCATTGACAGCTGAAGAAAGGGACACAGAAGCTTTGGAGACATTAAAATAACAGAGACAAGAGCTTAAAAACAGCATCTATACAAACTGCTTCACATCCTGTATTATGAAACCTACTCACGTCTAGAGGATACCACTTTGTTTTCAAAGACCAAATGAAGTGCACAGTCAGATTTATTATATGCTTCAAAAAAAGAGAGATATGGTCTCTGAATAAGGAATCCATGCTCTAATGCACAGCAAAACAAATGTACAATTTTCCTATTTCACATTCTTCATACTGAGCATCATAGAGGTGCATAAGCCTTTCCACACAGGTTAATTCATAGATGGGAAAATACAACTCATGTTAATAACAGGAATCTGTAAAAGCTCAAGTCCTTATAACAGAGGCTTTAAAAGCAAGCAGAATTAAGAGTGGCTGCTCACCACACAGTAACTGAGGGGAAAAAATGTTAAGGATGGATAAACTGTGGTGACAGTGTCTGTTTGTTCTTTATCTTAAGACTAGTCAAGCAGGGCATAAGCAAAATATTATAAAGAAATAAAGAACGTGATAGACAATTAATTCTTAAAATGGAAAGATTAACTGCTCTCTCTCCCAATATTTACTATAAGCTCTTGATAAGCAAGGACCTTCCGTAAAAATACCCAGTTCTTGGGTTTTAAAACACAATACATAAAATCTGATTTAGAAATGCCTGGGTTTTGTGTTAAAAATAAACAAAACAAGAAGTAAGTAGAAAAGCGTTGTGATCTAAAGAGGCTAAAGGAAAGACAGCATGAGGAAAGTACTATTAGAACTGAACAAATTACTATCTTCATTTAATGAAGATCTAAGTTTAGTGTGAGGACTGCCATTAAAACATTGCCTAAAAGCAAGGGGAAAAGGCAATCTATTATTCTATACTGGCTTCAGCTGTTTCACAGGACAGGGTATCTTTATTATTAAGATATTAACCAGTATCTACTTTGTATTAACTTTTCACCTTAATCATTGCTTATATTAAATATGTAGCAGCGAAAAAAGTAGTGATAATATAAAAAATAAAGATGTTAATTTAACACCTTCTCCTGAAACAGTCTTGTGAATAAGAACATGCGGTGTAAAGCTAAAATCTCTGAATTTAAGAATGTCTTTGTTTTGCAACTTAAATAAAATAAACACATCACTTTTTCAGAACTTGATATAGGGCTAATAAATCAGCTGGAAGAACCATTAACAGTGAAAATTTTGGTTGCTTTCCTGGCAAGTCCTGCTCCCTTTTGACTTCCCTGTATTCTTAGAAAAAGACAGCCATAAACACATGCACAAAATGAATAAATATAGAGGCAGAAAGAAAAACAAAATAGACACAAACCACCAGTAGTGCCAAACCCTATTAAGAAGATATACAATTCTCATTTGGTTAGAATATTCATATCAATGGGAAATGTCTTTTAACTACTTTTACAGGGATGTTACTTCACAGAATCTGCAGAATAGTCTGAGTTGGAAGGGACCCACAAGGGTCATCAAGTCCAACTCTTAAGTGAATGGCCCACTCAGGGATCGAACCTGCAAACCTTGGCTTTATTAGCACCACACTTTTAGATTGCAAATGCTCTAAGACTGTTGGAAATTTTTCTTCTACGTAAAAACATATTTAAATTCATTCAGAACATCTATTCAAACATTACACATTCTAGATAAATAGTGTCCCTAACCATCATGAATAATTACTAAAATGCAACAATAAATAAACCTCTTTATTGGGCAGGATTCTTATCATGCAGCTCAATTGATGCCATGGCCTACTTACAAATAACAAAAGGTCCAGTAATTCTAATAGAACCCACCAGAAACACTGCCATTTCACAGCTTTCAACCCCAAACCCTGCCTTTGAAAATTTGGGACAATAAACATTGCAGGATGCCTTTAAAAAGGATAAACACAGTCTCCAGTTCCAGAGCTGGGAATCTTCAGCCATATCACAGCTAAAGTGTCCTCTCTCATAAAAATCACTGCTGCCTAGGGAAATTAAATATTTCAGGCATTGAGTTCAAAATACTCAGAATATTTAGTCCAATTGCTCACCAGGTTGCATTTCACTAGAACTCAGTGAGAACAAAGCGAACAAAAGGCATCCTTGGCCTCCTGTTGCTGCATGAGTATAATCTTACATAACTAAATGCAACCCAGTAACAAACTGGCAGCCCTGCAACTCTTTTTTCAGAGGAAATTATTATTCAGCTATTTCTTTTGGTTGCTTTCTCCACCAAACGAGTGTTTCTTCAGGCTTCTGTGGGTTCAAGTTCAGTCAATTAGCTCTCCTCCAAATCTCATTATCATTTATAGAACTGTTAATCTGTTAATCAGGTTGACTATCATGAAGACAGATGTAAACAACAGTTTACTGGGGATAGTATAACACTTATCCTGATTTCTCTTCCTACTAATCTATGGCTATGGAAAGGGAAGGGTGGTGGAAGTGATTTTATGTTACTATCCATACAGTAAGTTTTGAGAACAGGTCTGTAACAGTTCAGTAGAATTCTGTGTGATTTCACAGAGAAAAAGAAGCAAGCCACTCCAAAAAAACTTTTCCTGACCCTTTCAAAGGAACAGCAGTGCTACGGGAGGTGACAGCACTCAGGCAGCACAAGGGGAATAACACAAGCCCAGTCTCTACAGGAATTGACTCCTGTGCTGTGGTTAGTACAGCACCTACATCAACTATGAACTGATTGGGATGAAAGAAATATGAAGACTCCAGGCATTGCCATCTACTCCCAAAATCATGTTACTCCCATGTGTGCCACTTCCCAGAGACAATAATCACATAAATCCTCCATTATCAACCAGCAGGGGAAAGCCCTATGGGATTCATCACCCCTGCAAAGCAGCACTGCAGGTGTCTGTCCCATCTTCCCTCCACTGATGGCCACATACTTCATTTTTGCTTTTGGTCTTTCACAAATCTTAATGCAATATCTTCAACACAGTTCTCAGATTCTAGCAACCATGCTCTACCTCCTTTACAATATTCAATAGCCTTTTTTTACTTTTCTACTCTATTACCCTACACTTACTCAAAAATGCAGAAAATTAGTTGAAGTACAACTTTCCAAGTGACCAAGATGAGGAAGGCAATTCAAGAAGTCATTTATGCCACCGTAATTACTACTACTGGAGCTGGGTGAACACAGTAGAGTGAAAATGGGCTGTTGAGGGACACGGTATATAACATAACAACTGAAAGAGCTGTCCAAAGTGCACTAAGATGACAACAGTTTCCTACTGAAGCAAAGTACATGGTTTGAAGGCATTCCCAGTGGCTCTGCCACTTGAGCACAGGTATTCTTCTGTGTGTGTGTGTCTCAATTTTCACTGCTGTAAAATCAAGAGCATTTATGCGCTGGTTTTGGCTGGGATCAACAAAATTGTATCACTTCACAATATGGTTTAGTGGGCATGGTGATATTGGGTCGAAGGCTGGTCGTGATCCTGGAGATATTTTCCAAACTTAATGATTCTATGTCCTATAGAATTAATTCCTTTCATACCAGCTGGTGTGGGGCTGTGGTTTGGATCAGTGCTGAAAACAGTATTGATAACTCAGGGCTGTTTTTCATTATCACTGAGCAGGTCTTACACAGAGCCAAAGCCTTTCCTGCTCCTCATCCCACCCCACAGCAAGAAGTTGGGGATGCACAAGGAGTTGGGAGGGGACACAGCCGGGACAGCTGATTCCAGCTGACCCAAGGGATATCCCAGCCCCATTGCATCATGCTCAGCATATAAATCTGGGGACCAGGAGGAAGTGCAGGATGTTTGGAGTGATGGTGTTTGTCTTCCCAAGTCACTGTTACATGTGATGGGGCCCTGCTGTCCCGGGTATGGCTGAACATCTGCCCACCCTTGGGAAGTGGGGAATGAATTCATGGGTTTGCTTTGTTTTTGCATGTGGTTTTTGCTTTACCTATTAATCTGCCTTTATCTCAACCCATGAGTTTTCTCACTTTTTACCTTTTCTGTTCTCTCCACCACAAAGCAGCTGCATGGGGCTAAGTCACCAGCTGGGGTTAAACCATGACCACTTACAGATTTATCTGGCAGAGGGTCCTGAGAATTTAGTGGCAAGTAAGGTATTATTAGACAACAGTAATACAGACACTAGATGAATCATTCTGTGAAAGCTTCTATTTACTTAAGAAGCATTGTATGGGACACACAGATCAATAAGCAGAGATGTGAAATATTATTATAACAATACTGCCTCATTATATACCAGCAGACATCTTCCCTTCACTTCAAAATAACCCCTATTTCCCAAGAGTAACTGTAATTCTTAATTATGAAAAGATTACTTAGTCAGTACACCTGCCTTTTAAGCATAAAATACCTTCTTTGCAAAGTATGTGCCTCTTTTGTGATTTCAAAGAAACTATAAATATAGAAGAGTGTGAAGATCAACAGTCTGCAACAGTCAAACAGCTTTCTGATGATGAATGACCATCTTTGAAGTGCTCTACTTCAATATTGTTATTTCTGGAATTTCAAGCATGAGCTCTACAAGCAGCCAGACTACACATTTCTATTCAGTGGCAATAAAAGTCAGCTAATTTGGTACCAAGTACGACAGGATATTATTGTTTATGTATGATCTTTATCTCATAGTTCAAGACAAATCTGCCTAATTCCACAAGTTATTTCCTCATTAAAGGGAAGTTCAGAAATAGGGGGAGTCATGGTGTTAGTGTGCAGTTCTCTAATTTTTTTTTTTCCATTGAAATGAGCATTTCATCCTTGGAAAATACACTTCAGTACTGAATGTATTCATTAGCCTTTTGCATTTGATCTTAATTTGATGACAAAGACATTAAATGGATGTCATATTAGAGTAAATGCAGTTTTGACAATGAGTTCACTCATCCATTGTAGTAAGAAAAGGTCCTTATATTAAAATGGATTAAGATTTTCAAAGAATCATATCAAAAGGTGATTAATGTATGTGTTAGCTTAAAAAAACCCTGCCATGTTAATTTTTATTTTTTTTCCTTAAAAAGTAATCAAAACACATTTGCATTCTGCAACACCATTGGGTGCCCCGCCCCCCACAAAATCACAGTGCATAAATTACAAAGAAAGCTTTTTCACAGCAAACACAGAGCTGTGCATAAATTATAATAACATCCTCTTAATCCCTAAAGCAGAGCAGAGCTAAATGCATCTTTAATATGTTTAAAAACTGTTACTTTTTCCTTCTTTTTTTTTTTTAACCATACTGCAGTGCTATGAGCTTAAATTTCTCTCATTGCATTGCTGCAGGCAGTGGATCTCTGAACATATATGCTTTTATTGTGTGAATACAGGTGAGAGAATAAACCAATGCCTGTTTTCCACTCTTCAACATAAAGGTATTTGTAGTTACACAAGAACCTGTGAGATATCAAATAGGCTAATGAAACCTGACTGCTCTGAAAGGGACTGGCTGAGAGCTTGGCATTCGTTTGCTAAATAAACATCTGAAGTTGTTATCTACTGCAAATGGTTTCACTTGGGGTCCCACAGTAACTGTCTTATTATAATACTAATATTAAAGTAATACCAGAATGCATTGTATGTTAGCTGAGTCATAGTATTTGACTGTCATAACTATATTATTTTTAGAAACTTTTAGGCATTGAAAATATAAGCTTCTATAAATCTGATAGAAAAATATGAGTATAATTCAATGCTTGAATAAAATTTCCTAATAGCTGTTCCAATGTCCTACCCCACACAGTCTAATTAGAAATTGATTATTATCAATAATATCTTTGATCTCTTAATAAAACATGTGCCTATCTTTCTGTGAAAATGGAGGTGGATTATAAAATAGTAAGAGAATTTTTCAACTGCACTTTGCCTAGGATATTGTCAATGTCTAAGGAAAAAGTAAGATAAAAACTCATCAGAAATAAGTTAAATGTCTTGTGTGGCATGGTTCAGAACATGTGACTGAGGATGGACCAAGAGGCCATTGTAATACTTTCCATACGATTATTGATTTCACTGATGTCAGTAAGGAAAGAAAGCTGAACTTTCATCTAAACTCCTCTCAAATATCCTTTCTCACTTATGAGAAGCTAGAGGTCCAAGGTGGTGTCCTCACTATTACACCTCAGGGGATGTAATAATGGAGAGCCACTTCTTTAGACATACTGGCACCTGACCAGGCTGCAAAAACCCCTCAACACTCCTAATAGCATCAGTATCTGCATATAGCAGGAGTAAGGTTTCATGGCACAATGGGATCTTGAAATGTCCTGGTTTTAACCCAGAGTTCAAAAGAACTAGAGAATGTGGAAGTATTGGGCACCTGGGCAACTGGACAGAATTTGAACAGCACCCTTGCATACACAGCCTGGGAAGAATTGCTAAGCATCAAGCAGATTCAAGTTTCTGCTTTGGGGTTAGAGCTGAGCAGCAAATACAAACAGCATGAGCACAATCAAGAACAACTGCTTTTAAAAGAAAACAGAATATGATTACTTTCCTGAATAATAGATTAAAAATTTGTATTTATAAATCATATATTTAATTTTTCAGGTGTTTTCTGAGGCTCATGTTGAGTCACATACCAACATGCAATCAACGTTTAAAAAAACATATCATTTTTAAATATGATATGAAATGCATAACAACTCCCAAGAGAACGGCACAATATAAATGGAACACCCACATAACTTCTTTTTTTTCCCATGTACACATAGACCTATGATTAAAGTCTGAGCTCCCCTGGTTTTGATGCATACAAGTATGCATTACACACACTGCCTCAGCAGGCACTCATTATGCAGTCACAGCAAAGAAACAGTAAATGCCTCACTGAGCAAGAAGGAAGGAGATTTTCCACTAGTTCTGTCAAAAGGCAACAAGTTAGAGAAAAGAGCAATTATTGCATACCCCCTTTTCATCCATGATTTGGGATAAAACTGTTTACTGATAATAAATAGCTAAAACAGTACTTCAGCTAAGTATCATTTCTAGAAGCCATAAGCCTCAAGAATTCCTTACCATTCAGAGTAACTACACAAGTATATAAGATTAACTAGGTAATGTAAAACCTGAGTAAATTATTAATTCAAGTCAAGCCAGAAATAACAACCTGCCCTTTAATATTTTGGGGATAAACAACGTATGTCCACTTACTCAGATGCACAGTCACTGAAAGCTTGAGTTACTCCAGGAGATGTGGTATCATTCTTTATAGTATTTTTGTTCTACGGTGGATGTCAATTAACCTACTGGTTTCAGATACATTAAATAATGCAGATTATGTCATCTGCTCCATCATCTTGCTGGGCACCAAGGAGAGACTGAGGGTGCATTTTCATAGAGTTGGCCTCTCTCATTTTAACCAGAAATTTCAAACTGGACAAAGAAGCCTCTTACCAGCCTACAATGACTGTGGGTTTGAAGAAATCCAGCCAATCAAATATCTGAAGTAGCTTTGAAGACATTATGGTGACTTACTATGGTCAGGAATGTGCATCACACTTTGGTATCTACAGGCAAACCCTACTGATATAAGTGAATGTCATTTATCCATACCTGAGGGAAGAACTTATTTTTAAGAGTGCAAATATAGGTTACATATTTAAATTAATGAAGCATGTAATGTAGGTCAAAGACAAATTGCACAGAATTTTTTTTTTAGTAGTTTTAATGTTATCTGTAGCAGTTTTCACACATACTTAAATTAGTCTGTAGGCATTTTGAATGTTAAAGAACAATAAACTTTGAGAACATGATCATGAAGTTCAATGTGAAGAACAACTTAACTCATACGCTGGAAGGGTGGCATTTGAATTTTGCCAGAGGCAAGGCAGAAAGCATAAAAACAACTGCGTTAAATGGAAACTTGTTACATAAAAATGCAGGTAAGAAAGAAATCAGTCACTCTTTCCTTTTTACCCTTATAGCTACAAACAGCATTGGAAACACCAGTTAGATTTAGACCACATGTTGGTTCCACAACTGCCAACAATAAATACTTGCTTCTAAAACCCCTAATATTGACTTGATGGTATGAGAAGCTCCAGATCTTCAACTGGAGACCATATGTGCAGGATGTGTTAATACTAAAAAACCCCTCAACATAGTCTGTTGAACCAGCAAGTTTTGATTACTATTACAGCTGGATCTTTATGTGCTAATTAGCATCACAAATTCAACATTTGCACATTACAGGAGATTCCTACATAGAACAAACAACAAAAGTCACAGGCAGAACAATTAGTTTTGGTTTTCTTGGCTTTTTACTGCTGGACTCCTCACAATCTCTTTTTCTTGTTTTCAGATAAGTCTGCTGTGTTTCAACAGATTATTTTTAAGGATTTGGTAAATAATTGTAAAAATTCATTAAACTTCAATAATTTGACACATTATTCCATGTTACAAATGCTACACACAACCCTATTGGTAGATGACTACGTGGATGGCTGCTTAATGAGTTATATACAGCTGGACAACAGGCCAAAGCACTGACACGGTGTCAAGGGAACAGCCAGCTCAGATAGACCCACCGTGTCTGACCAGGAGACAGCTCTCATCCAGGTGTGCCCCTCTCAGTTCTTAGCTCCAAAGATGGGACTTTAAGTTGGCTAGACACAAGGCAGAAGCACAGAACATAGCTTTGCTTGCTTGGAAACACGCTTAACTAGCAAATCCTGCTTAAAAAAACCAAACAAACCTCTTCAAAAACTCCACAGTTTTACGTGACCAAGGCACTGCATCAGGAAGATGAACCCTAAGACCTTCTTTTCCTGTGTATTCATAGCTCCCTTGGGATAAAAGGCCATCAATGGTGGGATAAACCCATTTGTTTTCTAATGCCCTCCTTTTGCATCTGTATATCGGGATAGGTCATCTCAGACAAATAGGAGTGTTGAAAATACGTTCATTAATGCTTATATGACAGTTTCATAATTAGGTGTTGAAGGATATCTGAGAATTGTGAAGCACATGGTTATCATTATTCAGTTAGATCTATATTCTGTTATCTCCTTTCTTGTGATTAGTCACCAAGTTCTAGCCCCAAAACTGTTCTGCTGAGCACTGCTATCTACTTTTCTGGCTCTGTGTTTTAAAATAATCCACTTCAGCTCAGGTCCAGACTGCCACCATCAGCATTGTTACATCTCCCATTAGGGAGCTACAGCAATGATTTATTATTCAATGACAGCAATGTGGCAGAAGTGCTGGCGCTATGTTTCTTAATATCTATTAAGAGTTCAATAAAACAATCTGCTGAAGATCTTTTTGTTTCTCTGATGTACAAAGACATTTTCTACAGATAATACAGCACATCACAGAGTAGTAAGAATGAATCTCAGTAGGAAACTTATATGCTTAATTTCAAATCTGTCAACATTTTTCATATATCTCCAAAGAAACTATTCATTGCACTTTCCTCTCACAAATTCTCCATATTAAATACCCTTAATACAGAAAATACATTCTAAGGAGTTGGAATAGAAAAAAAATGCAAGTATTAATGAAGTTAGATAAGCATATTAAGTTTGTCTCAAGTCTCACTACATCTTCTTTCAGTCTGCTTAAAACAGCTTGCTGAACTAAGGACATAATTCCACTGGAGGTATGTAAACATTTGCATATCAGTTTGCATTCTACATGCAGATCATATACGTGTACATGGGCCTGGAAGGCCTCTACTCTCAGGACATATATATTCATAGTTTGCAGCAGCACAAAACACATTGATCAGGTACTACAGACATCATACTCTGATCTAGAAGCCACAGAAGTACTCATGAGGAAACGCACATTCCTGTCATCCAGGCAGTAACTATAAAAGATGATATTATCATTCAGCAGTAGGGAAACTCACGATCACAGAATTTAGGACTTCACAGGAGTAGGAGCTACAGTTTTGATCTCAAAGCTGACTGTCAGCTTTACTACATTCAGAACAAAATGCAAGAAACACAACAAAGCCAGTGAAAATAAAAAACCTTAAGCTCCAAATTCTACCCTTTTTAGGTCCAGCTATAATTTTGATGCACCCCAATCAGCCATATGAAAAGAACCCACAACAATCCCAGCAATGAGAATTTTTCTTTGAGTATTCATCAGATGTTTGTCATCATAGCAAGCATCTCTGCTTTCTCATTAAGGGAACATCTTTTTACTTACAGATATGTCGTCAAAATGAAAGGGAGTTTCCACATACAAGTGACTTACAATATAGTGCCGTTACTGTGTTTTGTGACTTGCAGAGTCACAGCTTTCTGTACATCAACTTTCCCATCTTTAAAATGAAACCAATAAAAAATACTCTGCCCGGATAGCAGAAGGATTATTCTGTGAATAACCTGTAATTTAGAATTCTCAAATTCAGAATTCTAAACACAGCTTGAGCTCTTGGACAAGGACTGTAATCTAAATAAAAGAGCACTATAATATTCTGATTTTTCAGCAATGACCAGCCAACCCACAAATATGATAGCTACCATGCAAGTTTTGTTCAGAAAATAAGGGTAAAAATCCCCTTTCAGGAATGGGAGCATCATTAAAGACTACCAGCAGTTTATTGAGGCATCAGGCACAATAAAAGTGCAGTTATAACAATTGTCTCACTTTTAAACAAATCCTCAAGATTTGTAGTGAATTAACCATAATATTTCCTTAATCTTTAACTATTTCAACCTAAGAATTTTAAAAATATTTTAGTAATATATTTCACTTTGATTATTTATTCTGACTGCCCTATCCCTCAACTCATGCATCTTCAAAGTGGAGTATGCACCAGTCTGTATTTATATTTTACACATTAAAGTGTAATGTGACAGCCAAAATTTGGCGGGAACTGGGAGAGTCTCCCTTTCCCACAGGCAGGATGCTGGTGATCCCCAGAATCTTGCTTACATGCAAGGCAGGAGCTTCCAGCTCCAAGTAAGATCAGACCTCAGAGGGAGCTGGCAGCAGCTCCTCTCACAGACGCCTCTTCTGCAGGAGCCACAGCCCCCAGGTCTGAGCTCCAGGCCCTATGCCATTTTCACAGGCACTAACAACACTGGAGGCTCTACTGTCTTCAACATTGCCAAAATTGATATATCAGACTTCAAGTAGGTTTAAATATTTATATCTAGAACTGCTATTTTCAGGCTTTGAACAGATTTAACTGCATTTAATTTTAACTCTGGTGATTTCTATCCGCACTTTGAATTCAAGCATGCCAGATGCTTACATGCCACAGAGGATTATTATTACTCATTTACTTATACATTCCTCATGTATGCAGATGTTAACAAGAAAGTAGAGAAAAGATATTTCCAGAGGGGTAATACCTCCTTCTGATGAGACTCATAGCAGGGCACCTGTTGATTTTGAGTTCTTGATACAATTTACTCATTTCACAAACTTCTGACAGCATTCTCAACAATGAACATATAAACTAAAAATGTTCAGATTTTCACGGGCTAAACTTATGTAACCACATTCTGAAGTGTTAGCCTTTCTTCTAAATGTTTGAAAAATCAAAATACTTAAGGAAACTATGTTGTAAATTCTTTGTTGTTATATAAAGGCTAAAATACAGAACATTAGCAAAACCCCACCAAAAAAAAAAGTGATAAACCAAAAAAAAAACCCCAGAGTCACAGAACGGCTGGGGTTGGAAAAGGCCTTGGGAGACCACCTGGTCCAACCCAACTGCTAAAGCAGGCTCACCCAGAACAGGGTGCACAGGATCACATTTAGGTGGATTCTGAATATCTCCAGAGAAAGAGACTCCACAACCTCTCTGGGCATCCTGTTTCAGTGCTTGGTCACCCTCACAGTAAGGAATGATAGCAAAGAACACAATTCCCACAGAATTGAAAATGGAACATGCACAGATTAATCATAAAGTTTAACTTTCAGTATAAATACAAACACCTATAAAATATCAAACTTAATAAACTTAGGTTTAAAAAAACCCCCTAAGACTCACAAGAAACATGAAATAATTTAAGAAACTACAGAACAATATAAAAAGGTGTGGGGAAAAAGAGATTAAGTAAAGGGAAGCAGAGATACTAAAATTAATAACCACTGTAGAACTTGAATTTACATTTTATAGAAACCCTGTAAACTAACATCATAGGGCACTGCAGTTCTGGACACACACAAGTTAGCACCAAAGTTTGCATTCTCCGTTAGGAAAGAACACTTTGACCATTCTGTTACAGATTTATCATTTTGGCTACATAGTTCTGACTCCCTCTTTCTTTATAAATAACCTGTAGGATTGGGACAGCAGATATCATGTTGCCTTTCAATTTACCTCTACTCTCAATAAAATACTTCCTGCAGAAGTTTCACAACTCCTCTTTGTCCAGAACATCTGCTACTAGTTTGTTGTCAGGTACCTACCTCAGAGACACACGGCTTCTTCTCCCTTTAACAAAACTAGCTTTTCTCTTTTTTCCTCATGATTAAAACTCCATTGCCCTCTACTCCCAAAACACTGGCATGCTTTCTTGACTTCAAATATGAAGACAAAACATTTATGGAATGATCACACAGTGTGGTCCTCCCATAACCTTAATTAGTGGCTCTTCAGACCATCAGGTTAAATTCTTTTTGCTTAACCTTAGCGTGCTTGAGAAGCAGGAGTTACAGTTACCCCACAGGTGTCTGAACTTAAGGGTTAATGAAACAACACAGGTGCTGCAGAGGAGTTGCAGTAATGAGGGTAAAGCAGGACTAGGATTGGAGCTGGGAATAGGACACTAAATTAGATCTAAACCATGTAGTAACATAAAATTCTCTATACAGACAACAGCAGTTCTTTGTTACCCACATAAAACACAACTGTGTCATAGTCTATTGCACTGCACAGCGTGTCAGTGTCCTCCCCCCCTTTAATGCAAAGAAATTCAATTATCTGCAACAGATACTTCCAAGTTGATTTTTCAAGTAAATTATAGTTCGTACTACTGAATTAATCTGTTGTGCCTGTTCTAATCACCACTATTTCTGACCTGGTGTGGAAGCAACGCTGTCCCCAAGAAGCAGAACCGGTGGTTCAAGGCAGGAGCAGCGTTAGGAAGGCACTTGGCGCTGGCACAGACACGTGTCAGTGCCAGCCTGGGCTCAGGACTGGCTACAAGGTGTTCTGCAGGGTTTATTTGCAATGAAGGGGATATAAGCCCTTAATTCAAACCTATTTTGGTGATTAAGATATGCTCAGATTTTGGATAGAATCAGCCTAAATTTTATTTCTCCTTGATTATGGATTGGAAATAAGGTTCATTTTACATCTTTATTAATGATTACAACACTATATGGAGTACTGCAGTGTACATTTCAATTAACACTGTAGACATAACTGAGAGCAGACTGCTTTCTCTTTGCAAGTATGCCTAAGGAGATGTAACCCTTCATCTAAGTAGGAACATGTGACAAAATATACTGTATTACCTAATGGGGGCAATAAGGAAGTGGAAAATCAAGACATCTGACAACTAAGAGAGCGTTTAAGTCCAATACATGCAAAAAGTTCCTGAAAACAAAACCAAAACCCAACAACAACAACAAAAACCCCAGAGAAATTATGAGATGGTGTACCTCAAATATGACCTAAGATTTCAATACATATATATAAGAAAAAAAAAATATAAAACAAATATTCACTACAGATAAAATGGTTATTAATCCAGTGAAACCCACAAAAGTCACTAAAGTAATATCAGGAATATGAATATTATTAGGAAGAACAAGTCAGAAGTTAACTATATTTAAATGTTATGTAGAATGCCAAAACCAGATTTAATCATCATACATCAAACCAATTGGTCCTAGATTTGGCTTTTATGCACTTCTCTAATCATCACAATCATAAACACGCACATCAACTCTATACGGACATCTATATGCACATCTGTTTTCTAAGTTTCCATTTTATCTTAAATATTTTTAGACAGTAAGAATAGAAAAACAACCTGTATCAGGTAGAAGCAACGTCTTCCCTAAATTCTTCAGTAATATCCTTACCAGTAATACAAAACCCCATTAATTGGTACCTTCTCTAACACAGACTATAAAGACACTAATATTCCAAACACAATGAATCAAAAATTACCAAAAAACCCCCCACAAAACACAACTCAAAAAAATCTTCCTGCCAAAAAGTGACAACCAAAAAACCCAAGAAGAAACAGAACTGAACTGACCGCTCATATGGAGGCACTTCTTTCAGGGACGATACCTCAGAGAGGAAGATAATTCAGAGGAAAACTGCATTTTCCATTTCTACTAGTGTTTTATCAATAGTCAAAAAGTAATGTTTTAATTATAGAAGAACATAAGGACCAGTTAGAAAGTGCATTTTCTTCTGCAAGTTCTTTTCCTTGTAGTTCTTGTCAGGAATATCTTTTGTGGTTAATTCAAAATGGTGAGGCAATTAATTTTCTCTTCTTTCTCTAAGTGTCTTCTGATTAGATGGAATGAAAAGGTACTTAGCCAAACACAGTAGAAATCGTTGAAGAATTCCTAAGCATTGTAACTGTCATATAAATGAGATTTTCCTAAGGAAACAAAGTCATTCATATTTTACTTCAGTAGTGCAAACTTTCCATCTATTAGAAATAGCTCTAAATGATTTTTTAAAACTTGCAGTAACACCTTGAATCTGAAAACAGATTAGAAACTGAAATAATTACAAAGCTGGACAGACCACATCAATTAGATGAAGGATACCTACTTCCTTTATAGGAGGAGTGCAGATTAATTGAAAAGAAGTTTTCAGCATTTCAGAGAGCATGAACCCTGCTTATGGACTCGTGGTCATGAAAAGGTGTTGATCAGTCTTATCTTTAAAAATGTTTTATGCAGCCACATACTGCAGAGTTGCCTGTGGATTGGACATAATAATCAGCAGGCGAAGGAGAACTCATTACTACAAGCTCTCCTTCCCCTGCAGATTACCTCAGCATGGAGCCACGTATCTCAATCAAAAAAGATTGCTACAGAGAGCTACACAAGATGTTTCTAAATCAGCTAGCTTGGTGTTCAGCCTATAGCTACAACCTTCTTTTAACCTTCAGAAACACAGAAAGACCAGGATGGTCTCTGAATATTAGCAGCCTGTAAGTTTGGAAATAAATCACTAAGCAGATAAATCTCACCAGCAGACCTGGCCCATCCCATTGCTCACACAACTGATGCCCAGTTCAAATACACGGACAGCAGCAAGATCTAATGCCAAAGGGACAAGGCAGGACATTGCATGTGTTGGGATTAACGGGGGTTTAGGAGTGTCTAGCACATTGTATAGTACCAAGAACATTTAATGGAAAAAAAAAAAAAGTGCACATGTGGTTTTCTTATATACATATTTAACTCCTTTAAATAGCACAAAGAAACACGCGTAGCTGCAGGAAACAAAAACATTTGTCTATCAGAAAATTTTGGACCCTACTTACATAAGAGCTCCAAATCATAACATCAGTGTTTAGAAAACCCTTTAATCAGAATGTAATATTATAGAGAGAAACGTTTGTTCTTTGTCCCCGACAAGTAAGAAAATCAGGCACTTGTGGCAACTTTGGAGGTCTAAGGGTGTCATAAAGGCAGAGACTGGAATGCAACGTGAATATCACTGAAATAATGTTCTAAATACACAGACTCACCCAGGTATTACATATGTTGTATTTATTTCTGAGATAAATTATCATAAATAAAATATTCAATAAGCCCAGTATTTGGCAATGAAAGGGAAGACAAAAACTCATCTATGATGGGGGAAGCTTAGGAGCTCAGCTCCCGTGTTAATAAGATCCCTGTTGCTACTTTGCAGCACATCTTGTCTGTCTTGGCGCACGGGAACTGCTGACTCTCCCACTGCACACCTGCAAAGCTGTACAGGCAACGTGTGCAGCTTCATGTGCATCCTCAGTGGAATGTTACTAAACACCTGTCCCTTTGCCAAAAATTTGTATCTACATACTCCAAAAAAGTGAATGTCTCAAAAGGAAGATCTGAAAAGCCAGTTTTTGAAATTTCCACCTAGGCGGCAACTTTGTGACTAGAAGCTGTTTTAAATTATAATTTGTCTGACCCCAGAAAATGGGTACTTCTTAAATCTCTCTCACAATTTGTCCTTGTCCAATATATACAGAATGGTGTGGTAAAATTTAAGTATTTTAGTTCATCCAGAAATTAGAAGTTCTTTGTTTGGGTATAAAAACAATATGAAACTGGTTTTCAGCATGTACAGAAGCTCATAAACTATAATATTAGAATGAGAGACAGAGTAAAATTAAGGCAAAGGGGGCAAAACATAGAATACTGGTAGAAATCCTTAAGAGTGAACTGCTGCTAAAAGAATACAGTTACAGCATCACATTTCACATTGTTTGATGTTCTAAAATGTAGTAAAATGCAATGTATGTTCACCTGCTAATGCAGTCCAGCTCCTTGCAAATGTCTACTATTAAATAGTGACCACTCACTACAAATAATTGTATTGAATTGTGTTTCATGGGTTATTAACAGCTGAAATTTCAGTTTGGGCCTCCATATCCTGGAACATACTGCATCTGTCCCTGCTTCTGAACTGAACTGCAGCTGATCAAGCTCCTTGACCTGATTTTGACCCAAGATATCCCACCCCTTTTGCTGTGCACTGAGTCCTGTAAAATCAGCTACTAAGTGAATGTGACAAGGAACACAGCAATGCATGCCTATCTAGACGAGATCAGACTTGAGTCCTTAAAAATTATGTACCAGGCATTGCTTTAGCTCCTCAGAAAGCAGTAACACAATCTGTAATGGGAATTATGCAGTCTTTATTCTATCAAAACTAAACTTAGGGACACCCTAAGATGAGGTAACATAGAAATACTGAAATGAAGTATATGTTACAGAAGTATACACACAAGTTGCAGAATTTCCTGTTGTTGTGATTGTAATCGTGTGAGGTACTGCATCAAGAGTAGATAATTTAGGATTGGTGTTAGCATGTGAAAGCCACAGTGACCAAGAAACAATTACATGCACCTAAGATGTCATGCATAAGCTGATCATCTGCTAAGATCAGAATGAGTTTTCTTTGTCATATTCACAGCTGTACACTTCAAATCATTATCTTCTAGCCTGAGAAAACCTACTAGTCAGTTTACCACCCATCATACAAAACACTGAACACATACACAAATATTACTAATTTCAGGGCCTTAATTAGGTGCTGCTAGAAATTGTTTTCAAGTTTTCTGGTGAGTGTCACAATATGTGGGACAAGGTTGCCACAAACCAAGTAAGCCAGTTTTGTGACAGGAGATTTTCAACATAATATTTATTCACCTTCAGCAGAAGCAAACAATTCTTCCGCTATTTACATTTTATTTAGAACTGTTAGACTTGAGATTTTAAGTACCTTGGAGATTTTTCCTTACATCAAGAAAATATACATTTTATTAATGTGATGAAACACTATACAAAACCCTGCTATAAGTTACGTGAGCATAAAACAAAGCTACTTACACACAACATGAAAACATTTTGGCCTATATTTTCCCCAAAATAAATAACTCTCACATAAACCATAATTATGCAGTGGAAAAACACCAAAAGCAAATGCCAAAATCTCCATGAAAGTGCATTACCTACTTGCAACTCTAAACAGATTCAACAGATTCTCCAACTAACCACGCACGGTAAGATGGAAATAGCTTAAAGCAAAAAAAAACATTTAAAATAATAACCCTGTAAAAACTACAGTGACTTTAAATTCACGTCATCTGTTAATTTCTCTTACTATTACGGCATTATATAAAGGACTAGAATTACCCCACTTGGAATATTTTGAACAAGATATTGAAAATATTCAGGGGAAAAAAGGGAATAATGAAGCAAAAATTCCAGAGAATGGTAATAAGAAAAACTAGTCTTCATGGTTAAAGTCTATCAGCCATAAAATACTTCACAATACACAACATTCAAGGTATATTTATATTGTACACCAAAACTGGTTATCATAAAAGCTATGTGAAGGGCTCGTCATCAGAAAAGAATTATCTAACCCTGCAGTTACAGAATACTAAGGTTACAGGTAAAGTTTTACTGATAAGTATCTGTTCTTCACGAAGTCATAGATGTGAACAAAAGAATAGCATTAATCTTACCTCTGGCTGTATGAAGTTCCTTTGCCCTTCTTAAGAAAAGGAACAGTCCATCTCCCTCTCAGTGGAATTGCAGCAAATCACTCTTCTCTTTCCACTTCTGAGTTCCTGAAATTGTTAAAGTAATTTTGAGATTTCTCATGGTTGAGAAATGTGATTCAACAGAGCAAAGGACAAAACAAAGGTCATCATCACCTTTCCTGTTTCTAAGTATTATAATTTTTTCTTTTCCTTCTCTCCCAGTTTTCCTCCTTTGTTCTCTTGCCTGTCTCTCCTAACTTCTAGTGCAAACTCACTTCTTTTGGTCAATGTTCTCTCCTCCATGCTTTCTTACTTGCAGATGCTGTGTGCATCGGAAAGCTCCCCAAACATTTCTCATATTTATAGCTCTCAGATGATAGTTATGTCTCTCCAGGAAAGATGGCTTTTCCTGTGATTTCTAGTTGGATACAGATATATCTGGATTTTTTTTTTTTTTTGGTCTTCAATACCTGCAGAAATTCAGGCAGGGCTCAACTCTTCAACTTGCTGCAATATTAGTGTCTGCCTTAAGGAGGTCACTTTCATTTGTAAACATTGGAAATTAACTCTGTAAAAACACGTGTTCACCAACATAAAATACATATTGACTGCCCATTAAAACTGAACACACACAGTGTAGCACATCTATTTTAACCCCCTTCTTTTCCAAATTACCCTGACTTTTGCTGGGTTCACTAGGCCTTCACACATTGCTCCTGCCGCCAGGGACCACAATGGGACCTGCACAGACAACCCGCTGTCAAACAATAACTGCGTTGCTCAAAATGTTTGTATTAGAAAGCCAAAATGCCGATGCAAAACACACAACCGAACAGCAACAGGACACAGATGAGACGCTCCTCAGGGAGCAGGGCTGGGTGAGCGCGTTTAGGAAAACCCTCTCCCAAACAAAACCAGTGGCCAAAGAGAGCGGCGCGGGGCGAGAGACACTGAATTTCCACGTGCCAAAGGGCTTTTAGTTACGGTCAGAGCGAGCCGGGGGAGGCGCGGCTGCCACGGAGCCATCGCCCGATCCAGGCAGGGCCGGGGCGCACACGCCGGCCCCGCACAGCCCCCGGAGAGCCCCGGACACAACCCCGGCCCGGCCGAGAGCCCGCAGGCAGCGCCCACACGGCGGGGCCGGCCCGAGACCCGGGACCCGCCCCCGGGGCCGCCCCCGCCTCCCGCCCGCCCCTCGCACCCACCGCGGGCCCGGCCGAGCCGAGCCGAGCCGGGGGCACAGGTAGGCGGCCGGCCTGGGGCTTCCATGGCCGGACCGGGCCGGGCCGGGCTGGGTCGGGTCGGGTCGGGCCGGGTCGGGCGGAGCGGGGCCCGCGGGTTGCGGAGGCGCCCCCGGCGAGGCCGCGCCGCGCTTTGTGAGCATCGGTGCCTTCTGTAGGGCCTGGTCTGTCTCTGGCTGTCTGTGTGCTTACAGGAAACAAACGCGTCCTGATGCGGGGAGCGCGATGAAATTCGGGTGCCTTTCCTTCCGACAGCCCTACGCGGGGCTGCTTCTAAACCAGGTCAAAACAGTGGAGACTCGCTGGCGGCCTTTGCTAGCAGGCTACAAGAACTGCACCATCGCTATCCATATAGCTGTTAAGGACTGGGAAGATGAAACATGGAGGGAAATTCTTTTGAATAGGTTTGCTATGACACCAAAACAGGTGCAAGATTTGTTGGATGAAGGGGAAAAATTCGGCAGAGGAGTTATTGCAGGTAAGCAGCCTTAGGTTGTTATTTTCCAAGCAAGCTTTCAGACTGTAAACGTTCACTCAAATACAGGCCTGCTTTACCTGGCTGGTTTCTCTCGTAATGACATTTCTCTGCACTGAAGCACTGGAGCGAGTTGTGTTGGAGGGTCTGTTTCAGTTCCTGTGGGCTGAGGGAAGTTGTCAGCAAACCTTGTACTTTTTCATTGTGTTGGAAATGTATCTTTGACAGTCAGATTAAAGAACCTTAGGCCTCAGTCTTCTAAAAACATTCACTCTACTAAAAACTTCAGGCTACTATTCTGAACTCTATGCAAGAAATAAAATGGATTTTTGCTAACTTGTAGGATAATGTAGGTTGTGTGTTGTTTCAGGATAATAAATGTCAGTTTCACACTTTCTGCGTTTTGAGCTTAGGAACTTTTGCAGTACTTCGTCAAGTGAAGTCATAATGTTGCAGCACTTTGCATGTCATTTTAGAGTATTACATAAATAATTACATAAATCCTATTTCAGTTTTACAAATGCTCTGTCACTCTTGGTATTTAGGCAGTGAAGAAGTTAGTTTCTGTAACACAGTCACGACAGAGTGATGTTTCATTGTGTAAATTGTGCTGGCATACAGTGGATGTTGCTGCACTGTACACCTATATAGTTTTTATCCAGCTCTCATTTTGCACCGTTTCCATGTAGCTATATTTGTTAAATTCTCTTTCATTGTCATTTGAATACATTTAGCTATTCCTGAACAACAAATTACTTCTATCACATACATTGAAAAATTGTTTTGGTTCTACAGTGCTGAAAACTGTAGGTCCTACATACTATGCAGATTCAGAGCCTTGACGTACATTGCATGCTCAGTTCTGGAGTAAGTATCAAAGCTTCGTTGATCTTTATTTAACATTTTTAATCATTAAGCAATATAGAAATTCCCTTTTGCGACATTAAAAGGTTTCCAGAGAGCAAGAATTTCTGTATAGTTCAATGATTTTAAAATGTTAATACAATAGTGTCCTGAGAGTAGCAGAGGGAGTTTTGTGTTTTAACCTGTTTCAAGGCCAAATATAGCTCAGTTTTGGTAGCAGCTGTATCTCCTTAGCTGCAGGCTGCTTTTCACAGAATTTAGTGTCACTGAGTTGTGATAACTGGGTGCTTCTGTTCTTCACCCACCTGAGGTCAGTCACAGGGGCTGGCTTCGAAAGCAAACTGGCTTGCTGTATATCCTTAGAGAGGATTACTTCTGGAAAACTTTCCTCTAGGAGATCACACAGACAACTAATTTTGTATTTAAATTTTACAATATAGGATTAATTGATGTTGGAGAGACATCACTGTATCCAGAAAACCTGCCTCCTGAAGAGATTTTGGAGCTGGAAAACAAAGCCGTCCTCAGTAATCTAGAACAGAAATATTTGACTGTTGTTTCAAATCCAAGATGGCTCCTGGAACCAATTCCTGCCAGAGGGAGAACAGGTGTGTGGCAGGTGGACATCCCTGAAGAACTGATCCCTTCAGAAGTTTAGGTGTTGCCCCTTACTACTGTTTTTCCTGCCTAAAAGCAAACTTGTAATTCACAAGTCAGCACCTTGAATACATCAGCATCTTGTTTAGGATTCCCTGCCACAACTGTTTAAAATGGCAAATAGATTTGAAGAACTGCTCTTTTGAGGCAAAATAAGAAAGATGTGATTTTTTTATGACTATTACTGGAAATTATGTTTTTCTGGATTTTTCCTACATAAACAACTAAGTAAATGCCATTTTTAAATATATGTTTTTTTATTGTGTGGCTGTTTAAAATGTGAGTAAATAAAACCCATTATATGATGGCTGCATCTCTGATTAGAGGAAAACAGTGCTTAAAAGCCAGATGCCATTAATAGGGCATCTGTCTCACAGCCCACTCCTCATCCCAGTTTAAGGACAGATTGTTTTCACTCACAGGTAGGTACACAGGATGTGCATATGAAGGATACGGCTCTGGGACCTGACAGACATTGTAAAAAGGCCATTATGAGAAAGAAGGTGCTTGTTAAAAATCAAATGCAGCAAGTATTGCATTTCTTTCTCTCATCTAAGATGAAAAATACCAATAACCTTGGAAAATCTAATACTGAATTTAAGTATGAAGAATTACAAATAGAAGCCACTAATTTTGGCACTTTCAAAGAGTTTTTTCAAAATTCACACCCTGCATTACAGTGAAAATCCTTTTGAATTTCTGGAGCAAAGCCAGGCCAAGGGATGACAGTAAAAACAGGATGGGGACAACTGGCAGAGGCTTTGTATTCAGGGCACTTAGGAAATTCCATTCTCTTGGAGCACATAACTTCTGCAAGAGCTGTGGAAAGTACCTGGCACACCCAGTGTTGGGGTCCAAGGCCGTTCATCGCCTGCAGGTCAGGCAGTGGCAGTAGCATTTCTCATTTAAGCTCCGTGTCCAGTTTTCTTTCCCAGGTGTGCAGGCAAATCCACATCCACTCAAAATCCTGCTGGTGTTTGATTTTACTTCAGTAGTTGATGTGGAAAATGTCTTCTAAAATTTGTGTTGTAGTAGAAGTGAAACTAAAAAACGTGAAGAGAGCTACTTGCCACTGCCTTGAAACCACAAAGTACAAGAACTAAGAATTTTAATTGCAGAAGAGGAATGTGGATGTTGAAAAGGACTATCAGGGTGTTCTAAAGCTGAAGTTTAGGCTGAATAAAATGGTGTGATGCAGTCCTGTTACGCAGTACCCAGCCTTGTGGTTTTGTTGCTTGGTAGCAGATAAGCATAGGTCTTTCAAAAACATACAAACTGGTCTAGAAACCCAACCACCATTAATTGTCAGACACTTCAGCATGGAATGAACATGTAGGCAACTCTATGATGCTGACACATACCTTCTCAGCCTGCAGCCAGTGCCACAAGAAAACTGCACATCTGGTAACAGCAACACACACAGCAAATTGAAAAAAAATCCCAAGGAGAATATCTTTACATTTTATGTGCTTAAAGTACTTGGAAATAACCAATGTATGTTCTATCAGCATTTCTACTCAGAAATGGTACCTCAGGAGCAGAGAAACAATTGACAATCAGAATCGTTACTGCCATCCTCATCTCCCATGTAGTAAAGGCTTATTGCATTGGAACAGCAATCTGTCCCCTTAGAATATTCTGAGTTAGTTTGCACATAGAGGACCCAATGCGCGTCCCTGGCCATTTTTTCTGCTGGCAAGTCATTGCACCATCATTCCTCTTTGAACAATTCTTCATGAATAACTACACACTTTCCGTTGTCACCCCATCAAATGGACTCAAACTAGTTGCTCTCAACAACATCCCAGAGCTGCTTCAGAAAGCTGAGGTATGTAGAGGCCTTGCTTTGGCTAGAGGTCTCCTCAGGTGAACTCAGACACTCTTCTTGACCAGCTCAGTTAAGTTTGTAGAGATCTTCCTTCTATGAGAGATCCAAAGGCAGTGTCACCAGCTGCTCTTTTGTCACATACTGGAGAAAAATCAAGCTTGACTCAACTCCATTGGCCAGAAGAGAATCACATGAAGGTTCTGATGAGGAAAGCTCCATTTTAAATTCTTTTTTCCTGGTTTGAGTAAATTTTTCAGTTGAAGCCATTTACCTTAGCAGCCAGATGAGCCCGCAGACAGCCAGCTGAAATGGAGTGACCAAATCACTGAAAATGCCAAAGGAAAATTCTCAATCATCACTGACACCCATGTTGTGTCACTGTGACATCAGAGCAGCATCCAGTGTCCCAGTGACATGAACAGGAGCAGCAAGTGCTGAATACCACTTGTTGCTTTTCATTTACATATTCTTTTTTACTCAAGCCAAAAATCAAATGAAACTGCAACAAAACACAAGGCATGGGGCAGGACAGTGCTGGGCTGGGTTTCAGCCAGCAGCTGGTCCACAGGCAAGAAGAGGGATGTCTGCAGCATCAAGAATGGAAGCGCCACAGCAAGGTTTTCCAGGCATGCACCTTGCACACGTGTAGAAATGTCCACACATTCCTTGCTCTTGTTGCCATGTTACCACTAAGGACACATGATCCATGGTATTTAAACTACCAAAACTGGGGGTTACATAAACACAGCAGCTGCAAGAATCTGGGAATACCAGACATCTGTTTTTGTAAGCTACAGGACTATAGGTTTCATAGACTCAGTTTCTCCAAAGCACCTCTTAAGTCCAAGATAATCTGTCAAAGCAGGTCTTTCTTCAGACAAGAAAATGCTATACCAACACCAATGAGTTCCTATCTTGAAAAGTTTAATCATTTACACCAACCAACACAAAGTTGGTAACGAAGACCAAGCTATGATATTTATACCTAACCATCAGCTGTGAAACCTACAACAAATGTTTCTGGCATAGACTGCAGACAGTGCAATGGGGAACAGCTTATTAAACAGCCAGACTAATGGGAGAATGGTGTACATTCTGCTCAGGAAGAATCAAAATGTGAAACTGGAAAAACAACAGAAGCAACACAACTCCCAAGCCAGTGCAAGAGTTGAAATACTTACATGACAATTTACATAGCTAACTCAAAAGCATCATGTAAGTTTCCATATACTCTACTTCTCCCCCCAGAAAAGCTTTCCAGTGTTGCCTGAGAAGAGCAACACTCTTGTGCCTCTGTGGTTGAGATAATGATTGTGGCTGAACAGAAAAAGTAGTAAAGAGGTACTATGCTAAGGCATCCCCAAAGCACTTAAAAGAGACATGAAAATCAAGTGTATATTTAGGACCTAGAAGACACCTGGAATAGCATAGGCATTTCATACAGGGTTTTTAAAAAAATACTTTTAGATAATACTTATACTGTACACAACAAAACTTTTAAACAATATATTACACTGCTAAAAATGTTCATATAAATACTATACAGGCAAGCGTGCAACCAACCCATTTAGGAAGGTTCACAAATTAGACAACCACGTATCTCTGGAAAAACTCTCAGATTATCTTCGAGATCTCTGATTTGTGTAATCCAAGCCACTGATTCAGCAATACCTATTTTAAAGGAATTGGGACAAGGCATGAGATGAAATACATTTGTCTACTGATGACCAGTTCAAGTTTAATATGCTACCGTCATCTTAATCTGGCATATCAATGTTTAACTTGGGAGGTGGAATCACATATTTTCCAGGACTCTGTGTAATGACCACTCCAGTCTTTTTACGAAACATTGGTGCAATTTTTGGCGGTTCAGGCAGTGGTGTTTCTTCTGTCTCCTCGTTATCTTCATGATGAAGATCATAAGAAATATTTCCATATTCTCGTAAAAATGGGAAAATTTCAAGTAGGAACTGGCAAAAGTCTTTGCGAATTCCAAACCACCCTAAAAAAAAAAAAGGCATTATTTCACATTATTGCAGAACAGAATGAACACATAATTAAGTAGGTATACTATGCAATCTCATTTAAGTTCTCTTGATTGTTTACATATGAATAATATAGAAATTGGTTAGTGCTGCTTAGCAGTGTTCCTTATCCCTATCTTGTATCCCTATCTTGTATATACATAGATATGCATACACAATATGAACATGCATTTGCATACAGATGCTTGTGTGTATATCCATCTGTATAAATTACAGCTATACTACCACAGCAAGAATCCATTTCATTTCACATGTTACACAGTGTCAAGTCACATCAGTATAAAGAAAACAAAGGACTCTGCATCTCAACCAAAGCAAGCAGTGCCACATGGGATGACACTGTAAGCACTGAAAACTTACTACAATCACCTGAAAACAATAGTAACAGACACATGTGAATTATTTCCTGAGGACATACACAGGAAAAACCCTTTTTGAAAATACAAATCTTAATAAAATACATTTCAGTATTGATTTTCAATCTGTTTTCAGTATTTTGAAATACTTACAGTGATTTCCTCCTTTTTGTCCAAATGTTGTTGCCATTAATGTTATCAGTGAAAGCCAGAGAGGAACAAATATGGGTATGAAGGAAAAAGCATTATGCCCATCCAGTCTGTGTACTAGCAAGATCTAAATGGCAAAAAAAATAAAAAATGGTGTCAGTTTAATTGCAATACTCACTTTCAAATTGCTTAAAGCATATGCTGATTTCAGATTTTTAACTTCACACATCCATGGGAGAAAAAAAGGCCTCCACAGAAGCACATAGCTACAGTTCCAGTACAATGCAGATTTTGCTCAAAAAGCTTTAAAGAGCACATTTGCTGTTAATATTTTATTCCAAAACAAAAAGCAGCATTCTCATTTCAGTAAGTTAAAAAATCAGTATTCATCACTCACTGAAAAAAGAACAAGACACATCAAACTCGCTGGGCTTTTCCTACCTCAAATGTGAGCAGTGGAACTACAATTGTCATCCAGCTGACAGCCATCGTGATGTGTGTCCTCCTCTGCTCGGCAATCACATCCATCGAGCGCAAGAACAGAACAGACCACACAATGTAATAGAGCACTACCAGGCACAGGAAGGACATCAGGATCCACAGTGGAACACAAACAACCTGAAGGAGGGAGATTTGATTTGTCTCAGGGGTGTTATGTTCTAAATAAAGCGAGTCTACAGATTAAACAAGAAAAAGAAATTTAAGTCTTTAACTAACATAACCTCTAACAGAAATGCATCAAATTCAAGTGTGCTGTTATAAGCCATATCAGCTATCTGGGGTTCCTCAGCTTTCTATACCACATGAAGATGAAACAATTTAAAATAAAGTCAATGTAACTCAACTTTAGCAAGACTTCTATGTACTTATAATGTACTTGAAATTGATTTTAGCAAGTATTTCCTACAGTGGACATCTTCTTTGGAAGACTTCTGATTCTTCCTCAAATTTTTTGGAAAATGGATAGGACGGACATAACCATGCCAAATTGTCAGTTTTATGCTAGTTTACAAAAACCCAGACACAGAATCAGCACTTTTGTATTCTAAAGGCACTTGGAACAGGACATCTCAGCAGTTTACAGCGACCACTTGCACAGTAAGCGGATTCACGTGCATGGTAACATAACAACTAAAACTAGTTATTTACCACACCATATTTACCAACACATTCTCTAACTCACCAATCATTTTCATGGCTAGTTTATGTTCTCATTGGAAACTTTTGGTTACGATTTCTCTCTCAGCTACTGCTCAGAGATTAACTGCAGTTGATGGCACATTCCTCTCCCTCAGAGGATGACAAGCCTAAAGAACAGGCTCCAATTACCATGACCACTGAATGAAATGCCAGACCTTCAGTGAAGGATTGCTAAACGAGCAAAAATGTTATCATGGACTAATCACACATTAACTGTTCCCTAGAGTAAATATCTTTATGAAAATCAGCATTTAAACAAGGATAAGAAGAAAACACTTGTTACATACAAGCCATGGCCATCTGATGATCTCATCTAGTCTGAGTGCAATAAATATGAACTGTAGAATATTGACTGAACACAAGATTTCCAGCTAGAAAAAGAAAAAACATTAATTAACTCTTAGCACGATAAAGCTATTTCCAAGACAACCAAGGAATCTGTCAAAGGACTTCTCTGTCTCCATATTCATCACTGCAATATGAAAATGCGTTGAATTTACATTATTACTAAACATCCTGAATTTGTGAGGGTGTGATCCCAACCAAATAACTGCAGAGTCAGCTGTTTCCAATGAAAGACCTTCCTGGTATTTAAAAAAAAGGCACTACCTGCAACACACAGAGTGATTAGAGAACTAAGAAAAGCCAAGCTAATGAGACTGAAGAGTACTGAAAGTAGATTTGAAATGAGTTTGTACCACTGGCTTTCTCAAAAGAATAAACCACCAGGACACCCCACACTAAAGCATAAGACCAAGCAACCTGAAAGCTGCAAGAGCAAAGAGAGAAAAATATAAAGACCAGAGGATCAATTGCTATAAACAATTCTTAGAAACAAGTTAACATATGAGCTCTATATGGCAAGTGCATGTATATTTCCAGTGGCTAGGTTCACAATGTAATGAATTCAATATGCTTAAAAATGGTGCTTTATTGACTATAAAAACAGTGTAACACATAAAAGGACACTTTTTCCGAGCCAACCATGATACAGAGACAAAACCCCACCATGTATCACCTAATCAGTTGCAGAACAGGAATGAGCAGACTAAATACTTCTGAAAAAATTAGGAACTACTTTGATTACTCATGTCAAAAATTAATGTTCTGGATTAAAGACAGGCCCCTCTTATGTTTCTAGCAAATGAAAGGGAAATAATGAAATCTTCACAGTGTAAAAAGAAGAGAAAGTAGAACAGCACTAAGTGAAGATAAAAGATTTAAAAAAAAAAACATAATAAAAATGAGTAGAGACAGCTGTTGCCTTTTATGGATTCCACTTTCTTCTGCCAGTACTTAGCAGCTGTGCAGTCATCTGTAAATCAATGGGCAATCAAACATCACCCAGAAGAAGGGAAGTAGTTCTACACAAATTTTACTTTTAGGAACGGTTAACAGTGAATAGAACCCTACAAAATAAGATTCTATCGGTAACTGTTTTATAATGAACTTAAAATATCAGTTTACCAGCCATCCTAACAATCACTTACCATAAATGTTTCTCTCTCTGGTGATAAACTCACCTCATGCTCGTGTTAGAGAAATAGTCCCTTGAAATTAAAATACCTGAAAAAGCTGAACCTCATCTAAAAACCAGATTTTAAATTGTCATGGGGTAGTTCAAGGACATAGCAAAACAAAAAATTCCTTAAACAAAATATATTCAGTAAGAATTCTAAATTTATTGCAAAACGCAGCAACTGTGGGAATATCTTGAGAATTCTTCCGGAGGTCTTCCAAAACTGAAACGAGTTACAGAGAAGACAGAGGCAGAAAACAAAACCCTACTGTTTTATGCCTACCATCCACATTCCCAAATTAAAGATTAAACACAGAGATTGGGATGGTAAGACATTTTCAGCCCTGATTATCTAGAGCTCTGGAAACTCAATTCTGCCTAGGGACAGGGCTTGCTATCAGTGGAATTTTCTTCATTTCTTTCCATATAAGTGTCTGGTATTCCTCCATATTGCAGAGTTCTTGATGAGTTCTGTTAACATACAATAGTAAAACATGCTGCAATTTGGTAGCTGAAAAAATTAGAAGATACTAGAAAAAATTGTATTATCCTGATTTTCATTAACAATTGCAGGTGAGTGCAAACAATTCAGTGGACTGATGCAGTCCTCTGTATCAAGCCTTCCTGAGAGTCAAACTGTCACAGAGTTGATCCTGCACTGCCATGAGTTTTACACATCACAAAATGAAGCCTCACCTCCAGGGACCTGTCGTGTCGGAATCCCCACACACAAGCTGCAACTGACACTGGAGACACAAAGAATAATGGCATGAAGACCAGAAGCCAGAAATGGGTTCCTCTTTCAATCCTGTCACACACCAGGACTTCAAACATCAGCAGTAGCAGGTGGATGCCTACTGCAATTAGCATAGCTTTGAACTCCACACAGGTTTCTCCTTCTGCTCTGAAGAGAGGATAAGGAAGCATTCAATTCAAAGAAAGCACATTATCCTGCAAACATTACAAGACATTTGCTTAAGTTTCAGATATTAACATTTGTTTTTACTATATATACACGTTATACCCAAATAGTCACCAACTCCACTCCTTATGGCCTAACAGGATTTCTTGCCCAAAAAGATGCACATTGGAAGTATTTTACTCAAAGGGAGCAGCAGGATTTTAACAACTAGAAAATTTTCTTAGGATTCCATAGCTGGACAGAGAAAACAGGATTTCTTTGCTACTACACTCAGATATCATGCAGGCTGTTAGGAAATAAGCTAAATCCAAAATTATCTCTTTGGTTCCTGTGTCCACTTTCACTGAATCAACATCTTTTCCCAGAATTTCTTTATTCACTGAAGTCAGGGTATTGCAACAGAGTATTTTCTGTTACTAACAAGTAAAATGCCTGTAAAATGACAGCACACACAGGGAAACCACTTTTCCCTACACTGGTAGAACAATTACTAGAAAGGCCAAACAAAACTTGAACCACACAATGTTGGTGTATCAGAAGGAGATTTGTGAATCAAAATTTTTCCATTTAATATTCACCATAGATAGAAGAGACAACTAAACTTATTGTACTTCACTTAATGTAATTTTTCTTCTGCTCTGGGATCTTCAAATTCACATCCTACTCAGATTAACAAAAAAAGTCAACACTGATGTATTTAGAAGTCTGAAAATTATTTTAGTCTAGACTGACAATATCAACATTCAACAACTTTGAGAAAATTGAGAAAAATTAGGAGGGGTTTGTTCTCACAAACATCTTACTCTGCAAATGTTACACTTTTGCCTGTATCAGTGCAATAAACTACTGGAATATTTCTTACAAAACTGCAATTGGAGTCTGAAAAAAAAATAAATCTATGTTCACAGAATATTCAAGAATTGCTGAATATTCACCTACATGTTCACTGAGGTTATATGCACACCAAGGAGAGGAAAAAAACCCCCAAATCAACATTTTTCAGTCTGGTCTGTACATTTTCAGGAAACCGATTTAGAAAATCATCCATTCAAGTGCATATGAAGACACATATTTCTATATGGATTACACTAAAAGTATTTCTAGTGTTCTAACATCCATAGCTGTGTAAAGCTGTGCATACACTATCGGTGATGATAACGATCTTAAAAATGTTGGAAGAAAACGTTCTAGATGCTCTTATACTGTTAGAAGACCCACTTATGAATCGAATTCAGTATGGAACACACATGGTGTTCCCTCTGTTTTGCCAAATAAGCATCTTCAACTTACCGATACTGCGGGTTCCGAGCCCATACTCCTGTTCCCACTGAGGCACCAACAATCACCATTAACTTCCACAGCCATATTGGAGCAAACACAGCCCAGTAACTCCACTGAATTTTGTCATCCAGACGTAGAGAGAGCAACACAGAGAAGAGCAGCAGGCAGGCATAAATAAGAAATTTGCTATTAAACAAACAAGCAAACAAAAACAGAGTGAGGAATCAAGGTAGGCAACTTCAAATGAACTTTGTACAGAACCACAAAAGCAGTCATAGCTGAAATTTAATTGGGATACTTCCAAACAGAAAATGTGTGTCAAACTTCTTTGCAAAGAATCAAATATTTCATTATAAATATAGTATATGTCATCTCTTTCACTTATAAAACCACTGCTTCAAGGGAAGGCATCAAAAGCATTCTTGCATGACAATCTCAGTGAATGGGCAGCTATAAATAGTTCCCTCCCACAAGGATCCAGTCGGGAGCTGTGTTATTAGAGGCTCAGAAATATACCAGCTGTAAGTGTTTGCAAAAAATGTGTTCTGTCGTACAAATCAAATAACATGGTTTGAACGTCAAAAACTGAGTTATGTAATTTATGAAATTTGATCCACACCACTTTTAACCAGAGGTTAGAAGCTATTGCAAACTGTAACAGGGCAGACTCCAGAGATTTTTTTACTTAATATTTACATTCAGTTAAAAAAGCAATATTATAGAAAAAAACTACGGGATACACTTTTAACCAAGTTACTTATTATAGACTGAAATTTCTAACTGGAATACTGATGATGGTACTTAAGACTTTAAAATAGCTATGTTGATATATTTTATGATTTAGTCAATTTAAGAATGAATTAATGTAGCCGGGATACTTAAGCAGTGGCACAGCAATTGCTTGCACCACTGAAAATCAGACAAAATAATTACATAGTAAGTGATTTCCTCACCAGACAGGAAGGGGAAAGTAACCCACCCATTCACCAGAAGCTCACAGACTGCTTTATAAAAAACGTAATTAGGTTTCAACACCACTTTAGTGAAGTAATTATATGTATTTTAAAACAAGGACAACCTAAGGAACAGAGTAAAGCAGCAAGAGTCAGGAATACAAGTTTTTCTCCACCAGCACAACTTCAACTATCCACTTTCACTCTTATCAAAAAACAAAGCATTCATCAGAACAGCACTGCTGCCTTTAGATATCAAGATGTTTTCTCTCTACTCAGAACAAGTGTCTCCTCTGCCCCTTAATAAGAAAAAGCAGATTTATTGTGTTATGCTTGATGAAACCACCTCGAGATAGGATGATACAAACAAGTCACTCTTCACAGCAACAAAGAGATGTCTCAGCTTGTCATCCTTTTTTTTAACACTCAATATTTGTGTAATGTGTACTTTTCTCTGGCTCCTTAATAAATAAAACAATAAAATGTCATGTGGTAAAGTACCACTGTTCCCCGAGTGTTCCAGCAGCGTCAAAATACTCGAGATGAAGATTCTGCACAAGTGCAACATTCAGCTTGCTCATTCATCACTCGGCACCCAAATAAGCTGCACGCATCGCTCTGCAGCAAAACTTTATAAGCTCCTGGGACTTCTGCTCCTGCTTTTCCATTACTTCCAACCACACATATTTCAATTGTTTATTTCAGCCTCTGCAACAATGCGTTTCCTGGAGCGCTGGTTACCCTTTTGTTTGCCTAAACAACCGACTGAACACAGTCTGCTGCTAAGTGCCATCGTGCAAGGCATCTTACACATACAAGGTTTTTCCAGGACTCTCAGCATCTCAAACCACCCTGCACAAAGTTACTTGGAGGCCTTTATTCTGTGGTCTTAAAAATACCCGATAACAGCAAAAAATTTAACTCATTCTCTCAGTTTCTTTAACAGTTACAGGTATCAGTACTTGCTTGGCCAGGCAGCAGAAGCCCAGGCTGCGGTGAGCTGGTAATTTTAAGAAGCCAGAATGAAGACTCGCCCCCAGCAAAGCTCCCTGTCCATCCCAGGACTGTTCACACCTGCCAGCACCGAGCCTCGCAGCCCCGAGCACCACGGCGAGCACTCAAACACCACAAGGAGCCGTGGAATCATTTGGGAAAGTTACACAACAAACAAAAACCAGATGGCTGGGACTGGGGCTGGGGACCAGGTGCGGAGCGCCCGCGGGGAGCACACACCGAGCCCCGCGGCGCCGGCAGGGCCGGACTAGGGGAGCTCAGAGGTCTTTCTTTCCCACCACGGCTCACCCCGAGCAGGGAACCGGGAGCGGCGGGTTCCCAGCGCCGCCCGGCCCCGAGGCCGCGCTCCGCTCGGGCGCCGACGGTCCCGCACCCAGCGCTGCGCCGGGGCCGGCCCCGCCGTGCCGGCCGTGCCCTCGCCGCCCTCACCTGGGGTTGAAGTCCTGGAAGAAGCCGCGCAGGTTCATCGCGGCCGCTCTACCAGGCGCTCATGGCGCGGCCTCCGCTCTCGGGCCTGGCCTGC
This sequence comes from Acropternis orthonyx, assembly GCA_035583155.1. NCBI lineage: Eukaryota > Metazoa > Chordata > Aves > Passeriformes > Rhinocryptidae > Acropternis > Acropternis orthonyx. Next base: position 13,771,556 of record JAWWEU010000138.1, read on the forward strand.
CCGGGCCTCGCCGCCGCCCGCGCCTGCGCACCGCCCTCTGCCGGGAACGGGCTTCGCGGGGCGGCACTGCGCAGGCGCGGGGGGCGGGGCGGGCGTTCTGCCCGTGAGGGGGCGGGGCGGGGCGGGGGCGGGGCCCTGCGGGGGGCGGGGCCGCTGGTGAGGGGGCACATCCCTCCGGCGGCGCTCCCGCCTCAGCCCGGGGCTTATCCCTCGTATGTGCTCCAAACCCGCCTTCTTCCACCCCGAAGCCTTTCCCACTTGCCCTGTGGCTCCATGCCCTTGTGGAAAGTCTCCTGGAGCCCCTTTAGGCATTGGAAGGTGCTATAAGGTCTCCCTGGAGCCTTGCCTTCTCCAGGCTGAACGGGATTTAGATGGCCAGTGCACAACCTCTCTGCACGTGTAAATACCTGGGACAATTAAATCGCTGAGAAAGGTTTCAAATGCAAATTAAAAAAACCCCAAACCAACCAATCCAGTTAGCTTTGTTTCAGGGAATGAGTATGGTCTCTTTCAGCTTATGTTTAGGAAGTTTTCTGATGATGTAGCAAAATTCTTGAGCCTTGACTTGCACAAACAGCCCAGCCACGCGCCCTGTCAGGCTGTGGCACTCGGTGTTGTTCCTTTGCAGGCTCAGCGTTGTGTTTGTGCCTCAGTTTGAGGTTGTGTTTGAGCCTGCCCGCTCATCCCGCTCATCAGGGGACTGTCTGCTCCGAGACGTAAAGGAACATCCTCCTCTTGCAACCCCAGAGTCACGTCAGCAATGCTTGCCTAAAGTTGTGTTATTCCTGCTTAAATATGTGATTGCTTTTCAGAAGTTATGCACAGAGTTTGGTTATTTTAAAAATACGGGCTTAGATAACTTGTTCTAAATCTGTTCAAAATGTCTTAGATGTTACCTGTTCATTTGTGTTTCTTCTCACGCTTGAGTAAGCTTATAATGCCTTGTATGTATTAACAGACATCCTCATCAGACATTCCTCAGACTGCTAGTGAAGATGAGCCCAGGGGATCTCGAGACAGGTTTTGTTTGTGATTTTGTCACTTAGTTTCTGCTGCAATTTGTGATGTGGCTGTTTTCATACTCTGCACAATATATTCATCTGATAAAGCAAGGGTATGCCAAAGGCAAAAGAAAGCAAGGACATGTCAGCACAAATAATGGCAGTGGGGAGGATGTGAGGAGGTTGGTGAGAAATCAGGCTAAGAGAAAAGAAAGAAAACACAGGGAAGGGAAGGGAAGGAAAGAATAAGGGTTAGGTCATCCTCTGAGACTGATAAGATAGAAAGTGCCCGTATGACAGAACCTGCTCCAGGGCAGTACAAGAGCTTGTAAGGAACCAAAGAATTACCAGGCTTAAAAAACTGGAAACTAGAACCTTGGTTTTCATTCTGCCTGTGAAAAAGTTCAGCCTCATCAGTTTGAAAAAGAGAGCAATTATGCATAATGTATTTATCCAAGATAAAAAACATCTACTGCAATGCATAAAGATGATGCTAGACAAGACAGTACCTGTAAGCATTATCCGCAGCCAGATGCAACCATAAAACAAAGTCAAAATATTAATAACAAGGAATTAACTTGAGAACTTTTAATAATTCAGAAGGCTAATAAAGCAGCTTGCCATTTCTAAGAATATTCATGGAGGTCTCTGGAAGTAAATCAAGAAAGATTTCTTCTGCAGTTACAATGTTTTGGCTGACTGCCCAGGCAGCAAAATAGTTCCTACAAGGGAACGAACTAGGAAAGAAATCCCTAGTTACAGAAATGAAAACTCAGGGGACATACTGGTACCTCAGGAGAGCTACAGCTAGATTTTTTGGCTTGAAGTAAGTAAATGGGAGTTTTAGGAGCTTTCTTAGATCTTTTGGTGGTCTCAGATTTCCTGATTGCTGTGGCTTGATACTACACATGGGAGGGTGATATTGAGAAGAGCTGGACAGCAAAGAAAACCTAAACTGTTGTCTGAACTTAAAAACCTAAAAGATTTATCTTGAGTTTACATTTTATAGTGATTTAAGGGTGGGAGGAGGAATCTGGGGAGGGGATATAAGAAGCATCTGCTTCCTCTCAAGAGTTGTGTCTGAATACCCTGAGATAGTTTATGCGGGAGACCAAACACACATTTTGTTTTTATTCTGTTTTCTCAAAATAGTTAAAAAAGTAATCTATAGTGTCTTTTATAGTCACTGCCATTACTGCTTTATTAAGCCATCTACTTGTATTCTTACCCTGCTTAAAAAGCATAAACCCGGAGGATCCCTGTCCTTCACGGGCCAAAGTTAAGTGCAGGGGAAAAAACCTGAATCAGCTTCTAATTTGTGAAGGTTGCTTTTCTGTTGACAGTCAGCCTTGACTCCTTTCTAAGATCCCATATAATTCATGTTTGCTTTACAGACTTCTCAAAGTGTCACTGTTAGATGACTGGAATTCTGTAACATTTAAAGGGAGGACAGCAGTTCAGTAATAACTGACTGATGTGGCTGACAGCACAGCCATGACCTGTTTCTAGGATCATCTTTCATTGTCTATGACAGAACATCAAATTGTTCACAAAAACAAATCTCCAGGTTTGAAAACCTCCATTTGAATTTCAGTTGATTTCACTGTAGGCCTTACTATCAATATTTATTCACAGAACAAACAGAGATTGACTGGTAATTGACAGAGAAGAGATTGTTCAATCTATTATAATATCTCTAGACCAGCCAGTAATTTTGCACAGTTAAAAACAGTAGTGATCTAATATGAACAAAGATGTTATTGTTATTGGCATTACACACAGCTGCTTGGTTTTGAAACGAGGGTTTTCAGTTTCAATGAAAATGTCAACATTTTTTGACAAGTTAGTTCAAGGGCAGAGTTTTGAATCATTCTATTTGCTTCTGTATATTGGATGTTAAATTAATATCCTCCAGTCTGAAACCTACTTGTAGAATTGTGGTAGTTCAGCAAGCCAACTATGATTGTGAAGTAAGTCAAATTATACTACTAAAACACTATGAATTTCATAGGCTGTTCTTCCAGTTGGATGCCAGAAAATGCATTACTGCACAACTGTTTGGCCAAAGCACGATTTGACATAATGATTTGACATCACCTGCAAAAGATGTGTCTGTTTATACTTTTCCATCTGTTCAGCTAGTTTTACTCATTACTTGTTTCCTAAGCCCTCCTCTCAGACCTCCTCAGTGCTGGGGGTGCCACAGCTGACAGGTCTGCCAGTGCCATGAGTGTTTCGAATTATGGATCCCTTCAGTGACAATTGTCACTGAAGCAGCATGGTTTTCTCTTCCTGTATTTCTAACTTTCGGTATAGCTCTTGTGCCAGATAATTTGTTGTGTCTCTCCAACACTGGAGATTTCAGTACCTGGTGACCAACAAACTACCCCCACAGCAGCTTTGTGCTTTAAGGTGATTGAAGTGGGAGCGCAGCATGGCTCTTACAAACATCAGTGGTGGTGGCATCCTTATTGCCTCAGGTGAAGTCAGTGAGGGCTCTTTTGTGTTGACTGGAGGACACAGGTCAACCTGACTCATGTTTAGATTTCTTTAGTTTGACCAGTGTGCTGTATTCATCAAGTATTTTAGGTAACATTTTCTTCACTAATTACAAATAAAAAGATCCAGAACTAGTGAGGTTTGATTTTTGTTTCCTTTAATGCCTTTTTCAAACACTGTCACTATGTGACGACTTCATTGAAATTACTGTCACATCCCTGGGAGAGTTTTGGGGTTTTTTAATAGCCATTGAACTTTGTCTGTTGAAGTTAGTACAGTGTTGATTTTCATATTTTCTTTCAGCTCATACTCTGTTTTTGTTTAATTGCCAAAAGTAATAGTCATCCAATTTCTAAACACAACTAACCAAAGCACACATTTTCTGCCCTGAAGTAGTTTATTGTTTGACTAAAATTTACCAAATAGGGTTTTTAAAATAGCAAAGCATCACATTTCTTTACTATTTTTAAAAGTTTTTTTTATGTTTATCTTTAACAAAAAATATATCTGCAGCAGAATGTCCTTATATAAGTAGGAAATAATATTTCATTTGCATTAATTATTAATAAGAAATTGTATAAATTTAACAATTGGGGGAAAGTGCATTAAGTTACTTATATAATAGAAATACAGCATCTCTTTTATTTACCTTTAAATGTTGCATTTAATTTCAATACAGTAAAGTAAGACTGACTGAAGAGGTAGAATGTTTGATACCAAATTCCCATGGTTTTGCTATAAAATCCATTAGGTTGTTGATTAACACCATCACGTTAGCCCAACACACAGTAATTTAATTCTATGATTTGTGTTCTTAAAATTGAAAAATATGGAGGTGTTTGATGTGAGGTTTCTAAGTAATTAAAAAATTTCATAAAAATCTGCTGGTGGTTTTGCTAAATTTGCTATGATTGTTCTTAACTTCCCCTCCACCTCTACTTGATCAGTCCTGCCTGCTATGAAAGGAAGGCAGTTTGAGCTTTCCCTTGACCCAATAGTTCATCTGAAAAGACTAACCTGTCAACTGTTATGAAAAATAAGAACTCTTGTCTTCACTAAACATTTGTACTTTACCTAAGGAAATTGCACTAAAAATGGAACCTTTCACCAAGGACAGTCTGTGAGTTAAAGAAACCGATTGTGCCCATCATGTTATGCCTTGAAAGGGATGGGAGTTCTGCATGCAGCAACACTAAACTTCAAACTATTTATGCTCCTCCTTTTTTTTAAAGTAAAGGCACCTAGCAATTTTACTTAAAACATTTTTTAAAAACTTTAGTAATGGCACAGGTCAGGTGGTCCAAGAATCTCAAGGATCTGCGTGTCTGGATAACAGAGACTTCAAATGAGATTTTTGTCCATGACTCTTCTGAGCTTCTCTCAGAAGTCAGGTGAGATAGCACAAGATAAATGCTTAAATGCCACCAAATCAAATAACAGGTTTCAGATGCTGGACACAAGAAGTGAGTTCCATATGCCTTGCAGCAGTGAAATAATTTGCAGTAGTGTAGCATACGGCTTGCAATACTGGCACCCTGATGTACTAACACGGTACAATATATACTTTAGTCAGTGATGCAGGACAATGATAAATCAGGCTTCATCTTATCAGTAATTGGATATAACAGAGCTCCTTTTGCAATGCATTCAAGGAAAAGAATCGGGTTAAATGTCAATATGATTGTCGCAAATTTACATGGCTTTTACAGAGATAAAACACTTAACCAGATACTTGCTGCATTTTATTCTGTGACAAGGACCTACTTATATCTCACCACAATGAAAAGGGACACAAAGATATCTAAAAATATCACTTAGGTCTCAGATGTTTCAGCCGTGAAGTAAGTAAACAGTTGTTAACAAAATTGGATGGGAGACAGGGAATGAAAGTGAACAGTATCAAAGAAGATTAGTTGTTTTGGGTTTTTTTAACCTTGGCTTCAGGTCTGAGGTTTAGCAAGATGACATTTTGGGATCATCTAGCAGCTATCCAAATTAAACATAAGTGAAAATCAGAAAGCTGAAGCTCAGTGGTCCAAAAACATTGTTGGATTACTAACTCTAAGCTCACAAAGGGTGACTCAGTAAGACAACAGGATGAGGTGATTTATCTTCCCTGGGCTTTCAGCTTTACATAAGTCTACCAGAGATTTGTTTTTTAACTTGTGTTGTAGTGAACATGTGTATCTTTCTGGGGTGGGGGGTGGGGGTGGGGAACCAAAACAAAAAACAGAAAAAACCCCAATGTGTTTTAAAACACTGGTATTCTCACATAGTCAGGCAGGGCAAAGCAACTCTCCATAACATGATCACATCCTGGTTTTCCCTACATGATTCCTGTAGTAAGTTGGGATTGTCTAGTGAAGCATCATCTTGGGGATGATTTTGTTGCTGAAGGTAAAAGGTGCCCTGTGAAGAAGTCAAGGCATTTCAGGAAGAGAAAGAATTATCTTTTGTAAGACAATTGAATCTTACCCTGTATCTCTGTGAGTATAATATATACATATATATATATATATATATATATATATATGGCCCTTTTCCCCCTTCTATGTATTCCTTACTCACTGCATATCTGTGTTTGAGATCTGGAGTAGTGATGAGGAACTTTGCTCATTCAAAGCTGTATTACAGGGTATGTAACAACAGTAAGTTTGGAAAATCAAGCTTTAGGTGGACAAAATAAGTAACCACAATTTTTGTTTCTAGATGGGCCAAAAAAATTACCACAATTTGGGTCATAATCTGTCTGTCTCCTATTTCTCCCTGTTCTGTAATTCCATTCTTTTATCAAAGACATGAATTATTCTTAGTGAAGAGAGAAACACCTCTGTGCTCAAAGTATTAAAATAGCACAGTACCTTAGCCCACAATAGTCTCCCCACTCACTGGCCTGCAGGAGCATGGCCCATGAGGCGGGAGAAGGGGTAACCAGATCACAACTGCTCCCTTCTTAGCAGCTCCCTTGTGATTGCCTGGAGCAGTGGAAGACTGCTCAGCCGAGGATGGAGTTTCTGCTGAGCATGTGCAAAGTGGTTTCTATTTATTTATTTTTAAAAGAAGGCTTACAATATTATCACATTCATGAAAGTTGACACCGAGATCAATACTTATTTTTGGTTGCTCATGCTTATAAAGTTACAATTTATGTTCAGTTTCACCTTTTAAGACCTGCAGGGGCTTTGTCTTTATTTTACTCCCATGGTTTTCAATTTAATTTCTGATGGATATTTGGAGTTTTCATATCCTGCTGCTCCCTGCTATCACTATGGCTACCTCCTTCCAGCAAATCTGTTTTCCAAAACTTGTTGTCACTAGAGCATTTCATGGTACATGTGAAAATCCTTTGTATAAAAAGTGATCAGAGATATAATTTGACTATATATTATTATGTGAGCCAGCACATATTAGAACACATTTATCCCTTTGTGGTTTTTACCTGAACCTTTTGATCCATAGAATACTATTGACAAATTATGGGAAAAAGATCACCCCGTATGGTCTTGTGAAGCAGAATTGGGAACCTACTGGTGTAGTAACAGAACCTGTTACTAAAAAGCACTGCAAGTAATGCCTACAGCAGCTGTGAGCCAAAATGCTTTGTAGTTCTGAATCTTTTACCTCACAGATCTGTTCCCTAAGGTGACCTGTGAAGAACAGAGATAGTAGAGAAAGGAAGAATGTGATCTTCTCAAAAGACACTGCTACATACTATTACAATTGTTAGTACTATGTCTCTTGGTCTTTCTACTGTTGTTTTAGTCAAACGTGATATAATGTATCATTAAAAGAATCCGAAGGAGCAAGGATTAGACCTTGCTAATTTCTAAAAGGCTTTATCTTAACCTTGAGCAATTTTTAATGCTACCTTGCTCTGCCTAATGACAGATCCCTGTTTATCCTCTCCCGTGCTTCCTCCACCTTCATGTCACTTACTTTGTATCCTACAGTTTGCACATATGTGCGAGACAGGGTCTGCCTCTTTGCAGGAATGACTCCTCTTATGCTTTGTAAGTAGAATTACAATACAGAAAACATCACCTTAGTCAGAGCAAAGTAGTCATGTGCTTTGGTGTCCTTGTCAAATTACTAATTGCAAGGTTTTAATGTTTGAAATGGAGAGTTGCTTAACAGAAGAAGGTGACCTTCCTGTTAGCACTACCTGAATACTGATGAGTTTATTCACTTCCCCTCTGAGGGAGTTGTAAAAAGGGGAATGGAGGGTTGGTTAGATTTCAGTATTAACAATAAATGGGGGCCAGATTATTTTGAGGTTTTTAACAACTGTATGTTGTAACTACACTGTGAATGCCACTCAAAACACCCTCTAAAATCTGCAGCAACTATTAATCCCAAATAAAAACAAAACAGAGTTTGTAGATGTTTAAATAATAGACCAGCCCTCAACATCTGTCTACATTAAAGAATTTAGTAGCCTTACATGACATCTTGTTGATGCAGGCTTTCCTCTTTGGGGGGTTATCTCTTTATTGTACTTACCATGTAACTTGAGAAATTGCCTGTGTCAATGCTTATGTGCATGAAAGGTATTTCATAGGGGCTACATTGCACTGTTCTTGTCTGCCCTCACTGAGCACTCGGGACAGCGTGATTTCTTTGAGCAATACTGCAGTTGTAGGCATATTTCCTAAAATGGGTGAAGGGAGGGTCAGGAAGAACTCCAGTTCCTCAATCCACCCATCTCTTTTCTGGGCAGCACATCAGAGACAGAGCTGCTAGTGTCTAATTTGCCAGGTTTATAGGCCAAACAGGAAATGGGAGAAACTATGACTGAGGTGTGCCTTTGATTCATGGCTTTTGGTGGTGATAACACACCTGCCCTACCTATAGCCCAGTACTCTGAAGTCAGTCTAAATAGTATCCTAGGAACAGCTCTCGTGCACTACATGTGCTTGGGAAAACTCATGGTGTGAGATCACTGACGTAGGACTTGGGGAGAGAGGGAGCATGCTGCAGGTGAACAGATCTGCTTGACTCACTTCAGCCATAGAGAAATGACTGTATATGAAATGAAGGCTTATAATGGGTATTTTTTTTTTATTGGGAATGTTAATAACTAAGGTCTACAATGTATTTTCTAGTGCATAGCTCTGCAGATCAGACTGCAAGGATGGACTACAATGGTATCTTCATCATAAGAATGTTAACAAACTGAAAGTCTGTGCAGATGCCCCTGAATGACATTTAGCTTACCCTTAAGCATTCATGTTCACAGAAGACTTAGGAGTATGATTGCTTTGATTCTGAAAATACAGCTATGGAATCCTTTAAAGATAAAAATGCTGTTTAGAGATTAATCAACATTGTGTCTCAGGGGTTCATGTTTGCTCTAGGTATTTCACTTCCTCACCATATGTCCCAGAGAAGGCTATAGATATTCATACAGGTAATATTTTTAACAGGTCTCTCTCTCATTTTCTTCACAGCAGCTTATACAGGAATAAATTTCATCAGTCCATAAAATAAAAAAAACCCAGTGCTTTTTAGATAAGATCTGCTTAGGGATAAATAAATTTGCCAATCAGAAGCTTTCTGTAGTGATTAGTAACTTTCTATAATGCATGAGAAATAAATGATAATTGGTTTGGAATTAGTTATACTGATTCATTGAAAACTCCTTCGCTTTTTCTGAGTTTGAGTAAACTGATCACAGTGCCCAACCATTTGTTTGTGAAAACCTCATTTCTTAGAGTTACTGAGGGATGCAGAGAAACTCCTTAGACTGGCTTTTGTGCCAAAAGCAACTTGTGATGCAATCAGTGGGGCACATGTGCAAGTGCAGGTTACATTTGTGATGAGTCAAGGCATCCTTCCCAGGCAGAGCTCAACACCTGAGGTATTTTATATTGTCTGACCATATTCACTGACTCTTAAAAGCACACTTTATCTTCCTTGTCTGAGAAAACTTTCTTGGAGAGCATACCCAGGCAAGAAAATGCTACTTTATAAGATCTACTATGGGTCTGATAGTACAGTCATTTCTTACAGAGTCCTAGGAATAGGATTTTTTCCCACTAAAAAATATTGCTGTGCTGAATTTTTACCATGTCTTCACATAAGTCTGTCACAGAAAATAGTTGATTTTAAGATATTTAACTGTTATGTTGGTTGCCTCATCCACATTCCTAACACTTGTGCAAGCATTGCTGTAGACCCCCAAACCTTCAGTATATGCCTCAGCATATTGCTAAGCTATCAAAGGGACAGATTTGGTACTCAGTCATGGGTGTAGGAGGCTGACATTCATAAGGGCTTCTGGGACTTCAGCAGAGTCACCAAGGAGGAGTGTTCTACAAGGTATCACCAGTTCAGCCAAGGTTTGGGTTTAACCTTTCCTGTGACACCCCTGACTCATCACACCCAATACAGCAGTGGTTTAGTTCAGGAGCTGACCGACAGGCTGCTCAGAGGCCCAGATACATCCGGGGTGGAGTGGACATCTGAGCTGTGAGACCAGTTTGTCCAAGGTACACTATTAGGACTGTGAGTTCAGTGTCTGCAGTCATTCATTGGCATCATCCCAACTGGGTTTTTAGCGTCAGAGTTTGTATGCTGTTTGAAAAAGAATTTTTCCTGTGTAATTTGTTCTTCTAGTGGACTGAACGTAAGATGATTTCTATATACTCATGTTAGGCAAACCAGGAAATCCATATCAAGTACCACTTAATGTATTTGCATTTGAAAGAGGCAAGCGTTATGGTAATTAAATGCATGTGTAATAGCGAAGTAATTCCTTGGCTTTTTGCATAAAAAGTCTCCAAATGAAGAGAAGTGTCACTTGGGGATGCAACGTTCAATACATTTCCAGCAGCTGATCCATGCTAGGAGAGTTGCTGATACCTATGAGATACACTGCTTATACACAACATTAATTCCAAAATATGCAGTCATCAAATCACTGAATAATGTTCATAAGCTGCTTGCATGTCCTGTGCTCTGTAGTAACTGAACTTGTAGTAACAGTGTTCTTGATTTGATTCAAGCTTTTCCAGCATGTGCAGAAAGGAAGTATAAGATCCACATAAAAATAGACTCCACTGTAATAGTTCAGAGAAAGTACATGTGCTTGCACACACTGTGTAATACACAATGTACTGGACTTTTGAGTCACACATGCCACTGAACAATAGCCTTGTGACAGGCCATTTTAGCCAATGTTTCTGGTAAGCTTATGGTGAGTGTATACACAGTGTATTTGAGATCACAGGTATGATTCCTTATAGAGCAGAGAAGCAGATAATTTTCTATCCTATTCTCTTAAAAACTTAGAAAAGCAGCTTTAGGATACTAAGGCGTTCTGTACTGTTTGAAAACATCTGAAAATGCTTAACTCAGATGAATTTTATGTGTTTAATTAGGTGTCATTTCCTCTGCTTTATATTTTTTTTTCCCAGTAAATCTGCTCTGTTCTGAAGTATCCCTATAGGTATTTTAACAAAATAGCTATCTTGCACTGCAAAAAATTTTAGTTCTGCCAACTTTTTCAGAGATGAGGAAAAGGGTTTTCTGGCTCTGAGCTGGTTCTGTTTTAGCATTGGTACCCACTCCAGTGAAAGACGCCAGCAATTTGGAGAACACTGACAGGAATTCCTTGCTGGCTTTAGGGCAAAGTTGCTGTATTTCAGAACGCCACCTGTCGTTGTTGAGACGGACAAACAACAAAATATACAAGAAAGTCAGGCATAGAATCCGTTTATTTTTAGCACAGCTACTTTTTATATATTTCCTAAGTGTACGTGCATTAACATTATTGGTGCTTACTACATCTAAATAATCGTTCATTGGCCACAGTTACAACCTTTTGTCTCTGTACAAATTCACCCGTCTCGTTATCCCTTGTCTTGTAGCTTCCTGAGTTCTCTCAGCACCTGCAAGTTGTTTACGATTCTATAGCTGAGAATGGGTACATCGCTATCTCACCAAGGTCAAATTCTTCCTGCTCCGCCAAGGGATCTGCAGGCCTGCTGCAGTTCCCTATAGCCACCGACTATTCCCTTCCCCAGGGAGCTGCGGCGAGCGCTCAGAGGCTCGTGGAAGGAGCAAGCGCGGGGAGGAATCGCCGGAGCAGCGCTGCGACACGAAGGCCCCGTGGATGGGGTGGATGCGGTGGATGCGGTGGATGCGGTGGATGCCCCGCATCCCGCTGCCGCCCGTGCCGAGCCCGCCGCTCGCGGGGCCGCGGCGCCACCGCGCGGGGAACGGGCCGGTCCCGGCGCCCGACCGGGCGGGGCGGAGGCACCGGCGCTGCTGCGGGAGCCACTCCCGGGACATGGCGGCTCCCGCCCGGCTCTGCCCCTGCCTGTTCCTGTGCCTGATCCTGCTCCTGCTCCTCCTGCAGCTGCCCCGAGACGCCTCCGCGGCGCCCGGAGGTGGGAGCGGCCCCGGCGGGATCGTTCTCGGGGGGAGCCGCGGATACTCCGGGATGGGGGAGGCGGCGGGCGGGGGCTCCGGGAATTGGAGCCGCGCAGGGGTTGGGGGCTCGGTGTGTCTCCTGCGGGGCTCGGTGTGTCCCTTTGGGGGGGGTTCGGTGTGTCCCCTGGGGGGCAGCAGTTCGTGCGCTGTTGGAGCCACCGGTGCAGTTCGCCGCCCTGAGAGGGCGTTTTAAGAAATACGCATGTGATTGATTCAGGAAAAGCAAAATATTTTTATCTGGTTGGAGCAGGATTATACGGCGGAACGCTGTCGTTTACCTGTGGCTTGACACCCCTCTCATAGCTGCCAGACTGTAGAATTCGGTAGTAGGGGTAAACATATAAAATATCTCTTTAATTTGCACTACCTTTCTGTAGCCAGCTGAAGAAAATACCATCCGTAGCACCTAGAGAAAATGGGAGTCAGCAATGAGAGGGGAAGGGAAATGAAAGCCACTATAGTTCTGTCTAGGCCAAATAAAAATTCCTACTTGTTGAAGAATTTTCCTTACAAATATATTTTATATTTTTGGCCATTTTATTAATTTTGGGTTGCCTTTTAATTTTCCTTAGGTGTGCTTCAGGGTTAAAAACTGATAAATCTGCATGAAGTAGCCTCTGCTTACTGCAGCTCAAGTTAATTTATTCCTAATTCTGTTTCTTTGTAGATGGCATGAATGTCCTGTTTATAGTTGTGGATGATCTCCGTCCTGTTTTGGGCTGTTACGGAGATAAGCTTGTTAAATCTCCCAACATTGATCAACTTGCTTCTCACAGTATTGTGTTCAGCAATGCATATGCCCAGGTGAGATAAATGACTTAAACATGCTTTCTCCATGCCAAATAATTACTGATTTTATCACAGTAGGTGTTATGCAGACCAGTGGGAAAAGCAAGTATATATTAACTTTAAGTATTTCCAGTAGAAAATAAATGGTTGGGCTGAACTGCAGCTCATGAACCTGTCTTTACTAAGGAGAGAAAAATGAAAACGGGGCATTTAAATTATGATACTTGTGTAGCTCTTGGAGGAGTGTAATGCCACTTGAGCATTTTCACTGTTAGCAGCCAACTGTTGCTTGAAAATGCTGTTTTACTAAGTTAGAATTCTTTTTTTTTCTAGTGGTTATAAAAGACTGTGTTTTATGTTTTAATCTTTTCTTTTGAGGAAGTTGATTCGGTAGACTGCTACAGAGGGGCAGTTTGTGTGGTAAGCATCACTCTCAAATGGGGGACTCGAAATCTCACTAATTGCTCTCCATTTGCATACTCTGCATAGGATACCTACAGTCCTAAGTTTCTCTCTGCTGAGAAATTAGAAGTTTGAGTCTGATTCTGATAGGAAATAGGACTTCAGAGCAATAGCTCTTGGTTCTTGTCAGTCTGAAGCAGAATTGGTAAGGCCTTTGGATGGTTACCCAGGCCTTTTTTTTGTTATTCTTAAGGCAGTCCAGATCAACTAGATTTTGAGTTTTTATCAGCACAGTCCACCTGCTATTGCTGCTTAATTCCATGGGATGTGAACGACCAGATTTCAAAAGCACTGCCTTTAAGGAACCTGTCTTTTTTTATTTTTTTTTTCCCTCTTTGATGCAAACTGGCTCCATAACCAAAGTTTTTGGTGCTTAGGAATTGGCTACTTGATGAAAAATTTTAGATAGGTAAATGTCTACCTTGCTTAAAGCTTGCAATTGGGAATTGATATGCTTAATAAAGATGCTCTTTGTTCCAGCTTGAAGTGAATTAAAACACTCTCCCTGCAGTTCCTGAGCCTTCAGATGTTTTGCCCAACCAGGCCTAAGTCAGTTTGTATGTGTGTTTCGCTTTTTGTTCCAAACTGATTCTCTCTTGGGCTGGCTCTCTCCTCAGCAAGCCCTGTGTGCTCCCAGCAGGGTGTCGTTTCTCACTGGCCGCAGACCTGACACCACCCGGCTCTATGATTTCTACTCCTACTGGAGAGTACACGCAGGAAACTATTCCACAATGCCCCAGTATTTCAAGGAAAATGGCTACGTCACCCTGTCTGTGGGGAAAGTTTTTCATCCTGGTATGGTTTGAATTGTCATTTGCTTAAATACAAATGCTTAATACGTTTGGTCTCACAAACAGACTTATGTAACTATTGATGTGTTATTCTTGTTAATATTGAGAACCTAAATCACAACCATGAGCCAGATTTTACAGTGATTGTAGATTGACTTTAAATCTGAAGTCATAAGGCACTAGAGATGAATGTATTATATGACTCTTATTTAATGGGTATTTTCACATCTTATCTAGGAATTGTGGGAATAAATGTCTGCATTCTAAAAATACATCTGGAAGTGAGGCATCTGCTGAACATGAAATTACTGAACAGCCTCATTGGCTTAGTTCTGCCTGTACATGCTTCACATTTCTTAATAAGTGTGAGTGTGGATCAGGACATACGGATTGTATAATAACACTACAAGTTCAGTAGGAAATGAGTTCACTAGTTAAAAGATAACACTACTGAGTTGAAAACTACTGTAATAGTGACCCTCTTTTTGGTAGTTCTTTATCCTAGAGCTAAACTTTTGTGGATATATGAACTTTCAGTTAATAGTAAAGCTAATCAAGGATGTGCATGAAGACTGTTATTAATCCTGGGGGTTTTGAGTTGGTTTTTTGTTGCAGTTCCCTGTAGTAGGGTTCTTCAACAGGCATGAGTCTCCCTCACCAGTAAGAGGTGTATTCTGGGAAAAAAAAAGTCTGTTCTAAACTTTTTTACTTTTATTTCTTGTTGGTTTTTTCTTTTTTTTCTTTTTTCTCACTTGTCAAAGTTTATTTGAAATGTTTCTTCATTTGCATTTTAAAAAAACCCACCCAACTGAAGACAAGTTAAACTTGTGTTTGAGCTCTTATAGTGGACTATTTGAGTGTTTCTAATATCTTTGTCTATTTCAGGGGTTTCATCCAATTACAGTGACGACTATCCATACAGTTGGTCCATTCCACCCTTTCATCCTTCAACTGAAAAGTACGAAAATGATAAGGTAATGGTGATCTGTGGGACTGTAACAGAGAAATGTTTTCAGGCTGTAACAAAGTTTTCTGTATCGAGCACAGGCTGTACTGTGTGGGTTTTGAGGCTTCACCCTTGTGCAGGAAAATAACTAACTACTTTGATATTTTGTTACTTTGCCTTCCAAAAGAAGGCCTTGATTGTCAGATGTGTGTCTTGTTAATCTCTGTGCTCATCCTGCAGATGTTTGAAGTATTTCTAAATTGGTATTTGGAAACTTAGATTACTGAGGTATAAGCAAGAGTGATCTTAATTTGTGTCTAGGTCATGAATTCCTTTATCTGAAAAGTGCAGTTGTCAATTTGCACACTGATTTGGCTTTCCTTAGGAAGTGACAAAACATTGTCAATAGTCTTGGTGAACTTAATGCAATAAAGAGCCCAGGGCTGAGTGAATGGGGATCATAATTAAAATAATCTTTAAGTAACCTGAAACTTTATAATCTGATTCAGTTTCCTAGAATGTTTGTTACTCGTAAGTGTGACTCGAAACAATGTGGTTTATGTTTATGCAAACATTACATTATCATCGTGTGTTGGAGTCTGTACTCTCTGTAGCTGCAGCCATGGGGGTTCAGAGAGCCTCAGCAGTGCTTTGGTCTTGTGTTTACTGCTGGAAAAGACTGGTTTTAACAGCAGCAATATTTGCATCCATGACATAAAGAAAAGTATGTTCATTTAGTAACTCTCCCAAACACCCTGCTGAGGCCACCTTTCCCTGACAACTGTTTAGTGTAATTTATCTCTGTTCACTGATTACACATCAGCCACTGCTGGCATTTGCTCAGAAACTGAGTCAGTAACTTCCAAGCAGCTTTCTGTGAACTCTTAGGATCAGAAGTAGTTTAAATGCATGTATATGGCATAGTCAAATACTGCTGCATTGCCAATAGGCCAGGGATTCTATTCATCATAGAAGCTGTGGTTTTTTCCCCCATATGACCACTTTTAATCTTCTACCCAGCTTTAGAGAGGATTTCTGCTTTTTCATAGATAAGAAAGTTGTACTCTTTTGTTGGTAGAAGGATTGAGAAACAAATTGGTTTAGAAGTCATAAAACAGAGGATTTCATCTTAGCTTTTACAAAAGTTACTTAACTAATTTTATTTATTTATTTTTGTAATAAAGACCTGTAGGGGAAAAGATGGAAAACTTTATGCGAACTTGGTGTGCCCAGTGGACGTGACAGAAATGCCCGGGGGTACTCTGCCAGATATTCAGAGCACTGAAGAGGCCATACGTTTACTGAATGTTATGAAAACCAACAGGCAAAAATTCTTCCTGGCTGTTGGTTACCACAAGCCACACATCCCACTGAGGTACCCACAGGTGAGGAAACCGGAACCTGCACAAAAAGGAACTCACACAATTTTTGCTTTCGCTTTCCAAAGCTGTTCCCACAATTGCTTTATTGCTGTTGTTTCTGGAAAGCAAGCTGAAAACCAGCCTTGATTTGGTATAACTTCAGGAGTCACCTGTGGTGCATTTCAGAATGTCTGATGAGAATGAATTGTGACTCCTCAGCCAAAACGCAGGCTTCTACCACCATAGCAGTGACTGCTACTGCGTGGAGACGGGGCTCAGCTTGATGAAGTATGACATAATGAGGCCTTACAAGATCTTGTATTCCATTCCCTGTTTGAGTTGGTGGCAAAACTCCTACTGATTTCAGTGAAAGCGGTGTTGGACCTTTTATTGCAGTGTTTGGTTTTAGGTACTTACTAACTCAGTATTTTTCAGGAATTGTTTGGGGATGATTGGTATTGCTGCATTTTACACTCTGAGGGAAGGGGAATGAAGCATTGGAAATTGTAACATTTAAGGATCATGCAAGGGGAAACAGTTGCTGTTTTACAACATAAAGTTTACAGTATATCTGAGGTGAGGACAGTCTTTATATGTGCTTTGTATTGTAAAGGAATTTCTCAAGTTGTACCCCTTGGAAAACATCACATTAGCCCCAGATCCCTGGGTGCCTGAGAAACTACCTTCTGTGGCATACAACCCCTGGACAGATATCAGACAGAGGGATGATGTGGAAGCATTAAATGTTAGTTTCCCTTATGGACCACTTCCAGATGACTTCCAGGTAAGCTGTCAATACAGTGCACTGAAGGCAAACTGCCTCCACTTGTTCAAGTGCAAGGGAGGAGTTGGCTTTTCTTAGATGTTCCCAGTTATTCAGCAGTTGTCAATTTGCAAATATTATGAATTCCCTTCCTTGCATACTGTCACCTCCAGCTCTGTAGACAAGCCTTCACTGTCACTGCAGTTTTGTTGGCATATGAGGGAATGTTTGTAACAGTGTTGTGTTTGTGTTCATTTTCTGTTTATCTGTTTCAAGTTAGCACCCAGTCTATCTTTTGCAAGACTTTCCAGTGCTTGTGCCAAAATAAGGTGCACTGGCTGGATCAAGGGAATGGATTGGACTGCTCCCTGCCCATTTACCTTTTCTGGGACATTATTCAGGCTACAGACACTTAAAAAATAAAACTTTAAAAGTAAAATCCTTTAGTTCTTTTTACACAGCCACCCACTAGTTCTCCTGTGTGTGTGTCTGGGGAAAAACTAACTATTTTTTCCCTCTCTCCTGTTTTCTTAACTTACAGCGGCAGATCCGTCAGAGTTATTATGCAGCAGTTTCTTACCTGGATATGCAAGTTGGCCTGCTCCTGAATGCTTTGGATAATGTAGGACTCTCAAATAACACAATAGTAGTTTTTACTGCTGATCATGGTAAACATTTAAATGTTTCTCCAGCTCAGTTAATAACTTCATTGTGCAGCTCATTGCTGGCACGTTAATCCCATGTGTGTTTCTGTGATGTACAGCAGAGCTACCGTACCTCATGTCTCTGGCTGGTCTGTCGCTGATTGGAGGGACTGGCAGTGGCTTCTGTGGCTGCACAGTTCTGTCCCCACAGGCACCTCCTTAATCAAGTTGAAGGTTTGTTGGCGAGGGGTGAGGCTGCCTGCCAGGAGTTGGGGCTGAGCTTGCTGCACTCCCACCCCCTGCCCAAGGAGCAATTCTTGCTGGGAACAGTCCTGTGAAAGGAGACTGACCACTTCTCCCCCCTTACCATTTGTAGAGAGCCGTCTGGTACAGTGGGTGACAACCTTTCTCATTAACTGCTCGAGTGTGTTTTCTTGTACTTGGCATTGCTGCTTGCAGAGCATCTTAACTGATAGTGGTATGGTCCCCCCTTATAACTGAGGTCTTGCACACTCTGGATGCTGGTGGTAAGAAAATGAATTTGAACTGTGGGACAAATACCTCAAGCATTTAATAGTTTTTTGATACTCTAATATTCATTAAAATAACCCTCTCATGGCCCCTTTTATTGGGAGAAGGTTTATCTGACTTAAACCAGTTAGGATGTGACTAAACTACATTAATTTATAATCACATATTTAGTTAATTTGGGTTAAATTATGTGAACATGGTTTTATAAAAAAGCCCTTACAAGTTGTAGAGCAACAGGATCCATATTTTTTGGTACTAGTGACTCTAGATGCTCCTACTGACTTGCCATTTTAACTTGGACTTTCCACTGTAAAGTGAATTCCTCTTTCCCTTGATGTGCATAACTGTGAATAATTGGTGTTTCCAGTGCCATGGCTGGCAAAGTGATTCAAAAAATCACGTGTTAACATAGCTGTCATAGAGTTCCTTTGTCTTCCCCCAAGTGAAATTGGCAGTAAATCTGCCTGGAAGGAAGTCATGTTGGCATCTCTTTCAAGAGGAAGAAGAGAGCTGAAAAGTTTTATCTCTATTGCTTCCTCAGGAGTAATGTCCTGATATGGCAGTCTGGCAGGGATAGCAGCCTTGGCTCCAAGGGATGTTCAGTTACAGTGTTAACAGGAGTATTGGAGAGCTGGCAGCTGCCCAGAACTTAAATGAGTGCTTTGTGGCATTGATCTGGAGACTCTTGCAGGAGCTGTGACACATCCCAGTTCCTCTTTTCTGCTGTTGTAATGCTAATTGTCTAATTCTAATCTAGAGTAGGGGAAATAAGGAAAGGTGTAATTATTTCCTTAATATAGAGTATCAAGTAGCAAGACTGAGGTGGGTGTTGAAATAGCTCTCACATTAGAGAAAAATCTTGTTCTATCTAAGTACAGATTATTTACTGTTTAATATAACCTTTATAAACCAACTCTTGGCCCCAAAAATCAGAGTCAATTTACAATGAAAAAAAATGATTACTAAATTACAGCCCAGTATCTACTCTGAATTGTGTTCTTTGTCACCTAGGGTGGTCCCTGGGAGAACATGGTGAATGGGCAAAATACAGTAATTTTGATGTTGCTACCCGTGTGCCGCTGATGTTTTACATACCAGGAGTGACAACTTCCTCTGTCAGTCAAGGAGTGAGGGTCTTCCCCTACCTCAACCCTTTTAGCCATATTGAAGGCTCAGTACCTCAAGGTAAATTTCGTGTTTATTTCTTGTTTGCAGTGGATATATATAAAGTAAAGGTGGCGATGTAATGATGCTTTGCCTACAGGCACCTTGAGAATTTGCTTTGTTTTTCTGAAAGTTCTTTTTCAAAGTAATGGATATTTTTGTCTTGAGGGCTGCACATTTGAGAAATATAAGTGGAAAAATTTTCTTGTTTAAAGTATGTCATAAGTGCATAGACTGGCATCTTCAGAACTAACTGCCACCCCTTAATTGCCTCGATTTGGTATCCCACAAACCCAGTACGAAGCACTTTCAATAAAACACCAGCTGAATTACCAGGATAAGTTTCTAGAGCGTTCTACCAGTGTCACCAAACTGTCATGTTCCATAACTTGTATTTTGGTATTATTTCTTCTAGGGCAAAGCAAAAAAGTGGTGGAACTGGTGTCTCTGTTTCCAACACTCGCTGAACTCACTGGCCTGCGGGTTCCTCCTGCGTGCCCCAGGATGTCATTCCACGTTGCACTGTGCACTGAGGGGACAAGCATTGTCCGCTATTTTAATGCCTCTGAAGAGAAGGTGCAGGAAGAGAGGGAGGGTTGTGATGACACTGAGAGGTGTTTTAATGAAGAACCTGTTGCTCTCAGCCAATATCCCCGGCCTGCAGACACTCCCCAGTGGAACTCTGACAAGCCGAAGCTGAAAGACATCAGAATCATGGGCTATTCCATGCGTATGAGTGACTACAGGTACACTCTGTGGGTTCAGTTTAATCCCAACAACTTCAGCGCTAACTTTGAGGATATCCATGCAGGAGAGTTGTACATGATGGAGACTGACCCAAACCAGGATTACAACATCTATAACAATACCTTACATGGTTGGTTTTTCAAAAAGATTCTTGGTTTTCTGAAGCACTAGGGTTCAGAAAACTTCCTTGTGCCTGTTCTTGCGACTAAATTAATGCTTCTCTCTTTTGTATAAAACCTTTCCGTTGTACAGAAAACACTTGGTTTGAATTAAAATCCTGTTTTTATCAAAACACTAGCTATTACCTTTGTCTTGTTACAGCCCTTACTGAACTGAAGTAGTCAGAGGGAACTTCTGCAGTTATGTTTTCAAACACAAGCTCACAACACTTCTCAAAAGGCCACACAGAGTATGCAGGCCCATACTGTGAAACATCTCTGTGATCTTCTGTAGCGAGTGAAGAACTAAATTTCATTATGTGTGCTGAAACTGCCAGTGTGAAAGGCAGAAAACCAGAAACTTCTGTGTTTGAAAGGCTTTGCAGAGAATGTGTGTCTCTACACAGGTCCTGTCCCCTTTGCTTAAGAGACTTGGGGCTGGAGTGCTCAAGGAGACATTTGGTGGTGGTGAAGCACTGAGGTGTCTGCTGTCATTAGCTTTACCTCTGTCTAGAGCTAAAAGAGAAACTTCATGTGTTGCATTCAAAAAATAATTATTTTAAATAAAAGCTTTAGTTTGGAAATTTGTGCTTCTTTTCATACCGCAGGAGAATCTGAATTTTTAATTCATGTGTGTAAAATAGGTGCTTTTATCATGAAATACTAAATAAGACTGGGGGGTTAAGGTAACACCAGTGTTTTAAATGTTTTCCTGAGGACTGGTCTAATGAGTCTCCACAGGTGAAAGGACATGGAAACCTGTAGCTCCTGTAGCTTGTTGGTTGTTGAACTGCTCGGTGTACCTGAGGGTTGTCACATCCAGGGACAGAGATCTGGATGTTTTCCTTCTTAGGTGCTAAATGAGGCTTGGCAGTCTCTGGTTTGGACTAGGATAGCTAAAAGCCTCCCCTTCAGTTTTAAGTTTTCTGTGTGGGATTTACCAACACAGGATGTGGAGCATTAGTTGTCCCAAGCTATGGTGTAAGTCATTTCCAGATGGCCAAATGCATTAAGTTAAATATGTCTGGGAGGTTGTATCTGAGAAAAATGGGTTTGCTGAGTATTTTATTCAAGTGCTGTCTCTGCCATGTGCTCACAGCCACAAGGTGCACAGTGCTTTAGTGTGAGGGCAGCAATTTGTGTTGTGTTCTATCAGCCTGCTGGATTTCTGCAGTTCTGTCTTGGTAATCGAGCGTCTTGGAATTTGTACCTTAACAAATTTTGTAGCTTGTTCAGACAGTGTTAACTCATGCTACCTTCCTTAATGAACTGCTCCAATTCTTACAAAAAGCCAGCCATTACTTGTCTTCCTCAGATAAATTTACTTTAATATTGTAGAGAAGTCACAGACATAACTTTATATCATTAAAATCCACGTGACAGTCTTATTCCTAATTAATGTAGAGATACCCACCATGAATCTGATTCTCTTAGAAGACAGCAGTTATTTAGTGCCTTAAACTCAATTAGAAGAATATATTTCTTACAAACTTGTCATTTGTTTTACTCAGCCCAAGATCCCATGTGTTCTGCGGCATTATTTTCCCAGGTGAAAATACATTTTCCCCTCACTTATGCATATATACTTAGATCCTTGGCTGGTGTGGAATACCTCAATTGCAGGTAGCAGATTCAACGTAGCTATACCAATTTCACACTGGCTGAAGGTGTGTTTTAGTGAGAGCAGTGCCAGGCAGAGTTTTGGAGTCTGCAGCTAGGGCTAATTATATCTCTGACACACTTTCCTTCAAAGGAAAATCAAATATTGGGTAAGTTATTTTGGGGCATGTATTGAAGCGTTAAGGATTAATCTAAATCTCTGGTATGCTGGGTCAGTAATACATTGTACATTTAGAATTGATGGCAAATGGGTATTACCTGAGATGTGGCTACATGAGCTTTTTGTTTTGTTCTGCTAAGACATCTGTTGAAAAAAAACAAGCAAAAACACTTTTGGGGGAGTTGTAAAATTATAGCATATAGATAAATTATTTAGGAATTTATTTGCATAAAAACATTCATGTGCATACCCTGCCCTAAGCCTCCCATCACTTCAGGCAATTTAATTTTTCAAGTGGAGATAAAAGTCCTGGTGCTAGGTGATGAGTACTTTTTTCCTCAAGTCATTCTCCTTATATTGAAAGGGAAAAGCTGCCGTTGACCTTTCTTAATCAAAATCCAGTAATCTTTTGGGGAGACATGAGACCGAATTGTCTCTGACAGCCAGTGAATCAAGACTTATCCGTGAGCTCAGGGCAAGTACATTGCTGAGTAATTGCAGAAGTCCCTGGGCAGGACTCTGCAGTCCACCTGGAGAGCTGGGCCCTTCTGCCTGCTTGGGCAGGGAGGCACAGAAGTGAGAAAAGCTCTGCAAGTGCCATGTGAGTTAGTTTGTTATTGAATTGGCTGAGTGAAATGTGAATCCAGCAGAGACAAAGGGAGAAGGCACGTTTTTTCAAACAAACCTAAAGGCTGCTTCTGCTGGAGAGCCTGAGCTGTGGGTCTTGCTGGGCTGAGCAGCCTCCACTGCAGAACAAAAGAGCTTAACAGGAGCAATA
Organism: Acropternis orthonyx; assembly: GCA_035583155.1. NCBI lineage: Eukaryota > Metazoa > Chordata > Aves > Passeriformes > Rhinocryptidae > Acropternis > Acropternis orthonyx. Next base: position 13,794,403 of record JAWWEU010000138.1, read on the forward strand.
AAAGTAAAGTGCTCTTGCGAGCAGCACTCTCTCTAGAGAGAAGAGTATGCAAGCCAAGCATCAGGAAATAAATGAGATGCCAGTGTTGACCCTATTTCTCAGGATGGCACCAGAACAGCTGGAAGAACAGCATGATGCTGCCTCAGCAGGAATTGTTACCTGTGGTACATGTATGGAGAGACTCCGCTGGGGACCCTGGAGTAGCCACCGTAAGCACTTGGCACAACGCAGAGTCAATAAACAGGCCTCTGTTAATAAGCTAATGTGCAGGGGTGATTAAGCAATGGAATTAAGATTTTGGTCCCTAAACAACTGTACATCAGTCAATCATAACTCTTGATGTTGTTTCAAGTGTATAGATGTACAACACTCTAAAATCAAAGTTTTTGAAGTGAAGTAAAAAATACACTGTTTACAAAGCAGAAGCAATAGGAATCTTAAAAAGATGGAGGTGTCTGTGCATTTGTGTGTTCTTTGTAACACTACATGAATGTTTACAGCATGCTGTTTGCAAAGAAAAGATTTGGGTCTAATTTCAGGCATGCTGTGCACACTGGAGTATGTGCAAATGCGGTAGCTACACACTGTGCTGTGCAACAGATTGGAATCCACCCTTTGGCCTTGCTTGCTGGGGGAAATGGGGTATGGTTTGGATTAATGTGAGACTTGCAAATGTGTTTCTGTGGTGAGGCAGGCAAAGGCAGCTGAGTGTCCCAGCTATTGGTCAGATGTTACCTAATTAATCACCACTGCATGTTAATTAGGTATTAGTGACTTGCTGCTGTGTTGCATTGGTCAAGTGGAGTCCCCTGCTGGAACGAGTGTTCCACAGCATGAAGGATGGACCTGATGGTTCAGTATCAGGGATGTTTCTTAGTTCCTGGTGGTAATGTGTATTTTCTCTGATAAGCAGCAATATCACCAGTGGCAAAAGGGCCATACTGTCATGGTCAGCACCCGGGATTGCAGGGCACTGTGCAGTTTACTTTTCAAACTGTATTTGGAAAGTGCCTGGTAGTTGCAGCTGAGATCCTTTGTTGAATGTGTAATTCTTCTTCCTGTCTCCTCCCCCACCCCCCCGCCCCCACCTGTTGCTCCGGTGGTTACTTAGCATTCAAATGTGAAACGCTACATAAAGAATGAAATTGCCCTCTTGATAACTAGGTTTTCCACCACTTTACAGTTTTCTAGGCTATAGAGCTTCTTGCTTTTCACATCAGAAACTCCCAGCCAAGTTAAGATGACTCTGTGTCAAAACTTTTTATGTCTCTGTGTTTGACTTCCTAGCTAATGAAAATTATCTTCAGATCTGCATGGATGGATCTTGACTCCAATGTTCTTCTCTGCCCAAATGTACAGGTCTCCTTTTAAAGTCTGTGGGAGTTCTGCTTATGAAAGAAGATAGACTACCAATGTCAAGATCCACCATATGAAGCAGCAAAAAGAGCTTTTTGCCCTCTGTCTTTAACGCTTGCTCAGTACTGAGCAGCAGAAGAACATTTCTATCCAGCAGTGTGTGAAGGCCCCAACTATAATGGAGCTTTGACTAAGCAAGAGGAAATGGCAAAGTTTGAGATATTTCTGTAAGTGCAGGTGGACATGGAGTGGGGATAATAGATTGAAGCAGCAGAGAGGGAAGGAACAGTAAGATGTAATGAACAGTGAAATCAGATGTAAAGTCATGATCTGAAAGACTAGGATCCAGCAAGAGAATAGAACAGAAATCTATAGAGAGCAAGATTGGGAAGGGAAATATGTTGTATCTCTGGTTTTAGACTCTGCACACATCTAGGGGCACTCAGATCTTCCTGTTTCTGCAATTTTTCCCCTGTGTTTTAGGTATAAAATCTGTAAGCTTTGTACATGTTGTGATTGTACAAGTTCTTTGAATTTATCTCTGCAGCACTTTTGAAAATCTACCTCAGTATGTTGTGTTTTTTGTCCCAAGTATACTCAATCTGGCCTTATCCATGTATTCAAAACCCTTGCTCTTTTCTTTTGGTCTCCATGCCATACTAGAATCAAAGTCTATAATTTCTAGTATGTGATACTCTTGTGCTGAGGATTCCATGTTTACTGTGTAACTGAAGAGCAGTTACCTGTAGGTTCCTACCCCTGTTGGTTTGACTGTGCTCTGAATGTCCGGCAGACCTTGGGGCTGGATTCCAGTGAGGCTGCTTGCTAAGGTGGGCATCACTCTGGTCGTGCTTCAGTGCTGTGTTGGGCTGCAGGTCTCACAATCAAGACTTACCTTGATTGTGCATTTTTGTAGACATTATAAAGGCTGGCTGAGTATCATCTGACTGCAGCCTTTTTTCTTTTTTTCTCTTTTTTTTTTTTTTTTGGTCAGGAAAGTGTTTATTTGATTAAATCAAGCTGTCTTATGTAGAGATACTACTTTGGTGACAGTTATATTGAAAAGTTTTGCTTTGATAAGATCAGGGGCCTTCATTTCAATTTTTATTTATATTGCATCATTTTGACATAATATAAAAGGGTATTAAATGAGAATGCAATTACTTTGTGAAAATAATAAAGTCAAACCCAAAAATGTTGATCTCAGAAGGAGAGTGTTCAGCTTTGCCAAAATGAAGCAGCTCACTTCACAAGTGTCAATTCAAGTTTTTGAACCAGAAATTTTTTTGTAATTTTTGTCTTATGGGAAAACTTTGAAATATTTGCAACAAGAAAGTGATGGAAAATCCCAATTCACACAGCTCCTTATGGTATTAAAATGCCAGTTCTAACCTGGCGTCACAAATAATTGTTTGTATTAGCAGAGCGCTGAGGGCTGGATTTGGGTTTAGGCCATTTCTGTTTTGCAGTGCTCTGGAAGGAGTGGGCCAGGAGTTGGACTGGATGGTCCTTGTGGATCCCTTCTAACTCAGGAGATTCTATGATTCTAATTCTTGTCTGACAAATGGAGCAGCAGGTTTTGCTTCCAATTTCCGTCTCACTCCCACCATCAAGCTTTGTTTCCCTGCCTCTCAGGCTCACCCCATGCTGCTGTCAGATACTTCTCCTGCTTCCAGGAAATCCAGGCTGTATAGCCCCTGCACAGCCAAAGAAATGCTTCCCATGGCCAGAGAGCTGCAGTGAATTTTAAGCAGGGCTTTTTTTTCCCCTCAACAAATTGCCTAATAAGAGTGCAAATATTAATCACATGTCTGGAAAAAGTTGTTTTGATCTCTGTGTCTGCTATTCCAGCTTTAAAGAACAGAGCCGTTTCTGAAACATTTTCCTGGTAACAGAATTAGGATATAATTCTTAGAAGACAAATCTTGGCAGATATGAAGTGTATAATACCTATCCTTGACTGAACCTGCAGCCTAGCCTAATACTTCCCACATTTTCCTGGTTTCAAAGTGAGTTTGATCTTGTGCTGAAGGAAATGATTCTCTTTACTTGAGGCCTCTCGAATATTTCACAGTTAGAAGGATGTGATCCATTACTTCAGGAGCCCTCATTATGTGCAGCTGTGGGATACTCATCTTTTTCCTTTATCTTCTCTGCTGGAAAACTTGGATGCCTTGTTTTACTAAACAAAATCAAGATCAGGAATGTTAAAAATAGATTGACTTATTGAACTTGATAGTATAATAATTTTCTTGTTGCCAGCTTTAGCTTTTCTTCGTTGAAATAAGATTAGCAGAGATTAAAGCTATTTATTTTGGAGGTATAGCATTCTGGACAGGAAACCTGTGACGGGTTTGCTTTAAAAGGGCTTTCATATTTTAAGAATTTGCAAACCGGTTTTTTTTGAGGGTTATTTGTTTCTGTAACTGCAGCTCTTTCCTGCAATTACTCTTTTCCAAGAAAGTACTTGGTGGAAATACCTTGAGTATCTTCTGTATTTGTTAAACGTTGCTTTATTAAAGCAATAACATTCTTCCTGATATAAAGCCATGCAAATGTGATGTGAATTTTTCACTGCCTTTGTAGGGTATGGTTTGTCTAAGGATTCTTCTAATAATCACTTTCTGAAAGAAATAAATGTTAACCTTCATTTACCTTTATCAAATACAGTGAGGCCCTGACCTAGTAAAGCACTGAGCCATGCATTTAACTACCTTCCCAGTAAAACACTTAAGTGCTTTGACTGATGTGTCTAAAATGCTCTGCTGAACCAGGGCCAGGAGTCTGTGGCACAACCACCCCAGTGCCACCAAAGGAACCAGTGGGTTGAAGAGACCTGCCTGACTGGGAACTGAGTATTAATTAGTAGGATTTAATTTCCGCTAGAAAAGAAAGTACCTTGATGCTCTGTGTCTTAAGGTCAGTCATTCACTTTTCAGGAATGCATTGGGTGGATGTGGCAGGGATTTTGTGGAACAGGATGGAATTTCTGTGTTTCTTAGGCTTCATAAGGCTCCCACATCTCTCTTGCATCTCTCCTTTCTCTCTCTCAAATTTATTAGTTTGAAACAGGAGCCAGGTCTGGATGTCTCAAAATGTCTTGTATCCTTGATTGCAGATCAACAGCACTTACCTTTTCTTGAGAGATTTAAATGAGTCACAAGACATTAAAGCAGAAAACTCAGAAATGCAAACACACAATGTTCCTACATAAAATCTCACACACAGCCTTTACTTTACAGTCAGTGCTTGGCTATGCTGTGCATGTTCCTCGAGGCCACAGCTGGGAAGAGGCGAGTCCTCCTGCTCTGCCCTGCTTTGTTAGGATTTAGAACTAGTTCTTCAGGTGCCATCCGCAGTGTGGGAGCGGCTCGGCTCTGCAGTTCCAGAGCTCCTCGACTAGAGGTCAGTAACACATCAAAGAACAGCAGACGGAAAACCAGAAACTGTGGGACTTTAGCTGCCGCCAGAGATTTCATTTCACATTCCAAACTAAGACTTGTGATCTGGTTAATCATCAGCAGCTGCAAGTCCTATTTGTCATTTTCTTACAACTTCATAGAGTGTAGAATATATCAGTCAGTATTTAATACAGGGTAAGTTTAGGAATGCTTACAGGTAAAATAGAGATTTGTTTGTTTGTTTCAATCTCTTTAAAAATAAGCCTTATTGTTCTGTAATCATTCCATTCTACTTTTTTTTTTCCCCCCTGCTGAATTGTTCCTGCTTGGTGATAGAGGAATTGGTTATCTGGACATTTAAAAAGCAATTTATGGAGCAGATATTTTTCTTTTCTTTCTGCCATTTTAATAGCAAGTTGGTCAAATACATACTCTGAATAATTTCTTCATAGAAGCAGGCACAAAGGATTCTGTTTGTATTCTTTGAGTATGCTCTATCCTGAAAATACTTATTTTCTTTATCATGACTAATGCCATTACTGGGTGGTTTTGCTGAGACATTTGGTTCAGTTGTGTTCATGACGGTGATTAGTGCATTTGTCTCCAGCTAAAATGCTGATTCTTATTAGAATGCTGCACTGCTAAGAGCTGTGCTCTAAGTCTTTATGAAGGAGAAATTGCTGTTTCACAGCATTTTTGTGTCAGCTAAGTTGATGGGGATTTTTTCCCTGCAGAAAGAAACACAGGGCAAGGCATTTTGGTGTTACTTGTTACTCTACTCCTGTTTCCTTCCCTCTCACCACTTTTACACTTGCAAGCTACCTTGTGATTTATGCCAGTCAGTAAGAGTGGAACCAAACCTAGTATTTCAAAAAAGTAAAATATTAGTAAAAATTGTATGATTGGTGTAATTCTAATGAACAATATCAGGATGAGAGATGCAGGACTTTCTCAATGTGATGGCAACCAAGAGGGATAGACCTGCCATCAGTCCAGACCCCCAAGACTTCACTGAGCTCATTGCACTCCAAAAATCCCTTAATGAAATAAGGGAGTAAAGGTGCTTATTGCTATCAACACAGGTTTATTAAGTCTTTGGCTCAAAACTGAGTCAAAGACTTAATTTCATATGGATTCTGCACCTTGCTTCTGTTTTTTTTCCTTTTTTCCCTTCACACACACACACACAGAGACACATACACCACCCCCCTTTAAATTCAGAAGAAGAAGAAAAAAAAGTCTCCAAGATGTGTCTTCTCAGTGTAGCTGGTGACTGCACAGACAAGTTCATAGGAACCTGTTGAATAGGGAGAATATATGGTCATGTTTGCATTAAAAATGTCTCAGTGTATCTTGAATTGAAAATTTAAAGAAATAAAACCAGATGAGTGGGGCTCCTGTAGTGAATTGCAAAACCAGGTACCTCTTGTGCTGGAGCAGCAAAATGCATTAGTCTAAAAGTGGCTGGTTTTAAGAAATGATTATGCCTTGTAAATGTTATGGGGAGGACGTGGAGATGAGACTGAGGGTTAGTGTTTAGTGTTGTAAGGACATTATTAACAATAGTTATATTTAGAATGGGGATCAGGCTGTAAAACCATGTCCTTTTCTTCAGTTCTCTTCTCCAGGCAGCCTCCAGGCTGCACAGCAGCTTTCTTCCTGTGGCCAGCTTGCACTGTCATGACTTCTGCCTCACGGTCAGTAACCCTGGCCCAGCTGGTGTGATACCAACACCTCCCTCTTTAGCACCAGCAAGGCAGAAAGCTCTTCACAGCCAGCAGTCAGTGACTGGGGGTTGAACAGTGTAAGTGCTTTTAAAAGCCCAGTGCAGTCATCTCTTTGGGTCTGGCATCTCTCTTTCTTGAGCCTGTATTTTGGCAGACTCTCCACTCCAGCCTGCCAGCTCCAGAAGTGAACGGTGACAGGCCATCATCATCTGCTATACCCTGTCATTCAATCAGCTTTAAAATGGGAACCCGAGCTTGCAGGGCAGAACTGAGGACTCTCATGCATTTGATCATTGAATGAGTAGGGGAAATGAAATGTAATGGGAACTCTGCTTTTCTTTAGCCTCTTTCAAAAAGTAAATCAGGTTCTCTGCTGGTGTGACTGCATCAAAGCCACTGGGATTAGCAGATTTGCATTGTTTCACTCAAATGACAAAGGTGGATTTCTAGTCTAAGTGGTGCCGTATGTTGGTTTTTTTCCTAGAAAATGTTCAGTGTTTCAAATCTCCTGTTCTCAGTGCTAGACACGGTGCAAACCATCGTGGGGGGAGGTTTGAGCTGTGGCTGAGCTGGCTGCCAACAGCAGGGACGGTCCCACCTCTGAGCTGCCGTTCACAGCTGGCTGGCTCTGCCCTCGCCCTTCTGTTGGTGTATGTCTGCTTCCCTGGAAACTGGTTCAGCTTGAGAACCCAACCAAAACCACTTCTCCTGCTCCCCATTCCCCCATGTTGATTTAGCTCACCAAGAAGTCAGAGAAGGACCAAAGCAGGAAGGAATACATGGCTTGAGACAGAGCTCCTGCCTTGCAGAGCTTGGCACCTACATGAAAAAAGATGGATGAAAGCAATGTGATTGCCATTCCCTTTCCTAGTAATGTATCTGAACTTTTCCGGTGGCTTTGCAAGGACTGTGGTGGTTGTATGGAGGCATCAGTGCATTTAGGGGATGTGCATTACAAGGTTGTTGCAAGGGTGAAGTGCTAGCCTGGTCAGATTCCAGAAGGGGATGAGCAGCAGGTGGGAACTGGATGAGGTGAGTTCATATTGTGAACAGCAGTTTAATGAGTAGTATAACTATGGGGATCTGATACTATTGCTTTCCAAAGTGAGTAGCCCCAGATCCTGAAACAGCCGTTTTTGTCAGGTACAAAAGACCCTTTAAACACTGCTGCTTAAGCATCATACTTGTGGCTTGGATAACTGAAAAGACATTAATAATATTCCCATCAGAATGTTGCTTTATCCTGTGTGGTTTTGAAGATTAATTTTTTTACAGTATAGTTTTTACCATTATGGATCTGTAGTCTAATCAGGAAATGATAAAGTTGTACAGTATTAGCAGGCAACTAAACCAATATTTACTTTGGGGTGAATGAGTTGTTCCAAATCCAAGGGAAATGTGTAGGTTGGAATTTAACAGATTTCTCCTCCTTTTCCTTGAGAGTCTCCAATCTGCTGTTACAGTCCACTGTCTTGGACTCATGTAAAATGGTCTTTAAGCTCTGTGGTGGGACACTGTCTCAGAAAGCACAGCTTTAGTTCTACTATTGCCTTATCTCCATAGACAGTTTTGTTATTGTTCATAGCTTTTGAAAATGGGCTTATTGCCAATGTGAAAGCAAAGAGGGAAACTCTCTGTGACAATTTTCATACATCTGGTATCATGATAAATATTTTATATTATTAATAATAAATAACAGTTTTATAGAAATGGTTCCCTTTTATGGGTAATGGTGGGACAGCTGTCTAGTTTGTAGTTTTATAATTTTCCTACTGGCAATTTTGTGCTTGTGGCATACTGACTTCAGAAGGGAATTCTGCTTAAAACCTGTTGGCACAACAGCTCACTCTATATTTCCATGAAGGCAGGTGTAGGCATTTGTGTTTCCACTGCCAGTCCCTGGGTGCCTCTTTGGAGAGGCTTTGGGGGAAGAAATCAGTGAACTTTCCAAGTGTGTCCTGCATGTGAAAGGTGAACTTACTAGGAACAATTACAATGATCCACAGTGTGAACTGGGAAGTTACCTGCTCTCCCCTTAAGAAATGTTTTCATCTCCTCAGAATACACTGGGGCTTTGTCATTAGGAGCAGGATCACAACTTAGATGAATGTTACTGAAATTGCAGAAATACCTTGAAAGTTTATCCAGAAAAGAATCCACATCGTGCTGATGCTGTGCAAGTGCAAAGAGCACTTTTTAGATTTTCTGATATGTGCTTGAAGACATGTCTAAGCCCATCAGTAGTCCTTGTGTTTTAGTGGGACTTGCTGTGGGGTAGGGATTACTGCCTCTATCTGAAGAATATCCTGATTCATTTCAGTGACAGTAGAGCAGCTACTGCCCCTTAGAATGGCTGATTGCACCTAGCAGAGCTCTTCAGTTCTTGTGAGCTGAGCTAAGCTGCTGTCTAGCAGGTGAATCAAAAAGCTTGAAAGCAGTAAGGATCTGGAGGAGTTTCTGCCTTCCCCTAACAAGACCCTGACTGGCAAGTTTGGTTTAATACTTCTAACATTAATAGCAAAACCATTGCAATCTACAGACTAGTTCTTGGACACAAACCAGATACCGGGGATCCAGTATACGAAGTCTTAATCCCCGAGGCTATTGGGCCATTTTTTCACTCTTTCAAATAACCTTGCCTCTCATAAATCTGTTGCTCATTTAAAGCAAACTTTCTGTTGCATCAGAAATTACTTCCAGCACTGGATATGAAGCATTCTTCAATATGTTATAAAGTGAGGGCTGGATTCACTGCTTAAATAAAGAAAGCCAGTTTGCTTCAAATGGATCATTTATTGCTACCTTCATGCTGTATATTTATTGTGAGGATATTGTCACATTTCTTTCAGTTTTGAAAATGTAAGTTGGATTTTCTCTTTCAGGTTGCCATCTGGTGTATTGCGAACAGTCTCAGAGAGTAAGAGGCCATCTGTTAATACTTTTTCAGGAAGCTTTTTATAGAGCAGTGAAGTGGCAAATCTCAAAAACACGTTGTAATGACTTACAAGATCTTGGGTATGTGTACAAGTAAAGGCTGATATTTTATTCCTATCAACAATATAGTTATCAAGCTGGGGAGGAAAGGAAGAGAAGAAAGAGAACTTGCACACAAATGCACATGCATTTTAATGGATCTGTTGCATATATTACTTTTTCTATTTTTACATAAAATGTAAAGTGAGTTTCTGAAGCTCTGATTCAGTTTATGCTTATGTACTTTCGCAAGACTGATTGCCTCTTTGAGAAGCTGTTTCCTTCTTTAACCATTAATAGAGCTCAAATTACCCAGGATTTTGCCTGATAGTACTAAGAATCCGTAGCATGTGATTTTACATCTCTAGTGGTTGGTACCCAAGGTGCTGATTTGTCTGCTGCAAGATGTCTGCCATGTAGAAAGACCTACAGTTCAGACCTGCTGCTTTGAGTGCCAACAACTTCAGGTCAATATCTGGTGTATTTCTATGGCAAAAGGTTATTTCCACATTCAGCTCCACAAGTAGATTTTCAACCCAAATTTGATATGCTCAGTCATGAATGGTAGCAGTGGTGGACATGACTGAAATACTCTGATTGTTGTGGAACAAGAAAGATGGGGAAGGAGCTAGATATGAGAATCACCAGTTAAAGGCAGTGAATCTCCCTGCAGAGCACTGCAGGAGCAGTGGGGTTAGCACTGGCTTCTCTGTGTGTCCCACAGAGCATGTCTCTGGTTTCTGCCTGTGTTGTGCAATGGGAGGAAGCAGGTAAATCCTTCTAAGATGCCACGATGCTGGTGATGGTTTAACAACAAAAATCACACTGATGATTTGTGCTATTGTTTTACAGTAAGATAACTTGAAGACCTGAGGAAGAAAAGAGGTGACCTTTGTGAGGTTATCCATGAGGTCTCTGGTACAACCTGAAGTAGGTACTGGGTTTCTCGAGAGCCTCTCTGTGGGCTGTATACATTGAGCCTTCTTTTTCCACCTGCATTGACTTCATAAGTTTGTGGTACAGCAGAAGCAAGTAGAGCTACATTAAGTACCTGCTGTGTGCAGTGCTGACGTTTATCTCAACTCTTCTGGCCTCTCTGAGAGAAGACGCTGCTTTCAGGATCAGATGCTTTGAAAGCACTCAGAGAAGCATCAGATGACTGATTTCTTTGTAAGCCTGACATGCAGAGGAAAAAGGGCAAGTGCTGATTATCTGGGCAGGTGACTGGAGTTTTGCTACCACAGAGAGGTTTGATCAGGTGTTTTTTTGGGTGCTCATATCCTCCGTGAATGTTGTGTTCCACTTCCATCTGTGCATCGTCTGAAGCGGCCCAGTCAAGCACATTTTTCTGTAGTTTAATGCTGTATTAATTTTTCGTGCTTTGTGTTCTGCAGTGACAAGATTTTGTGGTGATGTTCTTGGACATCACTCTGTGGAACCAATCCTGCTTCAATTAAGAGTAATAGTAAGATCTTTTTCTCTTCAGTGGTTCCAAATTTGAAAGTGAGACATCAAAAGTATTGTCCAGGTATCACTGGTATTAAATGTCAGCTCTGCTGCATGTCAAGGTCATGTAAACCTGTAGTAAGGGGTGTTCAGTCTGGTATTATGTTTAAATGCTGTCATCATTTAAGCAAAACTAGGCAGGTCCAAAAGCAAAGACAGCATGAATATCACCATAAAATTAAGCCCACTAGCCAGTGGTGAGAGAATCTGAGGCCTGTATGTTGGAAGAGTTTTAAAAGCAATGCAGGTTGGGTTTTTTTGGTGCTAACAACCCTTAGAAATAGAGAAATAAGTGACCCCAGCTGTATTCAATGTAATGTGAGTCATTTCTGCATAATGGTATCTAGCAGTGGTCAGAGTAACTTCTAAAAGTTTTATTTATAAAAAAGGTCTTTTCTTCCAAATTATTTTTAGAGGCATTCTCTTTTATTGAATGAAGAAAAACTAATCTTTGTCTTGTTCCTGTGTTTTTAATGTAAAAGCAAGATAATGAAAAGCTAAATAAAAGCAAGATAATGAAAGCTAAAAGTTGTGGACAGGCTTTTTTGTTATCCAAAACGGTACAGTATCAGCCACAATTTTGAGTTAAGAAGTATGCTTTTATTTCTCCCCATCTAATACTCATGCTATGTTATTGAATGATTGTTTCTTAACCAAAGGCAATGGACAGTCATAATTTTTTACTGCATTATTGGAGAATGCTATTAGAAAGACCTTGAATCTAGGGAAGAATTGACAGAAATTAGTTCTGTTGTCTCTATTCTAGCCTAAGTGGTCTTGACTGGCTGCTGCCCTGGGCTGCAGCATCATCCTTTCTTTGTTAAACACATGAAACCGCTGAGAGGTCTCCTGAGACATCAGGAAGTTAAGTGCTGGTATGAAGATGTGCATCGTGTCCTTCATGCGTTCCATGTCTATTAAGCCAGGTCAGCATGTAGGCAAAAAACCTCATGGTTCCCCAGAGGTGGAGGCTTATACAAGTCCCCTAAAAATTGCCTGCCAACAGCTCAGCACTGAGAATTATGGCTTCTTGGGCCACTGTAGAGCGGGTTACTACACTCTGTGCAGATGAGCAATTGAATTAATGGGGCATCCCTGATGAATTTTCAATTTTGCCATCAGAACTGAGATGCCACCAGAACATCTGTGAGCTACACCTGAGTTGTACTGCTGTAATCTGGATTCCAGGCCTCTCAAAGTGTCAGGAACAGAACTTTTCCTGTGTTGTGGTTTGTCTTGCGTTGCTGTGCATTGCGTCTGTGAGCTGGCATTGTGAGGATTTACTGGGGTAATGAAATATGAAAGATTGAATCTAGTCCTATTTAGGGTTAAGAGTCTGTAAATCCACTGTGGTTGCAGGGATGAGGAATAATTTAAACACTGCTCACATTCCAGCCTCCGCAGTAGGGATGGGTATTTTGTTTTGAGGATTTTTTTCCTTATCTCAACTGCTGTACCATTTGGCTATCTGAAGCTTTTGCATGCCTCACAAACACCATCTGTTACAACCCAAGACACAAATACTGCAAGTGATTAGTAATATAAGCCAATGTTGCAGCTGTATGTGGTGTGGAAACCTGATAGAACCAGAACTTCCTTTGTAAGCCTGACATGCTGAATAGTGTGTTTGTGGTTTGTCTAAGCTTTTGCATTTGTCAAGTAAAGATTAACTTTCTGCTGCTATGGAGACATGATAGAATAAAAAAAATTAAAATGAAACACTGCCCCCAAAAAACCAGCCAAACAGAAACTACCCCCATGACACCAAAACAAAGTCCAAAAGACCCAAGTATTGCTTTTAGGAAATGTTCTTGAAGCAGAGCAGGTAAAGTTAGGACAGAGGGAGTCCCTAGCAGAGAAATGTTTCCAACTGCCACATCCTAGTATTTTATTAGATGAATCTTTTCTGGGTTGAAATAGTCTATATATGCTTATCAATGCTCTTCTTAAAGTCATAAGGCACTTAAAAGATACAAATAACAGGGACCATTCAACTGTTCTGGCCATGGGCAGATTGCAATAAATACCAATACTTTCCTCCCTGTATTGTCCTTCAATATGTATTCACAGACTGGTTCTCCTTGAGTTCCAGTAATTGTTTTTCTCTCCTTGTTTTATGCTCCAGCCTTGAATGTAGTAACACTGGTACCAAATTAGAGAGGAACACCATGTGTGCTCATGGATGTACATGAGAATGAACGTGAAATGAGAGGAAGGCTTAGATTTGACTGCCTGCAAGATAATTGTATTAGTGTGTGATAATCCAGGGCATGGTGCAACCACAGAGACTGAAATTCTAAATTGGTGGGTGAGTCCCTTTTTAATGTTGAATGAAAGAAATAACAGTTCTGTTATTGCTAATCTCCCTCTCGACCACTAAGCTATGTATGCACCTTTGCCGTCTCTGGGCATTTGGAAATATGAGGGCAAAGTTTGAAAACACTCAGATCCTTATCATGTTCTCATGTCATATAGTGCTTGTTTTGAAAACAAGAAAGACTTTTAGTTCTAAAAAACAAAAACTATATAAGTGCACTACTGTCCTTAAACTTGTATTTTTTTAAAAATATTTTTTTGTCCATGGAGAAAGGACAAGAAGTAATGTCCATAAAACTGAAGCAAAAACTTGAAGCCAGATATTAAGGAAAGAAACCCCTTAATGTTGAAAAGGACAGCGAAAGGGAGGGAGAGACTCTCAGGGAAGTTGTGATGTCTGCATCACTGGAGACCTTTAAGAGCAAATACCATATTTACAGTTGATCTCAACCATGAATAGAAAGATGAACTAAATGGCCTTCTGGGATGTCTTCCAGTACTATGATTTTGAAAGCTTGTGACCCAGGAGGTCTTTCCCAGTGCTGTGCTGTATGTAAGGAAAGTCAGGATCATCGATGGAGAGCAAGCCCTGAACAGTGAGGTGTCTGGCTCCTGGGGTGCAATCTGCTGCCCTGACCAGACTCCCAGGGGCTCTAGAATGTGCAGGAAATGCTAAATGCCCCCAAGTGGACACTGGATAGAGGGCTGGCTGAGCAGGGTTGTACTTAGTTTAGCTAAAAGAAAAAGTTCAAGAATGAGCAAATCTTAATCCTGTTTCTCTGGAGCTGTGGCAGCAGGAAGGGGTCAGTGTCAGATGAGTGTGTGCAGCCAAGAAGTCATGGCTCTATCATGTTGGGCCTTGCTAAAAGACAGCAGGCGATACTCAGACTGATGGAGGAGGCAGAAGTTACTCTCTCTTTGCTCTTTTCAAGGCTGCAGTCTGGGGCATAGGACACCAGATCTGATGTGGTGGCTGGCCTGTGGGAATGTAAACCCACCTTTTCTTCTTTCTTGAGTAAGTCCTAAACCCCAGTGGGTGTGCTGTGACCAGTTGGGTGTTTGCAGTTTGCCACCCAGGGCTCATTGAGCTGGAGGAAGGCAATGAGACCTACCAACCATGTGGGCCAGGCATGTCCTTGGAAAAGGAAAGCTGCTGTCTTGCCCCAGGAAGCACTGAGGCCAGTGCTGGGGCCTGCTTTTTATTACTGGCTAGATTGCAATGGAAGAGCTGGCATCTTCATAATGGAAATTTTATTCTGATGGTTTGATAACTGGTATTTAAATAACTGCAGCATATTCTGGAGCACTGAGCAGGCACATGTTTATGCCCTGCCAGTTGCCCTTTGCTGTGTATTATGAAGTGTAAGACAGCAGAATTGTGAGTGGCTGTGATTTAAATGACTAAATTTACTCTAGATTAAATGTTTGCCTTTCATGTTTGATTTCTCATTAACTGAGAATTTATAAAGTCAAGTACACAGTCCTATTCTTATTTGTAAACTTGCAGCTTTCTCTTTTAATGCCTAATAATAAGTTCTCCCCTCTGGTTGTTTAATGTATCACTTGTGATTCCATTTTGACAAATCTCTCAGCAGTTCAGAAAACTCTTTGTTACAAGGAAATAAATATCCTGCTGACTCAATGGGAAAGAAATGCTTTTTGTCCTTTGAAAAATGTTACAGCCCTGTAGATTGGTCAGTGTTACTTATCTGAATAGTGCTATTGTAGAGAGGAAAAGGGTACTTTATTGGGCCAAAGAGCATTTAAGGGTATTGGAGTATGTAGGGCAAGGTTATCAAGGCTTTGCTTTGGTAATGTCTATTTTTGCTTTGAAAGATCATCTTACATGTGATATTTGTCTCTGTTAAATGCACCGCCTTTATTATTGCAGTAGCTTTTCTTTTTTAATTACAAAATGCTGACAAGATGTTTTGCAGTGACATATTATAACTACATTAACCAGGTGCATTAGGATCTGTGTATGTGGCAATTGATGCTTTCTCTTTGTCACTTACATAATGAACCTTCTGCCTGCACAGAATAAAATATTTATCTGGAATGCAGGCTAAAGCAAATGCTGGAGACTGGAGGAGGAAAAAAACAGGCTGCCTGCAGTGAATAATTGTTATAATCTCATTGTCCCTTGCAAAGTTGTTAATTAAGGCCTTTACTAAGCAGACTGTGCTTGCAGGAGTCCCACAGAAGTCAAGTTGTTGCACTCCTGTGCATCTGTTAGCTCACAGTGGTTTCAGCATGCTTAATGCAGGGCTCCCCAAGTTTCATCTTCCGAGAGGCTGTATATTGGCGGGGGGGGGATGGGGTGGTGGGGGGGAGGGGGGCGGGACGG
>JAWWEU010000138.1:13810128-14029189 GCA_035583155.1 Acropternis orthonyx
GGGACGGAGGTCTTGGGATCTCTTCCCTGCACTTCTTTCTTTGAAATAAGAAAGAAAACAACACCTGAAGGAGGCTGGTAATCTAATGTGTAGAGCTTGGGTATCCTCCATCATCAATATTGGCATGTAAGCCTGTTAGGGATAAGGGGCTGTTAGTTTATTTGCAGGTGCTCTCTGGAGTTTTCTCTGCAAGGAGCAACTGGTATAAATTGTGTGTACTTTGCCTACTCTAGTTCCAAGTTCCTTTTGTTATTTAGTATTTATATTTCTATAGCAACTAGAAGATACGCTTAGGGATTTTGACCATTCCTGGTAGGCAGCAGTGTAAATAGTATAAGGAAACAATATTTTAGGTGAAGAGATCTGAGCAAAAAGAGATCTATTGTTGTCAGTTTCTTTGTAGGCATTAATGGAAAGGAGAATCTTTGAAAAACAGAATGAATTAATTTTTAGTTTGTTTCCTGTGTGAGGGAACAACATGAGAGGAAGAAAAGAAAGCAAGAACGTCCTAATTTTAAAAAGTAGCAAATGGAGGAGTTTGGTGCCAAGGGCTGATTGGAGGCAGGAACTGACATCTTGGGAGCAGATGAGAGGAAATGGGATGTGTCAGTAAATCAGGAACAACCTTAAAACTCAAGACAAGCAATTCATAAATAATAGAGAAGGGAGAGCCGAAGGAGGAAGAGGAAAAACAGCAAGACGTGAGTTAAAAAAAAAGTATTTGCAACATGATTTGGAAGGGAATGGTATTGGGGAACAATTGCATTAGGTAGGCCAAAGAGAAGCATGTTGATGTGACAGTAGGACTGACTGGTTCCTGTGTGAAAAAGTAAGAGGAAAAAAACTTCCAGCATTATGCAGACAGAATCATCAAAATGGGAATGTGGAGACTGAGCAGGGATGAACCGACAGCTGGAGAAGCAAGCAGAGTCAGTGTGGGGACTTTCTGAGCTGGGAGATACTGAATATGGTAATGGTGAGTGTACAAAGACACAGAGGTAAATAGGAAATGGGATGAGGATGAGAAAAATTCCCGGAGAACTAAAGGAGTTGGCAGAGACAAAGTAATTTTTATGTCTAAAGAGAAAGGAGGAATAGGAAGGGAGAAGAAAGAGTAAGATGTTCAAATGTCTAAAGGTCTGTTTTCTTCTTGGTAGAAAACTGGCAAAAGCCTGTATGGATAAATAATAGGAGGAAGAATAAACTATGGAGGTGGATTTATTTTTATCAGAAAAACAGACTTTGCTAGGGACATGCCAGAGAAACTGATGGAGCAGGTAATTCTACTGGAACTGCTTTCTTCTATGAGCTGAGCTGATGTGGTGAAAATGGAGGGGATCTGGGAGGGAAGCTTGGAAAATCAGACCTTGTTAAGTGTGAAAAGGTGAGAGACATCATAAGAATGGAGGAGAGAAAGGGAGGCAGGGAGCAGGAGGCTGAAAGCAAACAGTTTTCCCGTGTGACAGACACCTGATGCAATTGAGTTGTGAAAAAGCTGAGAGTCCTAAAGTGGGACAGAGGTGGAGAAAGCAGATTGTGCTAATACAAGCCATAGTAGAACAGGGGCTCTGCAGCCAGACCTGCAGGTGTGAGACCAAGGAGGTGGGTGACAGTGAACACAGGTGGCTCACCAGTACAGAAGTTGCTGTCATTGAGTTAAGTTTAAGGAGAGCCAAGAGTCAGTTGGAGAGGGAGGTTGATGAGAAGCTGGATCCATGGTAGACAACAATACTGAGCAGGCGAGATGGCAGGACTCCTTGTTTACTAAAATCAAGTATCTCTCTGCTGCTTAATTAGTTTAATTAGGTCAGTTGTTTTAAGTTAGAATACATACTTCATAGTTTTTGGCAGTGTCTGTGAAAACAGGATTTTTAAAAAATCAACAAACATATAATTGAAAATGAGCTCTCAGTTACTGACTCCAACAGCTGTTTGGTGTTTATTTGGTGAATACGTGGGGACAAGCCTGGTGTGGCTCTGCTGGGCAGAGGGAAGGTGGTCACAGCAGCCCTTCCAGGGGTCTGCCAGGGCCCCCCCAGCCCCTGCCCTACTGCTGAGAGGGACCAGCTGCAGCACAAGCACAGTGAGCTGGGCAGTCAGTGCTTCCCAGCCTGCTGCCTCAGCCTCCAGAAATTTGGATTTTCAGAGCCAGTCAGGTCTTTTTCTCCCTAATTTCTCCTGTCTGTCTGTAGGAAATCAATGCTCAGAGGGGAAGCCAAGCTTCCACCGGCAGAGGTTGCTGCTGTTCTCTTCACCTCCTCCTCTTCTCAAGCTGGTAACCTGTCATGTCAAGTGTTTAGCTGAAAGCAGTGGGAATTGTGAAGCTTTAATGTTTCCCAGACTGTAGTCTGCCACATTAACAAATCTTTCACTTTTCAGAAGATGATAGTGTCAATCATGGTGACAGCCTGAAAGACACCATTCATTGTTAATTAATTATTAGCTGTCAACTCAAAGACTTTGTTGAACTAAGAACATTCAGGCAGATTGTGGATTTCCTCTTTTTTAAACTTTATGTTTAAAGGACACTAAATACCCTTAATTATCAAAGTAAGTTGAAATCCTTTCATACCTCTTTCTTCTGCAGGTGACTGCTTCAGGTACAATATCAATTATAAATAGAATGAAGATTTTGTACCTTCTTATTGCTGATTTATGTTTTCATAATGGATGAACTAAAAAGAAATAAGTTTCCTTTTTTGCTTTGGTAACAGCCCGTGATCCCTGGGATGCCTCTGAGTTTTGGTGTTTGGAGGAAACAAACAAAAGGAAAGAAATTCATGTTTCTGGAGAAGGCCTGAGGGCTGTATGACCTACAGTGGGGGCCATGACTTTGTGTCTGACTCCACCACAGAAATCCTTGGATTTGAGTTGTTGGAATATTTCAGTTTCACTCCTTTGACCAAGAAATCGAGGGTAGCTTTCTCACTGGGCTTCCTGCAGGTGGGAACAAACGCTAATGGCTTTTTCCTAAGCAATTATGCGATTTCCTGGCAGTTCTGGGCATGTCCAGCCATTCCTGCAGAGCCTTCTGCTCCAGGAACCTTACAGTGAAATGTGAAGATGCTCATGTGGGCACTGCTCTGGGTGGGGGCCACGGGAGTGCCCAGGCCACGGAGACGGCTTGGGCACAGAAGTGCTTTGTGTCTGCAAGTTTGAAAACACTGGCCAAGCCTCTCTCCATTTGGGCCTGCCAAATGCAGAGGGATACGAAAATACTTACCTACCTCACAGGAGTGCTCTGAGGCTTAATTAATGCGTAGGGTAAAATGCTTTGAGATCCTCAGGTCATAATGATACTTAGCACTTTATATCTTCAAAGCCCCATACCCAATGTGAAGGAACTAATCCCAAACTAATTAGGCAAAAGGCACTATAAAAGTGCCAAGTGTTGTTATTTGCCTTAAAGTATTATTATTTAATCACAAATTGCCTCAAAGTGAAGTGTGACTGTATGAGATTAGAGACATAGTAATTAAGGCCCTGATTTAATATTTTAAATTTATTCAGCATACTTCAATGCAGCTCTTGATTTTTTTTCATTCTTTCCCAAACACCCAGCTCACATTTTAATTTTTATAAACACTGCATCCTCATCACTTAATAGGCTTTCCTTCTTCTCTCAGTTGTGTGCCCGTAGGATGTTGCAGTGCTGAGGAAAGATAGTTTGGTGAACACGGATTTGGCCAAGTCGGAACATAGCAGACTGAGTGTGTGCGGGTATGAATTAAATATGACAAGAAGGAAATGTGTAAATAAAGTCTTTCTTGCATGTGTAGTAGATATATTTATGTATGTGCTGTGTAAGTTCTACAATGCAAAAACAGCTATGAAAGCATCTGTCACCCCACATTACTTATTCTGCCTTTGAGATACAAGCTGCGGCAGAGCTTCTTAAAGATGGCACTTCCCTGCATGTCAGGGAGCAGCTGTAGTTGTTAGACTGATTTGGGAAGCAATGACTTTGGGTAAATAGTCTGGTGAAATTTACCCCTCTGTACAGAAGCTCAGCAGAAGGTTCAAGCACAACTTTCCTCCCAGATAAACCTTTCTTAACAGTGCAAAGGAATGTGAAGACCTTGTGTACAGGAATAGATTTCATCCATAGTGTTACGGTGAGTTTAGGGAGCCTCTGTTAGTGGGAAGTGACTTTCTAAGGCAGTAGAAGGGATCTATTTTTCAGGTGCAAATGACTTGGAGTTCATAGTTGGATGCGGGCTGGATGCAGCATGACCATACTGTGCCACCTGAACTTTAAAGACCCTGGTGGACATAATCACCAGTCTTCTAGTGCTGTGAGATTATAATTAACAGTGAATCTGAACAAGGAAGTTTATGAGACAGGAAGGCTTCACAGTGACAGGGGAGCAGGTGGATGCTTTGTACTGAGTGAGCCTTGTGGTGGCACACACCCATTACAGTGACATGCTGAAAACTCAGCAGCAGCCACGCACTCACTCTGCAGAGAGAGAAGACATGTCTGCTGCAAGAGAAAGGTGTGGGGAGAAGGAATCCCATAGCCCTGGATTGCAGTAACACACGCTTCCTGAGGAACCTCACTGCAACAGGTGGAGTTACTTCCAAAACAAAGTAGTGCTCAGAATGACAGCAGCACCACCGGCAGTGTGTTTGTCCTTGTGTGTGCATTTGCATTTGTAAATTATAATTATTTAACATTATCCCATCAAAGGAAACTTTAGGAAGTTTGGGGTTCTTTTGTAGAGTAATCGTTTCTTATAAATCATAGCAAAAGGTTATAAAGGGAGTTTTCACACAGCTGTGAAAACTCATTGTCTCTGCTCTCTTGCCTTCTCTCCAGCAACCTTCCCCTGCAACTTACAGCATTTTTTTTCATCTATTGGAAGTTTGTGGAGCCCATTTTTTTGTGGGAGAAGCTGTTCTGTTCCCAATGGATCAGTGGTCTGCATGAAATCAGTCAGAGAATTGCTTAGGTAACACTTGGTGAGGCTGGGCAGAGCAGTGCAAAAGGTTGCAGGATGTTTGTGTCTCAGTTACTCTGAGACATGCAGACCATCAAACACTTGGATTCAGTTTTGAAACAGGAAAGGTTGGAGGTGGCTCATGATGCAGCCACATTCACTCTCAAGGCTCAAACTTCTCTTCCTTGTGCTTTTTATATTGCATGATACAGGAGCTGAAAGAAATTCAGCCAGGGGCATGCAAAGCCTGTTTGCAGGGACCAGATGTTCAGCTGTGAAACTGCAGTAGCTTCCCTGACTTCCCACCAGCTGAAGATACAGTGCTGTACACTGTACACTGGCTGCAGCACACAAGTCTTTGATGACTCAAAGCCTGAGAGGGTTTATTTCTCAGCATGAAGGACCAGCAGGTTTCTGTTTATTCTTAGCTTGCTTCCACTGAAGTGTTCCGCTGTCTTTTGCAGTGCAGGTGCATTGCTTTTACAATGAAAAACAACTAACCTTTGCCTTCCTCCTGGAATGAAAGCAAAAATCCTCCATCCTAACAAAGAACATCAATGTAGCAATGATCTTTAAAATGAATAAGTGAACCAGGAACTTGTGCTTAGATAGGCAAGTGTGGTTTTGTGGTAATGTCATTTCCAACATGTATTTTGATAGAACTTCAGGGGTGGAGAGGATCCATCTAAAGTAGGGATAGCTGAGTGCTCCAAACAAGCTGCTTCATTTTGGAGAACTGAAGCTCTTATTGAAGAGTCTGACAGTAAGCCCTCTCCTGAAGCTTACTCTTGATGCTAAGGGAGGAAAAGGTGAAGAGATGAAACAATGAGACCTGCTGTACTTGGGGAGCATCTTTTGGTTAAGCTTCAACAGCTCCTTTTGTGTTAGAAGTAAAGATGCCTGTGTGTGGATTGTGAGAGAGCGCTCAGGCTGCTGAAAATCAGCGTGGCTCTGCAGAAAGAATGTCAGCTTTGACCAGCTCAGCACCTGATACATTTGCCCTTACAATGACAGAATCTGCTGAGGGGTCCAAAACCTGATGTGGCCACACCCAAGCATAGGTTGGGGCAAGAGACATTAATGTTTTCCCACTGCTCACACACCTTGGGGAAAGATGAGGTGAAATGAAGCGCTGACCTAAAAGACAAGAGCCCCCGAGGAGAAAGGTGCTATCAAAATGTCATCTAGATAAATAAGGACCCGAACTCCTAGTATCTTAAGTAGCTGGGCTATTGATTAAAGAATCATGATAAATGAGTATAGGGCTGTGAATTAGATCAATACCATCAACCTTAAAAGTCAATCTCCTGTACCAACTTGAACAGAGACACTAAAAAAAATGCACTCAGGAGAACCACAAATCCTTGGGCTGATGGTGGCCTTGAGGCTTTCAGCTTTTCTCTGCCATTTCTTTTTTTTCCTTTAGTTCTCTGAATAGACTTTAAAGAACTGGTAGAAGAGATGTTCATGCCTGTAAATATTTCATAGTTCACACAATTAAGTAAGACTACCAAAATCCAGGCTTTGCAGTTGCTAAGGATGTCTTTAGGATCCTGTTATGCTAGTCTAGGAGACAATCTTTTTTGTGACAATTGTGCTAAAAGTAAAGGGTCAAATCCCCAGCTATGCTGAACAGATATTGACCCTCTTGGGGTAAGTTCACACCTGCAAAGAAGGAAGTTGTAAAATGTGTTGCTTTGCCGAAAAGGGGACCATGTTCTTGGGAGATCCTGCAAAATTAAGTCTTTCTACAGGGATAAGAAAGAAAGAAATTACTAGGTTTTTGAGAATTAAGTTCCTTGCTCTGTGTACTTCTCTGCATAAGGCTTGGGAGGGGATAGCTGGCCATTTTAGCACAGCAGGTATTGGAGCAGACTAAAAGCGAGGGTGCTATGCTGAGTCAGAGAACGTGTCATCCAGTAGGGCTCTGCATGGACACGGGTTTCCTTTAAAGTCTGTTTCTCAGGTCACATTGGTCTTTTTGTGTAAGCTCAGCAAAGTCACAAAGCCTTTTCCCAGCTGTTTTTACACCTACACAATAGAAATGTGCATGCCTTATTGGATGCTGGTATATTCCATGATTTCATCTTTCATATCACTTTTGTTATTTTTGAAGCAGAATTGCTCCAGGGTTTGTTAAAGTATCTTCCTTCATTTGCCTACATCCCTACAAAATGAAGATGTAACAACAGATATGGCTGTTGGTTTTAAAGACTGGTAAGGATGTTTGTAAGAAGTATTTCTTTTGTTTTCTTTCAGTGGGAGAAGTTATAAGATGCACAGTCCTAATTCTTCCCCTTCAAAGCCTTTTATTCTTTAATGATGATTAATTTCAGAGGTTATAGGTATGTTATTTATAGCTCACTGTGAGGAATAGACTTTCATCAGTGTTTCTGCACTCAGACAGGACTCAATTAGCAGACATTACCCACAAAGATGTGTTTTCCTGATGCTGTTTTTGAAAAGTTTCATACAAATCAGAGTCTGTGAACAACCTAGCTTATTTCTGACTGGATATAGCTATTGCTATAAGCATTTGTTTCGTGATACAATTAAGAGGCTTTCCCAATACTGAGAACTGTATCTATGCTGGTAAACTGCATGTGTGTTGATTTTAATAAAGCACTCTCTTGTCATCTGACTTAAGATGAAATTAACCCCCTGTGCAGATATCTGGCACTTGTTCATCACTTGAGTTTCCTTTTGACACGTTAATTGTGATTGAAATGATACCTACTGCTTCTGCTGGTTTACCTCAGAGAATTGAATTTCCTGCAAGGCTAGGTAGCAACTCTTAATGCAGAAATCACCTCCTTCCCAGCAGCACCCTCATCTTCACCTTCAGAGTGTTGATGCTCCCACCTGAAATAAAAGGACACAAGCTCTCAAAAAACTGCTGAAGAGTAGAGGTCAGGGGGACTTCTTGGGAGCAAGCTGTCATTTGTGATCATTTATAGAGGACAAGATCCTCAGCAAGTGTTAATGCATAGGAAAGAGAACTCCATCTGAGAGTAGGTGTCTGCTTGAGGGAGTTTCAGTTCCCTTTCTTGTAAGTGTGACAGTCGATCAAAAAAATTAGTGGTGCAGTAGGTCATCAAATTGCTTTTAATCTTTACATGATTCTTCTTCATGGCAGAAGTTTGTTAAAGTTAAGGAAATATTTGCTGTTGTTGGAAAGATTTTTTCCAAATCATGATTCTAGAAAACTAAAAAAAAATAATAATTTAAAAATGGACTCAATTAGAAGTGCTGAATGAGGACCATAATGAGATATCCAAAGTCTTGCCAAGTGAATTTAATCACTTTTTGATCCCAACAGCCACACAATTCAACTCTTTCTTGGCATAATTAAGCAAGTGACAATGAGGATGCTATTCCAAGACATGGTAATGAGATGCTGTGGGGCCTGAATTCAGCTGGAGGGGATTTCCTATTAAATATTTATTGTATGCGCAGCTTCTTCAGTAGCTAGAAATACAGAAAAGGAAATTTAGTCAAATTGAACCTCTTTTCTGAGATTAATCTGTGGAAAACTGAAGAACTGTGGTCACTTGGTTTTGGACTGACTATTATTTTTGGCCTGCGGGCTGCATTCAGCATCAATAAAAATCATAGTGTATGTAGGAGGGAAATAAATATGAAGAAGTTAGAAGGTAGGACAATAAAAATGGAAAGGGATTGAGAAGGAAATAGGAATGTGACAAACCAATTAGGGAGAGTACAAATGATAAAAGTCAACAGGAATTAACTAATGATGGGCTGTAGAATGCTGGAAGACTAGAAGGTTTATGGGAAAAAAACTCCCATGTAGAAAGGAAATAATTGGATAACAGAGATGATGGGATGAGCCAGTGAACTAAAAAAATAATAGGACTTTTAAGCATAATGAACATTTAATTCTGGATCCAGGGAGAAGTGAAGTATGCTTTCATCACATTACTTTTGACACTTTATGGGTGTTATGGAAGTCATGGCCAACCTATATTTGACTGAAACTGCAGTAGAAAAGCACTATCAAGGCCCCAGGGATTTATAACACATTTGCACACACAAGCCCAAGAAGAATGCTATTTAGGCTACAAAATTGAGCTGGGGCCTTCTTGCTATTGATTTCCTGAAAAAGCCAGCTTGCTTTAAACCTCCTCAAATGTCCTGATCATCTTCCGTACTGTCTTATGATCATGCTTATGATAAAGTGAAAAATAAAGTAGAGCAGAATTCATTTTTATTATTCTGGGAGCACCTAAAATTTTTTTGGATGGTACTGCCAGGGGGGTTTTTTTTTTTTTTTTTTTTTTTGCAGCTGGTGTATAAGGAAATGTGTTAATAAACACCTTCTTATTCCAGGCTGGAATGTGCAGGGGCAACAGGTCCTTAGGGTCAACAGAGCAGTGCAGGTGCAGGGGGGGCTTTGGGACACAGAGGTGGTTGCAGACTGTTCTGTGCAGAGCCCACCAAGCCCTGCTGCTGGAGGGGCAGGCTCTGACCCAGCTTCCCTGCCTCGCCTGCCCTTGAGAGCTGCCTGATATTCAAGGACTGCAGTTCTCCCTGGACTTTGGCAGAGTGCACTGGATGTTCCCTGCACCCTGCTTAGAGTCTCCATGGCTTTGAGAAGCAGGTGGATGGCTGAGAAATGAATGAGATCTGGGAAATCAGAGGAGCATTATTAGCTCCTGTGCAGAAACTGTAACCTTGCTTCTTTTCTCCCTCACCCATCCCTTCAGCTCTTGGGGCTTACTGACTGTCTTTCCCTGTATATTTGAGTGATGTCTGTGGAGTGTATTGGAATTCCAAGGAGAAACTGCTATGTAAATAATAATAATTCTTGTCATATCTGCTAAATGGCACTCATAATTTAAAAAAAAAGTTTTTGGCAATAGGATCAAATTAACTTGATGAGAAAGCTCTTTTTTCTTGTAAAGTACTAGGAAAGCTGTGAGACAGGAGGTGCAATTAATTATCTCACTTGGATTAAAAGCTCTTTTATTTGATATTTGATCTCTTATTACTTGATTTCCCACAAAATTGCTGGTAACGTGCAGTCCCACTTAATAGCTCATTAGCACTCCAGTGTGGTATTTATAAGGTGGTCAGGTTTGTGTATAATAAAGCAGTTGCTGGCTAGCAGTGAATGACTTCAGCCATAATTAATTAATTAAATGTGTGTAAAACATGGTTCATTAGCAAGGTGTGTGACAATCTCATGATGTCCAATGCTGTCCCTCTAATCGTGTAATGGGCGTGATGCTACTGCAGCACTGCTTCATTAGTTTCCAGCTTCTGCTACTGTTGTTTAGGTAAGAGACCTCTGAATTCCAGGACTCGTTCCAATGACCTGGTAGCATTGGAAGGAATAGTTTACGGTAACCAATCGAACAGCATTTCTTGCTATTTTCACTTAAAACCCACACAATTAGAAATTATTGCTATAGCTTAGCAGCAGTAGCAGAACATTTGCTAGGGAAGCTGGAAATCTCAGTTCAACTGTAGTTCAGGCAATAACTATTCTTTATACTCAATTATGCACTGTAACCCATTAGGGAAGTCTGTGGTTTCCTGATGTAGTTTTTTTGCCCCTTCTGTTTTACAGCAAGGTTGCAACTGGCTGCAAGTATATTAGAAATTGGTATGATTGTACAATTATTCTGCAGGCTATCTAACTTCTACCCACTATATTTATCTGGCACATTTAGAGACAGAACAAAGCCAGGAGGTTCAGACCTTTAACCCAGATGTTAAGTGTGGGAGAACACTAATCTGCAGAACTGATGCACTTGTGGTGTAAAGCCATTACAAAGTCATTCTTCAGACCTACTAGATCCAGAAATCAGTTACTACCTAGACTTCTGGGTCTTGATTGTGATTGTCTGTTCACAAAGGAAAAGCTTGAGGTGAAGTTAACTTGCATCACTTGAGGCCTCTTGCATTTGGCCTCTGAAAATGGGGTCTATTAGTTTTGCTTTCACAAACCAAGCAAAAACATTTCTGAGTTTTTGAAAGAGTCTGTAGGTGTGATAACAAAATCATTTAAAGGAAGTATGATAATCCCCACTGTAGTGAATAAAGGCATTGAGTATTGATCTTCTTTGGTTTTAGATTCAATCATGCTGAGTGTGATGTTCAGATTCTGATGCTTGTGCAGTTGTTCTTGTCAAGGTTTTTCTCTGTGCTGTATCATTTTGTGGTTAGGAGGACAGGTGGGTTTGTGCTGTTGATGTTATGGTTTTCTGCTGCCTTGTTTCTGAATGAATTCCTGGAGAGCTTCGACTCCCTGTGACAGTGATGTCAGAAGCCCCCAGTAACCATGTTGTTGATGGCTCTGGCTGTTGTTCAGAAATACGATTTTACAGTGTTACTGTCATATTTGACTGGTATTTAATTAGTTTTCTGTTCTTGATGTCTGCCATAATCAGAACAAGCACAGGTAGTTTCCTTCTTCAGCGGGTGCACTGGGCGTCATTAAAGAGGTTATGGTGGAACTAGAAAAGAGTAACATGTGTGGTCTGGTTCTGGTGCCTCATGCAACAGTTTCACATCTGAGGCATGAGTAATTTCAAGACTGTGTTAATTTTGAAGTTAGCGTGCTAAGTTTTCTATAAAAAAATGCCCTTGCTCAATTTCTTTTCATCAGAGAAGTTCCCCTGCTCCCTCTGGAGGAAGGACTTTCCTCTTCAGTTGTGCAGATTATTGTGGTATGACTTTGACCCAAGCTTTTGGATTGGGTTGTCTGAAATCTGGACTTCCCAAAATGTTACTGAAGCACTGCAATACACAGAGGTCTTATCTTTTTACTTAAATTTATCTAGCTGGCTAGGACAAAGAAAAATAAAGTAACCAACTGCATGGAAAGTGGCACTGAGAAGAGCATCTCCATTTCAGGAGTTGTCGACTTGCTCTCATTTCATTTCACTGCCATAAGCCTGGGCATGAGCAGGTAGTTACAGATCAAATATCAACATGCAAAGCTGCTCTTCCCACCCCTTTACTCTGAGCATCCCTCAGATGCCAGTTATGTGCTGCCAATGCCTTCAAAGCCATTAGTGCTCTTTTCAGTGTTTTAAAGTATTATCTTTCTGAGTTCCTCTAAAATATATTTCTTTCCTGAGGCAGGCAGTGAAACTTGTTCTTTTTGAGTGGCGATTTCTGAGGCTTTTTGTGGGTTTGTGGTTTGGGGTTTTTTTTAATGCAGAAGGTTCTTTTAAAGAAGGACATATTATTTCCCCCTCCTTGAGTCTTCTTTTCCCCCCATTATTACAATTTTCAAAAATGTAGATGCTCCTAATACAGCAGAGACCGTTCCACAGCTCTGCCTTTAATGGAGTGAGCAGATTGCAGTAAGAATGCAGTGCTGCTCAGTAAATTTAATGACTTTATGAAGATAAATGTTTCCCTTCCGAAGCCCCTTCTTGTCAGAATACATTTAATACCACCATTCCTTTGAGAACTAAATTCCTGTAGCACTTTGCAGCATATTAGCATGTTTTTCTCACCACATGAAATTGCACTTCAAGCAAGAAATAATAATGTTTCTGCATCCCCTTGTACATTTTTATTACTGCCAATGAATAGGAGTAAATTAACTATTATGGCTAACATTATTCACAGGGACAAATTCCTAACTCATTTTACAGAGAATAATAAATAACTGAATAAATAAGATGCCTTTAATTTCACATGTGAATTATCAAAGATTCCTCTGAGTAGGAGGAATAGGGGCCAGTTGATTTTACAAACAAGATACAACTCTATAAAAGAAGTTAGATGTATGTCCACTCATCTTTATTTTCATTTATCCTTCCAAAAGTATAATAAACATCCTTATCATTACATGTCATTCCTATGAAAACAGGTTTCTCTTGTCTGATTATTTGTTTCTATGCATGTTTATCCAGATACTAATGTGGGAGGTGAGGCACATTTTGCTGTTGGTTGCTTGAATGCTGCTCTGATTGATGGCAATTATCATATGGTTTACTTCATCTGCAGACCTCAGAGTGCTTTTTACAACAAAGGAAACTGAGGCTCAGAGTGGTGGGTAGCTTGTAGTAGTTAACACATCCAAGTAAAAGCTGCATTGGATCACAATGTCTTAGGCTGTCCTAAAGATTCCCTTGTCACTTGACTGAAGAACTGATCCTAGACAAAAGTCTATTAAAAAACCAACCAACCAACCAAATAAACAACAACAACAAAAAAACCCTAACACAAAAAAACAAAACAATTTTTACATTGGTATCCAGTTCATAAGTGGTGAGTCTTTATTTCATTCATTTTAAAGTGTGGTTAAAAAAGATTATCAGAATGTAAACCTATTTTTATATTATTCACCAAGAATGACAACTTTAATGAAAATAAGTAGTCCATAGTTTTGTAAATGGAAAAATGGGACTATTTGCCCATGAATTTTTTAAGGGGCAGAGGAGTGGGGGCGGGGGGGGAAGCCACAAATAAATTTGTGCTTCTTCAAAATCTGATGGAAACAAAAATATTTCATTGAACCAAAATGGTGTTTAACCAGGACACTCTAGAATTCTTCTTGAGCCATTTAAAATTATATTTCAAGTTCATGTGCTTGATCATTGTGTTTGCTCTTCTGTCTGTGTTTATGCATGTACACACACACACACACACACACACACACACAGACACACACACACAGACACACATCTATTTCAGCTTCATTCTCAGCTGTTGCTGCACTGTTTTCTTCCAACAGTACTTGGGAATCCAGCAGTGCCCTACAGGGTGAGTTTGGCTGCAGGTGGCCAGTTGTGGAAAGATCCCTTCTTAACTCTATTTGCTACCTACTTCCCTTTATTAACCCACAAGGACCTGCCTTAAACCTTCCAACTGAGGAAATGGAACTGCCATTTCGGCAATATTGAGGGGATAAGGGCCAGATTTTGTATGAATTCAGTGTGAAAACTGGTGTTGGAGGTGGAGAAGGAAGCAAGTGTGTACCCATGTACCATAATGCAGCATCTGGCTTTTTGTTTGAGAGACTTGTGTGTGTGTAACAAGAATTGCCATTCTTAGGTCTGATTATGCCTTGGGGAGAGCTGCTGGAAGGGTGGAGTCTGCATGATTTAACAAACATCTCCACAGTTCTTCTGTTATAAACTTATACGTTGATTCCTGTAAAGGTGAGTATGAAGATGTGGCAGTGCTGTTGTTATAACTAGAACTATTTAAAGACAATCCGTGAAAACAGTTTTTTACCGAGTGGAAAATTGCATCAAAGGCTTGGTGAAAAACGTCTGTTCTCCTGGAAAAATTAAAATTCTTTATTGGAAGCCACACACACATACCCTTCCCAGAACCCAGCATGAGGAAATTTTTATCATGATGGATTATTTTATTTGGCTGTTATTTTGTTGCAGAAAAGGATTCCCTATCTTGGTGGTTTTTTTTTCAATCTGAAGAATATTCATAATATTGTGGGAAAGATCACAGAATTGTTTGGGTTGGAAGGGACTTTCAAAGGCCATCTTGTCCATCGCCCCTGTAATGATCAGGGATATCTTCAAGTAGATCAGGTTGCTCAGATCCCTGTCCAACCTGACCTTGAATGTTTCCATGGATGGTGCATCCACCACCTCTCCGGGCAACCTGTGCCTATTCCGTGTGGCACTGACATGCCAGAGCTGAGCACTCCTTCCAGTCCCTCAGTCAGCGTTTTGTTCCTTCTCCTTCTCTGTTCCTCTGCAATAACTGTTGTAAATTACGCAGTTGTCTCTCTTCCTATGGTTTCAAAGCACCACAGAGCCCTTTACCTTTGATGCCAGTTTCCTGTCAGAATGTGTGTTTTGGTGTTGCAACATCCTGAAAAAGTTTAATCTGAAGCAGAAGAACTGTAAAATGAAGAGAGCAATTATATACAGCCCAGAGCTCTGAGCAGCTGAAATGACAACAAAGTTTCATCTGTTTATTAGGTTAGCTCTGTTTTGGATAAAATACTATTAGCAATTTATGAAGACAAGAGTAGGGCTTTGAAATTGAATATCTGTCAATTAAATCTGAAAATCTTAATATGAAATGCTTTTAAAAGTCAAATAACATCTATTAAAACTCCAGATTTAGTCAACGAGAACAGGCTGTACTGTGGGTATACACTGAAGTAAACCAATGTATGCATGACAGAACCTTACCTGGGAGTGGGAGGAGATCTCCTTGTAGACAGAGAGGAAAACTGAGGAATTAAAACAGCCTTCTACTCTGCAAAGAGAATTACTATGTAAAGATGGCTACAGTTGTCAAGGCAACTTTGCTTTTACAAGTATTCCAAATATGAGCTCTGAAATCCCTTCCTTCCCTGCACCTCCTCCCCTCTTCCCCTCTCCACTAGAAAAAAAAAAAGACCCAACCCAAACCCAAAGAGCAACCCACACAGATTTATTTAGATAATTTTTGGGTTTCCATTAAAACAACTTGGGTAAAAATAGCTAAGGATTGACATTCTTTCCAAGAGGAAATAATAGAAAAATCAGCCAATATTTGGAATTAATGCTTCTGTCTGTAACTTGTTCTTGGTAGTTAGTGATCAAGTTCCAGTGTTTAACAGGGCGGACTGGAGATCCTGCTTGGAGTACACAGAAGAAAAACAGGCATTGATCATCTTTAATGTAGAAGCAACTTCTGAGCTCTTTAGCTGTAGTCCTTTGTTCTATGTTTGCACACCACTCAGTTATTGTACAGTCTTGGTCCGCTCACTGGGATAAGTCACTAAACCCATCTTTCTTTAGGCTTGAAGGTAAGCATGGAGAAGAGCAAGAATCCCTTAGCTGACTCTATTGAAGAGGGTGGCAGGGCAGCGTGGGTGAATGGGATTTGCTGTTCCCTTTGCTGTAGAGTGCCTGACTGACTCGTCCTGCCGGGTGGCCTTTTCTGTTATATTGCATTTTCACCTGGAGATTGAACGCGAGACTGACAGCCTGGCGATGCTGTATTTACTGACACATGGATCTTGCAGCTGTATCCTCGTGGGACCCTTTGCTTTTCAGAGCAGAAACCATCTTTTGGTGTGTGTAAATGTGTGCATGTTTACAACATCAGTAGAAAGGGCTCTGGGTTTGTGATCAGTACCTTAAAGTTCGACAGCAGTAACATCAGTATTTTCTGTCTCCGTGCCTGTGGGCCAAGCATGAGTGCTTTAAACAGTATGTGTGCCACAGTCTTCACTGAAGCTGCCTCAGATTTTCTTGTTTGGTCACAATAATACCGACAATAATCCTTGTTTATACTGATAATGCAAAAGGAAGGACAATCTTGTAGTTAAAGCCCAAGGTTCAGCTTCCTGACCTATAGCACAGGAATATGAATAATTCCTTTTTCACTCTGTCTCACAGTACTTAAAATGAAAGCTCTGCAGGGCAGATGCTGCATCTTAGTGTGTGTCTATGTGGTACCTAGGATGTGCTCTGATCTCAGCTGAGCCATCAAAGTGATGCTTTATCACCTGTAATGTCAAAGAACAGATGTAGCTCAGTTTTTTCTGGGCTATAAGAAGGGTTTATATTCTGCCTGTGGTGCCACGCTTGAAAATCAATATGGAAAAGCTGTTGGTTTTGAACACATAATAATGTACAAAATTTGTTGCAATCCTTACGTTAAATGACGGTTTCTGTGGTTTCATATATCTTTGTGGTAGTATAGCACAACAGTATAAAAGTTTTCTGAACAAACTCATTACGTTTTTACATTGGTCTCAGAAATTCTCTCTGCTAAGATATGTCATTGGTTGAACTTGATTGCCAGAGACCACACTGGGCAGAGGCCATTACCCACCCATTTGAGGTGAGGACTTCCTGCGATGTGTCTTGTGGAGTACTTTGCATAATCTATTGTGGCCTGTAGATCCAAAGCAGTACTGTAACACAGGGATGTGGTACCAATTTCCAGAGCACATTAAAGGGTTCAGTGTTGGATGGTTAAAAAGATACAGGCAGAAAAAGTAATCTATATGTGTGAAGCTGTGCTTGGACGAATAAGAAGAAATATGGGTAGTTGTGATGGAAAATACTGCCATGCAATGTATTAGGGAGTTCCAGGATCATTATTCGCATTGGCAGAGGGAAGTCAATCATGTATTTTCTCTGATGGAAGCATTGATAGCCATAAGACTAAATAGACACAGATAAATAAATTTTTGCTGTAGGAAGAGTGTATTCTTCCCATTCTCTTTACTGTCTCAGACCTGGTTTGCAGGCAGTGCTTCTGGGACTGAAGATGTGAGGTACTTGTCTCTGAATTAGTTTGCATTCCTTTTACAATCAGTGGAAATTACATGTTTTCTAGGCTGTGATTTTCACCTGATCTCTTTTTGATATGTGCCTTAGGATGAGAGGACCATGTGAAGTCTCTTTCTAGAGGCCCTGAAGCCATACTGGACAAGTAGCATGAATGGAAAAGTGCCCACTGGCAATCGAAGTTTTGTTCCTCCCCCACCTGTTGGGACCATATAATCCTAAGGACTCAGTTGCCCAAGGGCTGAACTGAAGTTGATGAAAAGGTGCTTCTGAAACTTCCTTGTCTCTCAGCATTGCCAGGTGTTAACTCTCTTTTGAAAGCCCAGCCTTAAGTGTGTAGCTGAGCTGATTTAGCTGAGTCTTTCTTCCCGGGGAGCTGTTACTGTTCAAAGGCAGTTCAGTGGGTAGTGAACTGCTGAAGGACAAATACAGTTGTGCCAAGGAGGGGAAAAAAATTCCCAAACTCATGCCTGAGTTCTCGACAAGTTCCTCATTGCCGAGTCACCTTTTTCTTTTTGTGTTAACAAGCCCCTTCTGCATGTATGTTGGTTTTATTTTTTGGTGGAACACATAAAGCACTGGTGCTTGTCTCTAGTCCTCCAAGTTTGAATGTACCTGTGATAAATAGTTCAGAAAAACATTATAGTATGAAACATGTAGCTCAACGAAAAGTTAAGCTACGCTGGCATTTGCTACTATGTAAACACCAGTTGTTAGGAAATGATAAGCATTATTGATATCCCAAATGTATGTATTAGTGGGAACAATGTTATGTAAAATGTTAACATCTGTCAAGACAATATAAACAATTATAAGTAACTTACTTTTAATGATGCAATTATACCATAACAAAAGGTGCACTGTAAATTTACATGACACCACACCAGGTTTATGTATTTTAGGGAATAAATTCCAGTCTGGCTAAGAAAATAAACAAAGTTTCCAGAGAATCCCTCCAGAAAAAAAAAAAAACTCTGCTAAAGCTTTACGAAATAAAGTCTGGGAACTGAGATTGTTATTAAATCTGACCTTGATCAGATTTTTATTATGTCAGAAAAAATGGTTCTTGAGAGACAGAGTTGTCATGGGATTAGAGTACATCTACAGCAAGATGTTTCCATGGCAACAAATCAAACACCATTTCCTAAGTCGGCAGTCGTCTGCTTCAAACCCATGAACTTAGCATTGAATAATTATAGAGAAACGCTGTAATGTTGTGTAAAGAGAGGGGGGAAAAATAAATCAATCTGGAGGCAGTGATTTATTTTCAAATGCCAATTAACCCCATCAGTGTGATTGTTTGGAGCTTCTGTTGGTGGCGACAGGTCCCACGTAGGTATTTGGTTTTACAAATTGAAAGCATAATTTTTTTGTCACACGTAACCTTAAAAAAAGCGAAAGACGAATCATAATTCCACCAGAATTAATGAAGTCTGAAAGTTATGTATAAAAGCTGTAATAGAAATTCAGAGCTGTGTCAGAGACTCCAGGCGGCAGTAGCACATGATACTCTACCTGAATTCTCCTCATGTTTGAAGGATCTGAAAACATACTTGATACGGGTACGTGTTTAGTCTCCTACAACCAATGAGCTATCTAAATTCATAGGCTCCAATGTCACACAGCTGTAATCTTGGTGGAAAGTTAAACCAGTGAACACATCCCCACTTAGAACCTGGGGAGTGAGTTAAGGCTATTTAGTTTATCAGTCTTTTTCCCATTCTGCCATAATTATATTATGAATGTATTGTTCTCCTCCACAAGCCATACTTTCTGAGTTTATCTGCTCTGTGGTGACATCTGGCTCGCTCTCTCTTCCCCTCCCTCCCCCTGTCTCAAAATGGAGCATGCTCTTCCCCTCCAGTTATTGGGAGGTTTTGCAGGTGCATCTGAGACATTTTGTACCACTAGTTTAGAAGACAAGTTGTTTTTTGACACTGCACCTGATGAATGACCTTTAATAAAAAGATGCAGGTTCAGCCCAGAAACACAGTCCTTGAGCACTGAGTGCAAGTAGCCTGTGCCTGCTTCATTCATTTTGGATGCCTATTACTTCACAACATGGGGGCTGCAAGAGGGTGTTAGCAGGAGTTTTGGAAACCACAGGTTTGAGACTCAGTAGTGGCACGCTGTCCACACTGTTTAATTGCTCACACAGCTGCCCGCTCTCATCTCCAACAAGGTCTTGCTAATAGAAAGATTCCAGGATGGGCCATTCCTGTGCATTTATTCCAGCTACTAATAATTTGATTAGTAACAGTCGGAGTCTCATCATCAGGTTGTAAAAAGCCAGCAGAGAGAGGAATGTGCTAATGGTGGATTGTAGACTGCACCAGTAGATCTACTGTCACAGATACGGTAACATTAAATTGGCCTCTGACTGCAGTATAAATTCTGACAAAGAGTGTAGATTTTATGCTGCAACATGAGGAACATATGAGGAACTGGTGTAGCCTTGAATTTCATCACAGCTGCTGCTTTCTCCTTTGCTGCTGGTTGAGGGGTTTGTTCAACCCACCCTCTGCTTCAGCTACCCTTGCTGCTGGTGTGGCCTAAGGAAATTTGTTGCCTGATGTGGTAATGAATCAACATCCACGTCCAGGTCAGGTCACTTGATACATGTGGGCTGTGGTTACCAGTCAGATTTTCTCAAGAAATGCTCATTTTAATGTAGAAAAAATGCTGGAATCTGGATTTGTACAGTATTACTTTGCCTACCTCAGGAGGCTAACTTCACACTTTAAACCAGAATCTGTTTCTTGTTTTAATTCAAAAGATCTGTGGGGGCATTTGTGTAATTTTAAAATCAGTGAGTCAGAATAAGGTAAATGCTGCAGCTGAAACTTTCATGTAGATTGAAATGATAGGAATCTTTCACTTCTTATGTGTGCACAGTTTACAGCCATTAAAAGTGTATTAGCATCATAGAAAATAGGAAAATTGTTTGTTCCCTAAAGGTGTAAGGAAAATGATACTGCTCTTGTTCACAATAGGGAATTATTAATAAAGATGAATAAGTGATCCCTCTCTGAAATATCATGCTTTTTTAACATAGCTAAAAATAATGGTAATATTCTGAATTTTTAATGAAACACACTGATAATTATTTGCATTTTCTTTCCTTCTTTAATTTTTTTTTTACAGTAATAAGCCCATGGATGAAGGAAGTAGCCAAAAATCAAAAGAATCTCTATTACCATGGCATCCCAGATTTCTGTGAGTTTCTCTTCACAGCAGCCCTGTGAGATGTTTCTTTTTTTCCACTGGTGGGTTATATCAACCTGCATAGATTAAAAAGCAAGAAGTAATGCAGAGTCATTAGGACTTTGTTGTCATGCTCAGGTCAAACTGCATATTTATTGCTACTTGCCTACACGGTGGTTGAGATCACTATTGATTATTACGTTGTGGAAACAGCTCAGTGTTACTTGAATTTCTTCCATTATCCTAACACTGAATTTGGCACTTTTGCTAGGTCAGATCACTGTCCTTGATGAATGGAGGGAGCACAACACCATCCATAGCCACTACTCCCCTGGTGGAAGGGAGGAGCTTGCGCTGTGCAGATCCTGAGGTTTTTGGGCAGGGAGTTTCTGCCTGGATGTGGTTGCTGATGTTGAGTGGCTGGTGTGTTGAGCCAATGAAGGAGCTCTGGACAGTGCAGGATTGTGGTTCCTCCTGTGGAACCAGGTCAGTGACTCACTATGTAGTGAGTCAGATCTATTTTGGAGCATGATTTCAGAAGAGCTACCCAGTTTTCAGGGTTTTCCAGTAGGGACTATGTACTTTCTCCCTGCAAGTTCAGAAAAGCTCCTAATGTCATTCTTTGTGATTGTCAGAGATTTCTTGAGCCAGGTGCCAGCAGGAGGATGCATAGTTATGGGGTGAGGACATGGTGCTGTCAGTGTTGATGGTACTTGGACAAATGAGAACATTCTTGGGCAAATGATGTGAGGTCAGAAGTCTGAAAAAATTAGTCTGGATGAATCAGATGACACTGAGGCCATGTATTTATGTGTAACATTCCTGGAACATCTGTCTGTATAATCAAATCTTAGACTTACAGGTTGTGTATTCTGTGTAAACACTGAGCTGCAGATGAATGCTGGAGCAGGCAAACACAGACTGCAAGCAAGGAGCATAATCAGAGTGATTTTTCCTCTTTAAATAGAAGGAGTAGCTGGCATTACACTCCCAGTGGAGTTCAAACGATTCTGGGTCGTGGTGCAGTCAGGGGGTCTGCAGCTTCCTCACCAGGGGAAGCGGAGGGGCAGCACCGATCTCTTCTCTCCGGTGACCAGTGACACGAAAGGCATGAAGCTGTGTCAGGGAAGGTTTAAGCTGGGTATTAGGAAAGGTTTCTGCCCCCAGAGGGTGGCTGGGCACTGAACAGGCTCCCCAAAACAGCGGTCACGGCCCCAGGGCTTGACAGAGCTCAAGGAGTGTTTGGACAAGGCTCTCAGGCACGTGGTGGGATTGTTGGTGTGCAGGGCCAGGAGCTGGGCTCGGATAAGCCTTGCAGGTCCCAGCCCAACTCAGGATGTTCTGTGATTCTATGACTAATAACTGGGATGATCGATAACAGAAATGTAACAGAGACCGCATCAAACTAAGATTATCTGAGGCCGCCTGGGGGTTGGGACACAAGCCCTGTGACTCGCTGGTGGCGCTGCCCCCTCAGGATGCGGCCGGGCTCCTGAGGGCCCTGGGAGCGCCCGGGCGGCGGCGTTTCACCGTGAGGGGCAGCGGGGGAGGGGGGTGTTAAACGGAACCGGCTCGGCCCCCCTATCCCGCTCCCCTATCCCGTTCCTCTATCCCGTTCCCTTATCCCGTTCCCCTATCCCGTTCCCCTATCCCGTTCCCTTATCCCGTTTCCCTATCCAGTTCGTCTATCCCGTTCCCGCTTCGGTTCCCCGTTCCCGCTCCCCACTCCCGTTCCCCGCTGCCGCCAGCAGGTGGCGCCGTCCCCCGCGGGTCCGTGAGGGCGGGCGGGCCCGCGGTGGGCTCCACTCTAAGCCCTTAAACTCAAGACTTTCTCGGTGAGAACGTGCTGGAAACGGCGACGCTAGTGACAGTGGGTTTTCTGCTAAGGGCACGGTGACGTTTAAAAATGAATCCAAAGGAGTTGAAATTAACTTGTACTCCTGCTTTGTGTCTTTTATGTATCTCCTGCTTTACGGACACCCAGTGGCGCCGGGGCCCGACGGCTGCCCCCCGCACACCGTGCAGAGCCGTGTGGGTGCGAGTTCCCCCTGGGGGCAGACGGGGAGCAATATGAGTGTTTCCTGCGAGGTGAGCTGCCCAAAGCGAGCGCTTGTGGCCTTTGCCTGGTGGCTGCACCCTCCTGGCTTGGCTTTTTTGCCATGGAGGGTTGTGCGTGGCCATGAGGGTGGGTGGGCTTTGCTTCCCTCTCCACTGTGGGGAGCGGCCTGGGGTCCAGCAGGAGCAAATGTGTACAGCACAGGTGCCTTTTACCTGTGATCAACCTACCTCTCTGTCTTCTGCAAGTATTGACTAGCTCTAAGGGCAGGAGCTGTAAAGTGTTGGTGAGGGTTAGTTCCTGAGAGAACACTATGTCGTTATGCTGTCTTTAGACGAAGACTGAAGACAGTAATCAAAAAGACTATTTTTAACTGTGGGTTGATTTATTTGGCTTTCTTGTACAGCTATTGCACCTGGAGTCACTGATGATGGCTTGATTAATTCTCAGTGATTTTTTTCCCCTCCACCTTCCTCTGCATGACTCTTAGACTGGCATGAAGTTGCATTGCAGCAGGCACAGTCTCTGGGTTCTCCCCTGCAGCCCCAAGTAAAGACAGCTTTGGGCTTGTTGGCGAGGGCAGAGATTCTGAAGCCACGTCTGAGTTTGTGACCTGGATGGTACATGTGGAGATAAGTCAGTCAGGAGGGTTCTTCTGTTCCTCCTGTAGCCGTGAGTAGATACAAGCCTGGCTGAACTTGCTTTGGGCCATCTACCCTGTGTGGGGTGAGCAATGTAGAAAAGGATAGACAGTGGCCATCCTTGACTGCAAAGCTCTCTCAAGAGAGTGAATGAATGGATGATTTTTATCCAGCCTATGCTGGATAATGTGCTTCTATCACAGCTGTGTTGATGGCTGTACCAGTTTGTTTAAAGCCAGATTGGTATCTGTGCAACACAATTATATTGACTTTGTAGCCCAACACTGGAGGAAAAAGAGTGATCCTGAGATTTTTTTTTTCCTTTTTCATCTGCAACATTGGAAAGATGCTGAGGATTCTCCCTTTCTCTTTGGGCTTGTTACTTGCAGTGGGGCATAGAGTGAGATGGAGTTTCCCTGCCATTTCGTAGGGCTGAATATGCTGGATCTGGACCCAGCAACTTCCTAGACAGATACCTCTACTGACCCTTGTAGCAGCACTTAGTTATTGGAGCACTGCGGGAATATATAAGGAACCAAGATTTTCAAAAGTGCCTGTGGATTTTGAAATCTCAGACTTCAGACACCTATCCTGAAAAAACCAAGGGAAACCTGGTGACAAACCTGCACCAAAGAAACTACTTCTGCAAACCTGGTGCTGCCTAGTGTGTCTGCCCTATCCAGAAGCCTTCTCAAAATATTCTGCCTCCTAGGATTTTCTAAAGGTTCTCCATTCATCCTCATCATAATTCACACCTTATTTTTTTCCCCTCTGTGTGACTCAGTAACAGTCACCTCCCTTTTTAATTTTTCCTAGTTAAAGGTCATTCTGAACTGTGTATTACAGATGAAAGGATGCAGCCCAAAGCCAGCCTAGGGGCCCAGTTTGTGTTGTGGATCTCTCCTGAGGGCACCTCTGTTTGCAAGTGTGTGCCTTGCAAGTTCTGAGAAGCCTACAGAGATTGCTATTGTTTAGGATAAGTTCTGTCGAATTTAATATTCAGTTAGTAATATTTTTTTTTTTTCATATTTCCCTCACAGAACCCAGCCACTTTC
This sequence comes from Acropternis orthonyx, assembly GCA_035583155.1. NCBI lineage: Eukaryota > Metazoa > Chordata > Aves > Passeriformes > Rhinocryptidae > Acropternis > Acropternis orthonyx. The sequence goes on from JAWWEU010000138.1 coordinate 13,834,270, forward strand.
AGGCTGTAGTTTTGAGCCTACTCTGTGCCAAGTGTCAGGAATGACTTTGCCCTCAGTGCTCAGGAGACACTTTCCACCAGTGCAGATGAGTGTCTCTTCCCTCCAAGGACATACAGGAGGAGAGGGCAGAAAGTAGGCTAAATTCTGTTCTCATGCTGGAAGGTAAAAAGTTGCCAGATTTTGTCCATCCACACATGTTCCTTAAAATTTAATCTTGAGGTATCTGTTCTAATATACTTGAGCAAACAGTAGATAGACACAGTGGGAGGGAGTTCAAGGACAGCTGCAGTAAGCCCTACGTGTAAATACAACAGAGGAGAAATAAAAAAAAGGATGATCTACTGAAGCCAACCCTGAAAGTGAGAGAACCTCTACAGGACTTCCTATAAGGAAAAGACATGTTCACCATACTCATTTTTCTCTGTAGCTCATGTTTTCACCTAGGTTGCCAGGTGGATGTTTACTTCCAAAGCAGATGTCTCCTTACCCCTGCCTGGATCCCACTGCCTGTGGACAGCGTGGCTGCTGGCACACTGAAACACCTGGCTCTCCCCATGATTAATGCTCAGAGCTGTATCAGTCTGTGGCTGTGTGGGTGAAATTTGCAGCACTGCCATGTGTGTCTTTAGTTTAGTTTCCAGACAGACTATGCAGATACATGTGGTAGAAGCTTTATATTTACAGCTTTGAGATGCACACCTATAAAGGGAATACACCGAAATCTTGTAACCTTGTACTGGTTGTAAATAAGGAATGGTATCTCATGTCTTTTTTCATTTTTTTGAGGGGATTTTATCTATAGGTTGAGAGTGTTAAGGGAGTTTACCTCACTGCAGGTGTACCTAGCACTTTTATTGTGATGGAGCATAGATTGCACCATGACTTCTGAAGAGGCTGCTCTTTAAAGAGATAAGATACAAAGCAACAAGCACATTCAAATAATAGATCATCATTTAAGGTAACACATTCTGCCTGACATGTAGTGTTTTGCACATTTTGAATTGTCTCCTGCCAAAATATTCAGGCCTGCAGGGGGAACCCCTGTTGGGAACACAGGACAGATGGATCTGAATCCAGTCATGAAACTCCCTGGGGCCAGCAGTGTGATGTTAATGATCACACCACCGTAAGATGTAAAACATACCTTTGTGCAACTCAGTGTAAACAGCAACTTTGGTATTATGATGTAAATGAGAAACCAGCAAGAAATGATGTGTGAATGGAAACACAGCAAGGTGCTCTGAGGGAGCAGGAAGCACAGTGCAAGGGGAAATTCTGCACATCGCAAGTGGAGGTAAAATTAAACCCTGGACTCATTTCATCGTAGAGATAAAATTTAAATACTACTTGAGCTGATGCACAAGGGAAGGAACTCACCAAGCTGCACCTAACCCCAGCCAAGGTTCTGACAGGGCAGTGGATAGGTTACCATTAGGCTTAGGTTCCTGGGCTCACCAATTAAGAGCTGGAAGATGGGACTGGGTCCAAAGGGAGGATAAAAATCACCAGTAAGCCTTATTCTAATATATCCTATGGTCCACCTTCCTGCTCAAATCAGGGCTTGCTTTGAAGTTAGGCAGTGTTGCTTAGGACTTTGACTGTCTAATTTTTAGGTGTCTCCAAGGATAGAGATACCTCTCTGGAAGGCTTGTTCTAGTGTTTGGACAACTTCATGGTGAAAACATTTGCTGTAGCATTACATAAGTCTAAAATGGCTCCGTGGTTGGAGGGCATGAAAGATGAGAACCTGACAACAGACAGAAATTAAAGGGACTTGAGGGGATATCCAGATGTGCAGGATGTGCAGCTGGGTCCTCATCTTTATTTCAGAAATCTCTGGTGCCTCTCTGGAAGTCGTTCCCTGAGTGGGTAGTGGCAGTTTGAGACATGATCTGCATTGGGTCCTGGTAAAACAGAAGGTGCAGTCAGAGAGCCTGGTGTCGCCAAGGTAATTTAAAAATGTGCTGGGCAGCAGGAGTGGTGCTGTGTCTGCTGCTGGCTGTATTGTAACAGTGATGTGCTTCTTTGTCCCAGAGTTCCCCGTCCTCTTCCTCTCATCTCTAGCAAAGGAGTGAAGGGCTTGCTGGGAAGCTGAGCTTGAAGCTAGAGGAGGTCATACTTAACTAACCTCCTGGAGTTCTTTGAAGATATTACTGCCAGGCTAGATAAGGGGAATTCAGCAGTGTGCTTAGAGTTTCAAAGAGCATTTCACAAAGTTCCACATCAGAGATTAATAGCTAAGGCAAAAGGTAAAGGAAGAGGAGGTAATAGAGGCTGTTGGATCAAAACCAGCTCGAGGGCAGGTATGAGACAATAAGCACAGATGAAAACTTTTCAAGCTGGCAGAAGGCTGTTCTTGGGACTGTTTCAGGATCTCTGTGATATGTAATCCTGACAGCACAAAGGTGCCCCACCATGCTCATGTCTCTAAAACAGCCTGGGTTTGGCACCACCAGCAGCAAAGCATGCTAGCTAGACCCCCTTCTGACTTCCCAGCCTAATCGGCCAGCAGTCCTTTCATGTCTCTGTTGGGTGGGAACAATTGTCAGCATGATCTGGAGTCATGGGTGCCTCTGGGGCCATGGTGAGGGGCTGCCAGCCCTGCGAAGCCTAGCCATGATGATGATTTGCTGGACCTTGAAAACGGTGAGCCTGCTCCTCTGAAATGCTGTGTGCATGTGAAGCTGCTGATGTCCGAGAAGTTGCTCCAGTTTTGCAGTGGGCCGAGGGAAGAGATAATTTGGTGTAAGGTTTCCCTAAGGCTAGGCACAACCTACACAGATTCACCGAGGCCAAAATCTCTTCAATTACTCTGCTAACTAATGACAAAATGGAATTAAATGTGGAGAAACGTAGAGTAATTAATCTGCAAGCAAGGAATGAGTCTGGGGAATATGCCTTAACAGAGCAAGCATTCAGTAGAGGGATGAAGAGAGGGATTTGATGTGTGTTTGGGTTAGCTTCTTTTGGAAAAATCCTTGAAACTGTCTGCCTAGATCATATCTGTAGCAAAAGGGCAAGCAAGACACAAGGCTGCATTAATGGAGGGACAGGATAAAAAGCAAAAGAGGCAGTATGTCTGTTGCTGGTAAAGGCATTAGATCCCACCTGGAATATTTTTGGCAGCATTGACCACTGTACCAGTGTGTTGTAGCATAAGGCAGCAAAGAGTAGCCCTGCAGAACCTGTGCACAAAGATGAGAAAGCTGGATTTTCCTCCACAGGCTACTTCCCACCCCATCCATTCATCATCTAAAGAGGAAATCTGAGGAGCACAAAGGATTTCCCTTTAACTCTAACAGATGCTGGGAGTTTTGAAGTCAGTTATATTTTTCTCTAGAGTATTTATTTTTTTTTCTGTCTTTCTCTTGTTCTCATCCATCCATTTCTTCTTTTCTTTTAGGTTTTCCTCTTTTCTTGCTTCTTTCTCTCCTATCCCCAGCCAGGGGGTTGTTTTGTTGTTGCCTACATTGCTTCTCCTCCACCCCTGCCTGGGAAAAGAGACTATTTAGTCAACTCACTTCTGGCTCCTGAAGAAGCCCCCTCTCCAATGAAGGGGTTGTTACTAACAGGCTGTGCAGCAGGGTGAAAAATACTTTTTTCCACATAGATTTGAATGAAAAGAAATCAAAGTCATTGCTTTTGAAGAGGAGAAGCTCAGCAATCAAACTGAAGGCAGGGCATGGAATATTACTCAAACTGACCGTTGAAACTCTCAGATGTGGTTTTCCTTCTACACTCAAAGGAGTTCACAATGCAATGGCTGTTTCTAATCATAAAAAGTCAGCACTGAAATCCTCCTTTTTTTCCCCTCGTGTATATTCAGAGCAAGTTCAGCATGTTGCTCAGAATTTGCCCAGCTGTAGAGGACAGCTGATTTCATTTGAGCTGTACAAGAGGCAATCTTATTTTGCTTTCCCTTGGATTATGGTAAGCTTGTCAATCAATGCCCAGGGCCAGTCCATACAACACAGTTGTGTCAGGTAAGAAATGCACTTGTCAAACTGTCAAAATACCCATTTCTTCTGCTCCTCTCTTAAGCAGCCCTGAATACTGAAGAAAGGCTGAGAATTTTAGGTCTGTATGTACGTTAAGCCGTAAGGTATAAGTCACAATCATGACAGAACCTTAAATGACAGCAATTAGTATTTCTCAAAAATAGGGCTTTTTTCCCCTTCATTGACTGATACAGCAATCAACAGACTGATGCACAAAATGATAAAATAGGCCTCTAATAAGAAAAGGAAAACCTATTATTCTTGCTGTTTAAATCCCCTGAAGCAGGATTGGCTATTCCTATGAAATTGGTGGAATTATGCTATTTCAACTTGCCAAACATCCCTTTAAATTCAGGTCTTTAGAGTAACTTGCCAAAATAATCTCTTGGTACTGCTGAGGTGAGAATCCACGTTGTGTTGCTCACATAACTTTCCTACTCATAGAACCATTCATCTTGGAAAGATTTTAACTGGAGACTTGTGGTTTTAACTCTTTTAGCTGCTTTTGAAAATACTGCCTTGCTATCTTGCAGGAAACTATCGTGCCATAATGTACCACGACAACGGTGGTTGTGGGGAGTGTAAAAGAAACATTTAAATAAAAATTACAGCTAGAAATGAAGGCGTGTAAGGAAAAGTGAAATTATAGGATTTACCTTCCAATTCTTAAGGGCAAAGGGATTTATTTGGCCCTCTTCTTGGATGTAGCTGGGCAAGGGAAAGAAATGCTGAGTCTCATATGATCTTAATTATATGCTGTGGGTGCCAGCAACTTTCAGGGTACGTGTGGATTCTTGACTGAGGCTCAGTGTGTGAACTTTGTCACTGGAGGACTATGTCACACACAGAGCTGGGACAGGAGCCATCATTCACAATTCAAACAAACCCCAAGCCCTTCAGAGATTGAAAAGAAATATTCAGTTAACCATAAAAACTGTGGCATGATTCTCCATACCCTCATGCCTTTTGGGAACAGAAATACTTCAGACGCCAAAGTCAGGCCCTTCTTGTGAGGCTCTTTCACTGGACTGGTACCATCAACTATTCAAATCATTGCACAAAATCCTGCTCTTTTGTAATTCCCAGCAGCTTTTCTAGACAAGGAGCACTATAATTCTAAGCTATGGATGCAAGTCCACAGTTTTGCTCCAAAACATCCCTCCTGATTTCCTGAGTGTCTTGGCAGAGGGTGTTTGGACACAACAGAGCCTGGAGCTCCATGCCTTGCCATGAGATGGAACTGACACCAGAGAAAAGGGGCAGGTGGTGGGTGCAGGAGCCTGATTGTTACTGTCTGCCACCAAAAGTGCCTGTTTCCTGTCAAGTTTCAACAAGAACATCTAGGTGAAAGAGGTGATGTTGGGAAAATTTCCTTTCTGTAGATATTTGGTCTTTTTGTGTTGACTGAATGCCTGCAAGACTTCACCTGTCTGGGTGTAAGCCCCTCATTGGGTTTGGTAACAACCCTTGAGCATGAGAGATGGTGCAGCTTCATCCATCCTCCCACCTGAGCTACCCTTGCTGCAGGGGGATGTCAGGCAGGTTGCACCCTCACCCAAAGGATGCATCTGAGTTTTGTTTCACAAAGGGAATCTCGTTGTGAGGAGCAGGAAAGTGTTCTTCATGTTACCTCTAGAACTGAAGTTAGGCTGCTTTCATGTTTCTATCTGAGCTGTGTCTAGGAGGATGAGGGCATGTAAGGATGCGCTTGTGCTCCTCTGGGATTGCATCCTTAGCACATAGCCAATGCAACTGGAGGATGTTTCTGTGGGCAGCTGTGTGACAGCAAAATTACTGCTTGCATGATCAACAATAGAGGTTTTGCTGCTGTGCAGTAATATACTGAAGGTTCAGACCAGAATGAAAATCAGTTCTATACATGGTTGTTCACATTCTGGTCTCTTTGTACTGTCTTCAGGGGGAGAAAGTCTGCTGTGGAAATCCATCATGTCCTAGCAATTTAGAAGAATTAGAGGGAACATGCTTACTTACCTAAAAGAACAAATGTGAGCATATGGAGACAGCCTTTTTTTTCCTTAACCTTAGGAAGTACCAGCAAAGATTTTCATGTTTGTAAATTGTCATTTTCTTAGAGCAAAGCCTTATGGAAAAGTCAAGTGTTTTTTTAATGGAAGATGTGATGGAAACTATTACTGCTCTGAACCTCGCTATTGCTAAAAAAACAGAGGTAGGAGCAGAAGAGGAAAGTAAGCACTAAAGGTCAGCTATGAGCCACAGGAAAAATTATGTGGCCTCATCGGAGTTTTCTTTGGCTTCCTGAGGTCCCTACCTGCCCTCAAGAGAGTTCTTTCTTCACTGGCTCCTGTGTGGATCTGTTCTCCGATGGCTGAACAAATTGCTCTTCACAGCAGTGACCAAACATGAGAATAACAGCTTTGCTTGTGAGGATCACATTTGGGTAGCTGCTGTCATCTTTGTCTGTCCTGCTTGCTCTAACTCTTGACTTGGAGGGGGCGAAATTGGCGTTTCAGTGTATGAAATGCCAGCTGGGATCAAATCAATAGCATTGATTTCATCTTGTGCCTCTGAAGAGCTGGGATTTTTCCTTTTAATTTTTTTTTCCTCTAGCTCTATTCTTTGAGAAGTAGAAGAGTGAAACAAAGACACTGAGTGTTGCCAGTGGTCCTCAGGCACAAAGGCCACAAACGCTCTGCAGAGCTGCAGAGCCCTCCATGAGTTTGAATAGCTTCACTCTTCCTCGACTAAATCAGGTTCGGATTTAGGAACTCGATTTTCACTTTCTGGGTTGGTTTGGTTCATTGTTTGCAAGCCCTAACAGGACAGAGTGCCCTTGCTTGCTGGTACCTGCAGCCAGCCCAGGGCCAGGTGACCACATACCTTAGAGATTGCACTATTGCACAATTGCTGATATGTCTCTGTATGCGTTTTGACAGATTATAGTTGTGCCTACACTGACTGGTAAAGGCAGTCACTGGTGACTTGTGGCCAGAGCAAGCTCTCTGCAGCAGCAGGGACTGTAGTTGATGCAGCCCCTTGCACCTATGGAGCAGGTAGCAATGGTGGGAGGAGGGTTTGTCCTGCCTGCCACTTCTCAGGGCACTATGGACACAGCCTGTAAATCCTGCTGTGAAGCAGTTGTGGTTTGTCAGATTAAGGCCTGTGGAGTGGTTATGGATGCTAAAGTCATGCCAAGATCTTCCTACGGACCCAGTAGTTCATGAAGTATCAGAGGGCACAGCAGGGCAATTCCTAGTAAGGCAACTAGAGTAAAATATAAATGGAAAGATGTAAAGTTGATAATCCAAATGAATTTACTTTCCTTTTTATACAACAGATGTTGTTTGACCTAGGAGAAAGAATAATATTATAGAAATTGAGATCAGTCTGAGGGGAAAAATGAAGTTGTCTAAAAATAAAACACAAATAGCAGCTGTTTGAATTGTATTTCTAATATATCAGCGTTGACAGCTCTCTCTTTCCCCTAGTTGAGCCTGGAATCTTATAGAAGTGGCTGGTAAAGAGGAGATGAGGGGGGATGCCAGCAGAGGTGGTGGAGAGGCAGAGATGATACTGCTTTGTGTCTGTGAGTGTCCTGAGCAGGAACAGTCTTCAGAGGTGTGGGAGGGCATGTGGAGGTATCACTCCACAGCACATGGAGGGGCTCAAGGTCAGAGGCTCTTGATCTTGCTGTTGGTCACACTCTTCTTCAGTTAGGAACAGCACTGGAGCAGAGTGGAATAAAGAATAGTGAAATAAATAGAATAAAGTAATCCAAAATTGTGGTGTTGTCATTGTCTGAATCTCCATTTGGAGTGAGCTTTCTGAGTGGCATTAAATTGGTGTCCTGTGTTTGTCTATGCCAGATGAGGAGATGAACTTAGTGTGTAAGGGTGGTGGGTTTTGTCCTTTGGATGTAAATGTAAAGCAAGTTTCTCAATCCATAGGCTCAGTCAGTGGGAAAAATACTACCTAGGAAAAAAAAGCATAGAAGATCCTCACTTTTCAGTGCAGCAGTTAGTGCTTTTGGACTGCCAAGGTTGGGCTGTTCAGCCAATCCTGTGTGCCTAGGTCTGATTTGCAGGAAGTGGTAAACAACAAGTGGTGTCCGAAAAGGGCTTAAGTTGAACACAAAAAACTTGAGGCATTCCTTCACTGTTTGTGAACAGTTAGGCTGGAGCTGGCATGATACGACTGTGCGAAAAACTGGCTGTGCTTTCCTTTGCATGTGAGGAGCTGTGCCTTGGGCTGCGCGGTGCTGGGAGCCTGGGCAGGCACGGTGCAGCTCCAGTGTCCTGTCCAGAGTACACTGGAGAGCAAATAACACATTTTTATTTTTATACAAATGTGCATAACTTCATCCATTTCTTGTGGCTGCTCTGACAGGAAAAGGAAATTTATGACGCACATCACCCATTTATTTGGCACAGGCAGTGTTTATTGCTGAGGGAGGCATTCTCATGGAATTGATTGCACAATTTCCTCTTGGTGTACTGTTTTCAAGTAATATCCCTAAGACCTCTGCGTACTAAGATAGAGGGACACTTCTTTAAGGCCTGCAGAATACTACAGCAGAAGGGGAAAAAAGCCACATAGTGGAAAATGAAATGGAAAAATACAATTTAAATTACACTGTGAATCTGGGGCTCTCTCCACTCTACTGGGAGCGTCTGTAGAAACACCCATTCCCAATAGGTTAAATTTCTAGGTTTCTCCACAGAATTAAGAACACTGTAGAGAGAATGAAATATCTGTCCTGGAAGAAGATTCTTGTTTGTGGTTTTTTTTAAAATTTTATTTCATTATTTTTTAAAAATTATTTAATCTGCCCATGCATTTGTACCAAATCTTTGGTATAATAGTTGTCTAATTTGCATTTGGAAAGGTATGGAGTTGGATGCTTGCACACAAATATGAGCCAGGTGATGACAATGGTTACAAGTCATCATGGATCAAAGATTGCAACCAGAAAATTCAGAGCTCTTTTTTGAAAAGATGATTCAAAGTGCAGGGATGGAGGAATGGTGGTGCACAACAGCAGTTATGGACAATAGATTCTGCTCCCTTCCACTCTATACGGAATGTCAGTGACAATCCCACATGAATCTGCATGCTGAAGGTACATGTCTGCTTCGGAAAGAGTTGCCTGATGAACAGCTGTTTTTCTTTCCTGGAAGCCTTGGTTGATGGCTGCTCACCTGCTTCACTCTCCTAATTTCTTGGAGGGAAGTTTGGGAGCCAGCACAGCTTTAATTTTATAATTTCACTTCTCTGGTGTCTCTGTTGGTTTCTGCTAACTTCACAATTATTCTTTCAGGCTCCAGATGAAAGCAACCTCCTCCTAAGCTTCTGTTTTCACACTTTTGAATGGCAGCTTCCTCATCTCAGCCTCCTGATCCTCCTCCTCGGGGCTCAAAGCTGGGGACCAGCTTGAGCCCTGAGTGTCTGTTCTGCAGCTCTCGGGTGTACAGCTGCAGTGTGGATTGGAGTGGGTGTTTGTTAGCACAGAGGAAGCTCACTGGGTAATGGCCTTTTGTATGTGCTGACCTCTGAACCAGAAACAAGATTCAAACCTCAGAGGAGACTGGTGATTAATCAAATCAGGGATCAACTCTGACTCAGCCTTTAGATCCCCAGCTGAGGTTGTGTCCATGGCTGATTAAAAGAGGAAAATATATTTAGCTATTTACAGCCGTATCTCTCTGAAAGAAGACAAGGCACCATGGATAAACATATTTATGTTTGTTAGATGTGCAAATTGTGGTTCCTTTGAAAACCTCACTGTTTATCATAAAGCCTGAGAAAGCACAGGGCTGTTTATTGACGCTAGAGGACTTCCTGAGACCATGCCATGGACATTGCTGCTTGGAGTATTTGACAGAGGCTGGCACGTCCACCAGGGAAAAATGCCCAGGCATTGCCATCTGCACATGAAAAACTAAAGGTGGCTCCAAGCAGTCCTCTGTAGGAGATAATTTTCTCCCTCAATTAGGTTACACTTTCTAGATGATGCACTTCAGAAGCCTATGCTTCCCAAGCCCAGCTCTACAGTCAGTCAGTGGTGAACAGAACATACAAACTTTCTATTGCTAATATATTTCACAGTGCTGTGTGATATTAGCAAACTCCAAATAACTGTCAGGACCTCAAGGTATTCTGGAACATCCTTTGATGTTACAAAGTAATGCGTTTTCCATATTATTCCTTTGAACACATTATATATGCAAAGTCTAGCACTTCTTATAGGAGAGGTGGAATTATCATACAATAAGATATTTTTTCCTCTAGTTCTTTCATGGCTCATAACATATAAAATTTCTTCTTAAAATCCGGGCTAGGAACTCAAACTTAATTTATACAGTATTGAAAACATTACAGGGCATAAATCAGTTCAATTTTAAAAGTTCCTGTATGATATTTTCAGAGCAGCCAAATTCCTTCATTTGCCTGGACTCCTTCCAAAATTCTGCCAGCGCTCATGGAAATCTAAATAACTTTGGAGAAAAAGCAGGTTTTCTGTGGAGGCTCAGATTACCCTGTCACCCTTCCTCCACTGCAGACAGGCCTCTGATAAACATGGAGAATAGGGACAGGGAAATTACTTCATTACTTCATGTCCTTTTCAATTACAAACATCAAGGAGTCTGAGCCTCCTGCCAGCTCACGCCCCAGACCCTTGCAAATTTGTGGCTTTCAAAAGCCAACAGTTGCATTTCCTTTGCCAGCAGGGATAAGTGATAGAAAGCAAGCAGGGGAGCTCACTTGAATTTTATTTCTGAGTGTTATTTAAAAAGTTTCAAATCTCAGCTCTGTTTATTTAAAGTAGGACTCCAGCTGAAATGTAAGTCTGTGAACTAGAGAAGTGATCAAAACAGGACCGCACCTTCCTTTCTTTTCTGAGAATTAATCACTTAGTGGTGGTGTGTTACTGTAATCTTCTTGTGATCACTTAACCTGGAAGTGATACTTCCAGAGAGCTTCGTGATGTTCTCCTGCTGGCATCTTCAGATCTACTATTTGTACCGTTCGTCTGTTTTCACAGCACATGCAGATAATGCATTCGTTTTCTACCAGCGTTGATTGGTGTTTTGATTTAGACCTAAAGAAACAAGTGTATTTTCTTTGATGTAATTTTTCCATTTTTGTTGAAATGATTTTAAATGACAAATATCGTTTTAATATATTACTTAGAAACCTTTTTATTTCTACCAAATAAAAAAAAAAAAAAAAAAAAAAAGAAAAGAAAAAAAAGAAAAAAAAAAGGAAAAAAAAAAGGGAAACCCCAGTCTCAGAACATTGTGGCAGGAGTGAATCTGATTTTCTACTTGAAGCACTAGTCATACAGGCTCAGCTTTTACTCAGTTTTTAGGTCTGTGCTTAAAGTCAGTGAAATAGAAGCCTGTGTTTAGGTTAACCACAGGTGTCTGTGTATAGCTCTGGCAGGGTTTGCTGGGATTATTCTGTTCCTCTGTTTTTTTACACATGATTCTGGGCTCAGGTGACTTTGTACCTCGGCTTGCCAAATGTCTGCTCTGCAGTGGTGTATGTCCTGATCACTTTTCTCATCATCTTTGCGATCAGGAGAGAAGGAAGGGAAAGGAGGACCAGTGCAAAGGTTGTGGGGTTCTTCAGTGTCTCACAGTTCAGGTGTTTTGCTTTGATATGAATTCAAAAATCCAGACATTCTTGTGAAATTGATCTGCAGTAGGTGTAGGCAGAGCAAACAGCTGATGACATGGAAATCAAGAGGCTACCCAGAAGTTCTCAGTACAGCTTTCCCGGGTTTTACTTGTTTCTTGTTTACACACGACTTGAATATTTTTGTTTAAGTCAGTGGGAATTTTTCTAAGTGAAATTGTAGTGTGGGGAGTTGTTACTCAGAAGGCGTGCAAAATCTTTTCCATGCTATCAAAGCTTCCTCCCTTGGCTAGAACTCTCATGGATTCAGGCTGTGTGTGGGTACATACATGTATGTGTGTGTGTGTGTGTTTGCTTCTTGAGATTCTCTGCTACCTTTTGGGCCATAAATGTTGTGTGAACCACAATGGAGGCATGTGTACTGCTGGTATCAGCCCAAGCGTGGAAGTACATAAACCAAAAAAATACTAAGGAAAAGTTCACCAGACTTGGAAACTCCCAGCTGGCCAGGTCTGGGCTTTGGGAGCTGCCTGGAATGAATTATCTGTACCTGGAATAATTTTGTGTACTCACTGACTCCATAAGATATGATGCCAAAATTGTTTTTTTCCATAATGCTAAGGTCACTATGATGTAGATATCTTTTAGTTCATGGAAATTTTGGATGGACTATAAGCAATTTTTTCTTTGAGAAGGAAATCTGCAGATGGACTTTCATTGTATTTGCTAATGTGTAGTAGGAAAAGGTGTATCACCCCAAGAATGCCTATTGCTGTGATGAATCACAAGAAGGGGAGACAGTGCCTGCTAAATGTAGGCTGTGCAAATCCAGTACATTCCAAACCCATGGAGTGAAATACTGTTTGGAGTAAAATATGATTGAAACATTTCTGGAAATATAACTCCACTGGCTAGTTCACCACCTGGACTTAGTTTTCATATTGTAGAAGAGTAATTAAATTTTTATTCTTTTTTAAATTATAGCCCCCCACCCCAAATATCAGTTCTCTTGTCTTCCCGCTGAAGCAAGCACTGTTAAGCTGCTATAACTTTAAGAGCATGAAAGCAAATGTTGTAAAGAGGTCACTGTAAAGGTCACGCAGCAGGTTTGATGTGTCAGTGGATAAATGATGGGATCACATCTGGAACAGTTTGGTGAATAAATAAAATGTGAAAGCTCATATATCACTGCCCACCTTCCAATCTGTAAGGGAAAGAGAAAATAAATTCTCTAATAACCTTGTAAAGCACATAAAAGATATCGAATAAACTCTTGAAATTTTGTGACTAAAACTGTCTGTATTAAATAATGATTTTAAGAGTGGCAAAATGCTTGAAATACAGTATGAGTCTTCCTTGTAAAATGTTGTTTTATTTTATGGTTTATTTATTACACTATACATGGATAGCTTTGAAAAATATAATTTTGAGTTTAACTATGTGTTATTGAAACACTCTTCCTTTAGATATGTCCCCCAGAGGTATTTTATATTTACACTTAGGGAAAAGAATTTTCAATTTTTATTACGCAGTGCTGCATTATTGCTTATACTGCCACTATATTCTACCTTCTGCAAGTAACATTAATATATGCATATTTTACTGCCATTACCTTCAAAAGGCCTTAGAAAACCCATAGGTCTAAAATGATTTCTCTAAGTTGGTCATTACTGACTACTGAATTAAGATACAACAGGCTGTATATTGTTTTACTGGGCCATTAATAATAAGCCCCTGTGAGCTGTAAGACAGCAAGCTAGAAACTGAGTAATTTCAGTCACCAAAGGAATGTACAGTATTAATAAAAGGCTCATAGAAACCTGTTCTGGAGTGTGAATGCCTTTGGTGTCTGATGAGGGACTCAAGGCAGCGGGTGAGTTTTGATCTCCAGACTCCTGCAAGCAGCTTCTTGGGATATGAGTGGCAGTGTCAGGGACTCATGTGGCTGTGTGGGGAACTGTCACACTCATGTAGAATAACAATACATGCAGATGTGTGATGTACAGTCACTGCCAACAGCTACAGAGGAGTCTCGGTGCTCCTTTCCCTCCCTTGCACAGATTATTGCAGTGCCCCAGCCGTGCCCTGAGGCACAGAGCCATGGATGCCATGCTCTTCTGGAGTCCCCAGGACTCTGGGCAGGCACTGGGTGCGCCCAAACACAGGTTGTGCTGTGGGAATAGCAGACAAATTAGTCATGTCGCTCCCTCCATTTTGCTGGGAAGGAAGAGCTGAAGCCAGTGCCTAATGCAGTCATGGGGAGTGTCTCATCAGCTTCAGCCATCTGGGAGCAACAGGGTGAATGCTGTTGTTGGAGGGTATGGATGTAGGAAAGTGTGGGGTTGATGGCTGGAAATCCAGGGAATAGTGTGTAGGCTGTGGGTGCTGGGTTAGGTCGTGAAGAAACCTGAAATGTCACCAACTGATGCTTATTTGACTCCTACCTTTCACACATGTAGTGTAAGGCATTTAGCATCTGAGGTAGTTGACGGAACAAGAACTAACAAAAATGCTAGGCAAAGTCTAAGCTGGTTATAACCACAAATTCAGCTTTTATTCTGGAAGACCATGTTACCTGTAACCTTTAACCTAAACTTGGAAAGCACAGATCATCTTGTAACTTTGCTAAAAGTCACTTAAACTGATGCCAGGAAGCAAATCAATGACTTACAAGGAACACTTTATTTTCCCAAATATGATCTTGTTGCACAGAAGTCAATCCTGCAATTTCTCCAATTCATTTATTGAGCTCCACCTTAATGTGGATTTGGTTTCTTGTCCCTGTCAGACAGCTGTTCTAAATATCTTATTTCTTTGATGAGCCGAAACCTCTTCAATAGTTTGTACTTTATAGTCAACTGAGCTCCATTAAATTTTTTTGGCAAATGTATGGTCATGTGGTCTTTGAAGACAGCCATATTTAATGTAACTCTGTGCAGCTTTTTTTCCTCAGAGGAAAGGTAATTTAACTTACAGAGAGAATTTTATACTTCAGCACCGGTTTCTGATTCCCTGAGCAGATCAGTGAGTGTATCTGTCCTGCCATGGAAACTTGGAGCTGTGGGCTTTTCTCTTTCATTTTCCTCTGAAGGATTCTGGTTACTCTAAGGAGCATGCAAAATACTCCACAGAGAGTGACAGAGCTGGGGCAGATTGTGACACCTGTTTGAAGGCAACAGAAGTTGTAAAGGCAGCAATTCCTTTAGCAGAGACATGATGAGGTGCTGTGTTGAGATAGTCTTGGCCAGTAGCAGTAACCCGTGAGTTTCTTTGTAGAAATGAAATTTACTTTTTGCTCAGCTTTATTCAGCTTAAATTTTTCTTTTTGCAAGCTGAATTCTATTCATCTAGACCTGGGTCTATCTGAGGGTCTGCATAATAAATCACTGCTTTTCTCTTTAGAGACCCTTTTTATTGTATTGCCTCGCCCAAGCCCACTGGCACTGTGGTCATTGATAAACCTTCATGCATTAACCTGCTGAGAGGAGGGATGGGAGAACCTCATGTTGCAGCTACAAGATTAAATGCTGCTGTTGAACCCTGGACAGTTTTCTGCCACTAATCTTTTGAGCTGACTAATGTAGTTAGACATACTACCCAAACCTTTCAGTGATGGAAACCAAGTCTAGATCTGGTAAGCAGAGAAGTAAGAAGACTGGGTAATAAATAAATTAGGAAGAATTGGTTTTGACTGTGTATTTTGCAACTTTTGGAGGTCACATACGACTTAGATGTCACCTCTAAAATCTAAGTTAAGAGACTACTACTATGGCTGCAAAACAGTGGAATTATATTTGACCATTGACCGTCTAAGCTTCTTGTATCTATATGTAGTAATAGGATGTTACATAGGAAACTTGCATATGAACAGGGATAATCTTCTTACTGCGTTGAATTTAACGTCTGTTACTTGAATGTCCAGTTGTCTTCATATTTCTTTGTCCAGCCCAGACTTAGGATGGATATGGATTTCTAGGCCATGTATAGCTGGCTGTGCCTGTGATGCCATTCATATGGCTGTATAGTAATGCATGTACAATAGCAGAGGTGCAACTTCTACTTTCAGCAGGCAACATCAGCCTGTGAGAAGCTTTGTGGTTCTGGAGCTAGTCAGGGTTTCAACCCTCAGCTGAGAGCCAAGGCTGCATGTTTGGCATCCAAGTCCCCCAGGCAAACCCTTTAAGGCTTCATTCTACCTCCTCTTTCAGCTGCAGGGGGGAGCATAACCCAGCCTTAAATCAAGTGGTTCGAAGTCCATAAGTTCACCTCTGCAAGCCTGCACTGAATTGCTCTGCGCACAGCTTATTGGTAGCAAATGATGAGGTTGGGAAGAAAAGCCAGCAGCCCTAATTTCATGGCTGTGTTTCTGACTCTGTTATTCTAGCCCAGCAAAGGACACTGTCTCTTAGATTTCAGTGGTGGCTAAGCACAGAAATATCACAGCTCATCTGGCTCTAATCCCTCAGTTCTTTGCCCCACTGATACCCTCACTGTTCCTTTGGAGCCAGTTACTAGTTTCCTGTGGGATGTTTTCAACTTCCCCGTACTTTCCTGAGAAGCTTGAATTTTGAGGGAATGTCTGGGTTTAGAGACATGCACAGCAGAACAACTGTGCCATGAAGGATATGGTTCTCATCAGGGTGAAGCAATACTTCTGTTAATTATGTTGTGTACTGTGTGATAGAGGAAATCTTATGTCGTTTCCTCTTTCATACTATGCAACATCTTGTATTTTCTATTCCCTGCCAGAAGCCATCAAATTTTTTTGAAATTCAATGGAACGACTGTCCTTGCAAAGCAGAGGTTAGCAGATATTATTGTAGGCTGAAGGAAAATTATGAGACTGAGGAAGAAAATACAAATCTATCAGAATTAGAAAGATCATGGCAAATACTCATAAAATCGGAGCTGATGCCATGCTGTTAGAGGATTCATTCATTTACATTTTGAGACATTTCAGCACATTTGCAAACTGTGGTCAGCTAAACATGCTGCTAAATCAATACCTGAAACACTTTTTAGCTTTTCTAACTTGGTTCTGGCATCTGGCTTTTCTGAGGGAGAGTGCTGGTCTTTGAAAATTTACTGTAACATAACATATATGAGGTGAGATGTGATGCATGACTGAGGGGAGGATCAGACCAATAATCCATGGTAGGGCTACATTATGGTTCTACAATCCCCCATCCATCTATGTCAGGTGAGTATGCTTTAAATGGGAAGGGGCAGCCATTGGAACATGTAAGATTAATAGGTGATGTGTGTGTTAATTACAGGATCATAGATGTTGGGTTTGGAGTGGTCTTTATAGACTGTTGAGTCAACTCACTGGGATCTCTTGCGGTTTACCCTGGGTATTTTCCCTCTGAGAGTGCTTGCTGGAGTCAGCTGGAATGTGTCTGTTGATAATGCTTGTGCTGCTTCTCTCTTCAGAGGGCTATGCTGTTGAATTATTGTTCCTGTTGGAAAGTTTTTTCTTGTTATCTAATCTTAAACTTGCCCTTCTTTAATTTAAAGTCATTACCTCTTGTAGTACATTACACTTGGCCAACCTTAAATAAGTCTTTCTTCTCCTTTACATTATTTCCTCTCAAGTATTAATTACCTCCAACACTTCTCTTTATTTCTGTAAGCTATTTAGGTCAACTTCCCTTAACCTTTCTTCGAACCCTCCTCTCAAAGGTTAGGTTAGCTGACATATTGTCTTTAAAATGTTAACTGTTGCTAAAAGCACTTCTTATAGAGCACACTCCTACCGAGCGTGCAGCTGGATAAATACATGATGACCTTTTTTCTAGGAGCTCTCGTGGTCATGGCATGGTCATGTAGATGATTCTTAACTACTGATTTCCCAGCAATGTACTTGGTGGTCTCTGCTTTTGTTTGTAAATAAATCAGGGTGCAATTTAAGAGTAAAGGAGCTGACCTGAAAAGTACTCGATACAATTGCTCAAAACCTAATGTGAAAAACCGAGAGCATGTGTGTGAGCTGACAATAAAATCTGAATTGTGGCCTTCTGGAGGCCAGAGTCTGCCCATCAATGCGTCAAGATTACTGAGGAAGCATGGAACAGCACAGAGGGTTTAGTGCTGTGCACCCTTCTCTTTTAGGGGGTCTGAGAGACTTGCAGCCTTGGTAAGCTCTTGTCTCTTGGCTGGACCTCAGTCTATGGTCAGGATGTTTGGTGGAAACTCAGTTGCATAACTGAGGTTTGCAACTGATATAGACCCCAAAACATAACTACTTATAGTCACTAGCTGGGAAGTGAATCTGCCCAGAAACCCCTTCACCTCTGTCCTGCTCGTGATAGGATTATTCCTACCAAGAAATTGCCTACTTCCAAAAATTCCCAGAGGAAGGCGCCTGTGCTCTCCTGGGCATGTGGGCTCAATTTGCAGCTTCTAATGTGGAGGAAGTGCTGTCAGAATATTTCTGCTCACTTACCTTGGAACTGGACAGAATCTGGTCCTTAATCAAGAATCATTATGTCAGGAGGAAAAAGTTTTGCTCCACTAGTCTGAGCAAGGGACATGCAGATAGGAGAAATTATGTTATTCCTCTAACAATCTAGCCATTAAACTCCACACGGCAACATCTGTTTCCTTCATATTCTTCACACAGGATGGGGGTTTTGCTCTCAAAGACAAGGAGCTTTGCTATCACATTGTATATTTTATTCTGTTCCACCCTTTCACTTTTTCCAGAGGAGATTGGAGGTGTTATTTGATCCATGTCAGAAAAGAGCCCATCTCTTACAGCGTAGGCTTCTTGTGTTGCCTTTGAGACCCTCCAGTGTTGCTTGTTCCATCGGGGAATTAAAACATTCAAATTGATGCAAGCAAGATGAGAACAGTCTGAGATTCTGGAAGAGTGTTTTTTGTTAACAGTTGTTTCCAGGCCAAAAAAATTTGAGGACCGCTATATTTAGGGGAGAATAAAAATGGTGAGAAGCCACCTCCATCTAACACATGCATCCAGTTTGCTGGCTGACAACAGCTGCAGATCCAGCGTGCCCAGTTTCTCCCATGCCTGACAACAAGCTCCTTGGGATCTTGTTTTAGAAGCATATGAACAGTGGTAAAACTGAGGTTTGCTGAATTCTTGCCCAGAGCTTTTCTGACTCATCATATGGTATATTCACATGTAACTCATTTTTCCAGCAAATCTTTACTCCAGACCTCAAAGAGGATACAGGAATGAA
Source organism: Acropternis orthonyx (assembly GCA_035583155.1). Classification (NCBI taxonomy): domain Eukaryota; kingdom Metazoa; phylum Chordata; class Aves; order Passeriformes; family Rhinocryptidae; genus Acropternis; species Acropternis orthonyx. The sequence goes on from JAWWEU010000138.1 coordinate 13,853,087, forward strand.
TGAAGAGTTGCTGTTTCTTTTCTAAAAGTTTATGTGGAGACAGATTCTTTCCTACTTCTGTGGTCCTGATTGCATTCTCAAGCCTGATGCTGCTTTTTGTGCTGTTTTAAATCCAGTACTTGAAAGTGGTCCAGAAAAAAGGGAAATACCTGTAGTACTTGTGCAGCTGAAATGATCAGGTGACAGGTGATAATTTGGTGTAAAATGGCAAATGAAGGGGGGTATTTATGAATATGCCATTCTCTCAGGCAGTGAGAAAAGCAGCCCCTTTTTAATTTTTTATGTTAAACTGTCTTATGTGCCACATTATAAAAGAACAGTAAAAGGCAAATTCTGATCTCCAGGTTCTAACCTTGCAAGAGCTGCTTACTTTTTCTGATAGAAGCCAACCAACATAACTTCCAGTCACAAATGAAGCGTGGAGAAGCTCTATGATGGCCTAGAGCCTGGCTGGCTTAGTAGTGATGGTGTTTTCAGCTACCGGTTGGGAGTTGATCTGCTGTTGCCCTGGTGTTCCCTCCTTCCAAGGTGTGTTATTCTCTGCAGTCATGAACCAGTGGTCCCTCCTGTGGCAGTGTAATTTCTGGAAAGAATTTCATAAAGGGAAAATTCAATACTAATTTTGAATCCTAAAGCTGCAAATATCTTATATATTGGTGCTACTTGACCACTGAGCACTTTGTTGTTAAGAAATAGCGTAATGGGACCAGGACCCGCCAGGGAATATAGTGATGAGAAATCCTGGAAAATTCTTTATTTCACCAAGCTGGGCAGAAGGATAGGGAGTGAATTTTTTACATCTAAGGTTACGTCTGCTCTCCCTCCCCAGGGAGGAGATACCAGAATATTCTGCAGAATTAGTATTCCCAGAAAGTACGGAGTGGTTGTCCTGAGTGCATCTAGCTGTCAGTGTGAGCACTGGAGCCTCCACAATGCTGTGGGGACAAAGGGAGCAAGTATGCGGAGTACAGCTCAATGTCCTGCTGGCTGGATTACTCTCTGCAGAGAGGGAATGGTGGAAATGGTGATCCTACTGTTCCTGCTCACACTGGATGCCTGCACCACAGTAGCACTGTTCGGTAAAGGAACTTCCTTTGAAACATTCCCAGAACTCCTGATTTTGCAAACCTCCTGATGTCTGCCAACACACATGCGCTTTTAGTTCCACAGAAGCCAGAAATCAATGAATTGTGCAGACATCTCTAGAGGTTCGTCTTTGGCATTAAATGGGGAATGATTGTTCATACAGAATGTGAGAATGGGAAAAACAAATGTGGCACCCTCTTGAACTGGTTGATTTATGATAGCAGAAAATTGGGAAGTACAAAACTGCCTTCTAGGACCAGCTAATTTCATGTTTTGGTTGCTTGTAAATAAGTGAGTTTCAGATAAATGCACCTATCTAGTTGACTGCACGTTTCATTACTGGGAGGATTAAGCTAGTTTAAAAGATTTAGAAGACTACTATACTAAGTTCATGTTTTTTAAGACTGAGGACTGCCAAGCCCAGTGGGTGTAAGAGCTACTTTGGAAGCACTTTTATGAACTATTCCTGATGCATATCTTCAAAATATTTAAAGTAACACCTGTCATAGACCATTTTCTCATTATCCTATCTTCATGCCAAGTAATGGTGCCATGTGGTTTCTACAACTGAAATAAATCTTGGAATACAACATCCTGGGGCTTGGTGTGCAGTATATGTTGGCAGGACTTCTTTTTTTCCTTTTTTCCCCTCCAAGATTTCTACATATTGGGTATAAGTGCTAATAAACTACTTGGGAGCCACTATTATTGTGTTAATCTGGATTTGGCATTGTAAGGATATTAAAGCTATTCCATTATCAGCCTTGTGGATATAAAATGCCATGGACTTTTAAATATTTACATTACTGTGAGGTTCAGGCCCAAAGGTATGAGGGGGCTGTATTCAGGCCTCCCACGATGGAGTCTTGGGCGTAAAGAGGGATTTAGCCTTCTAACTATGCAGGATTATCACATCCTGTCTCCCTACAAATGAACAGAGAATAAGCAATTGTGTTGGGTAAGTTCTGTGTTTATAGCAAATGATAATTTTTTTCCACTGGTTTTAGAGGGAAGTGGGGTCTGAACAATAGGTTAAGCCCTTCTCATTATTCTGAATGTAGCTGCCTGAAAAGCTTCTCACTTGGCATCTTGAAGTTCAGGTCTGTACCAAGGTCAGGCCGTGCAGAACTTCAGTTTGGGGTCCCCCGAGCCCAGACTTCAAGCTGCTTTACCTGCTTTTCACCCAAAGAGCACTTAACAGAAAAGAAGCCCTTACTGGGACAGTTGTTCATACCAACACCATCATGTTCTTTTAGGGCATGTCTAGGCATTTTATCAAAGAAATATTTCTGTCTCTCTCTGTACCTGGTGGCTGCAGGCTGGGGGTCTCTGGCACAGCACGATGTACAGAACCTCAGAACACACTTCAGGCCATGTGAGCAGTAATATGTAAATCATCATTAGCAGATGTTTATTTTTTCTTTTCAGAAAATCAGATTTGACTAATCAGCCTAAGTGAAACATATGCTGAAATTAATTAAAGTTTGTTTTAAAATAATTTGCATGCTTATTGCTTTTAACTGATTGTAATTGGGGCTTTTGAATACTTTTTAACAGACAGAGTCACCTAGGTTGAGCTTTTCAAAGCACCGATTGGCATGTCGCCATACATCTTCCACTAGTGTTTTGCTGGCTAAATGATCTGTACTGCACTGAGTTCCCAATCCCACTGAATCACAGAAAAAAAAGAAGGAGCATGTCATTGTTTCTCATTATCCTATGTTGGTTTTGTAATGGGTACAATTGCTGAGATATGTGTGCCGTGATGAAAGATGTGATGATTACAGAGTAACTGAAGACAGCAGAGCTTTTATGAATAATACAGAGTTGACAGCATGCTCAAGCATCACGTGTGGTGGAAGGTCTCACTATTTTGGCACGGTTGCTCACCTGCAGACATAACTTCCAGCCACCTCTCACATCTGCCCTGGACAGCAATGGGTATGCCAAGACTGTCTGAGATGCCCATGGTGCAGGGTGGCCCCACAGGTGAGCGCCCTGACCAGCCATGCTGCGGAGGAGCTGTCTGACACTGCTTGGAGCCTGGAGGGAGCCAGCTGGCTCTGCAGGCAGGGACACTTAGGGTGGGGAGGACTGGCATCCTCTCAAGTTCTACCCCGACATGCAGCATGACTCAACTGGCTCAACCCACTTGTCTCTGGGAATCCAACAGGACAGCCAAAGGCAGCAGAAGCCTTGCCAGAGCATTCTGGTGTCTCACTTGCACTCCCAGCCAAGACTCCTGGGTTCCATGTCTAGCGCTGCTGTTGACTTATTGCTGAGCACTGGGCAACTTGCTTCTGTTTTGCTCTCCATGCTTTTTCAGCTGAAGTAAATTTTTGGGTCCAAGAACTGTCTCTTTGATAACAATGGGTTATACAGCGGGGCTCTGAGCAGTACATGCTTTTAACTCTGGGCTTCTCACTGGGAGCCAATGAATCATGTGCTCCAGGCTTTACATGGCCTTCTTAATGGTCTCCAAGTGGAGATGAAGGTGTGGATTATGACTTGTAAGTTCCTAAATAGCCTGGGGCTGGCCTAGCCATGGTACTGCCTTTCTCTGCATTGTGTCCTGCCGTGGTGGGCAGAAATATGCTCCTTTAGGGAAATAACAAGATGACCAGCAGTCTGTAGCTGGGCTTCAGAAAGGGATCCCTTTTCTACACCTCCACTTTTTTGGTTTGAAATTATCTGAATTTGGTGACTGTCAAGAATGACCTTGGAAAAAGATACATTAAATGAATCAAGAGCACTCAGGGGCAAAAGGTCGCCTAGTCAGCCCGGTCAGCTCCAGTAAAAGGCCTTTCAGTAAGATGAAAGTTAAATTTAATTGCAGTTAAATTTAATTGTATTTACTCTCATACATCCAACAACCCTCATCTGGAGAATCTAAGCAGAGCTGAGGACTCAGGCTCCTTGTATGCAGAGTGGGCCTGTCGGTGGATCTGTGTATCAACATCCTGCCACTGATAAATAGTTTTCATCCCAGCCGAAGATTTGTCTCACTAGCGCTGCTTACCCTGCAGCAGAGCTTGTGGGGTTAGTACAGGACTTGGTTTGTTCTTTTCATTCATTAGCTCACTTAGATCTTCCTCAGACCACACTGAAGACAAGAGGCACTTATTAGGAGCACCAGTTTGTTTCAAGTGCTTTCTCATAAGTTTTCAAATCTTCCTGCTATAATGTCACAGCATCACTGGCTCCTGTGATGGAGAATAACAGTGGTTCATTAGGCTCATAAATCCAAAAGGAAGAAAGACTCTTCTGGAGACATGAGTAGCTTTATAACAAACAGAGCAGCAGGAGAGCCTGCAAATTATCAGCCCAATGCTTTATAAGCATTTTATCATCAGTTGGGGGAAATTACAAAAAAGAGCAATGAGTAAGTGAAACAAACTATGGCATAAACATGCCCCATGATCCCTTCTGTCCATGTTTCATGTAAAAGGTTATTTGAAGTCATGGCACTAGGGTGAGAATCCAGGAGAGCTTCAGAAGCTCTTCCTCGTCCAGAGATTTGCCCAGGCTGGAAATTACACAGGGTTATATGTTATGTGTACAAATTCTGCCAGAAGACTGAAAATATATGCAACATTTAACAATATCTCCCCCATTATTCCAATGCAAGTGCTGCATGACAATGAGCTTGATGATGTTTACACTCTATCCAACAGTTTTGCCACTATAACATTTTTAAGTGCACAGCTTTGATTTATGACTAGTGATGCTAAGATCCCAGCCTGTAAATTTTTACAGCAAGCAGACTTGAATTATGTGTTGAGTCTGCTGCACTGGATCAAAAATGCTCAAAATCCTCTCTGGGAAGATTTAAATGTATACAGTCTCTAAGTCATGAAAATATTGCTCTAACGTGCCTATGTGATTTTTAACAGATTGTGAGTTCAAATCCATTTATCAGCTGATGTCTAATGAGTTTGGCAGGCCCCTACTACATTAAGTATAAGAAAAACTATGAGCATAATGATGTAGACTGAGGAGAATTTAATGAACAAATAAGTGACCTTCATGTTTATGTGAGAGAAAGATTTCATGCCAAATTTTGCATAATATACGCTGGAGATAATGGAGTATTTATTAGATTTCTTGTCTCCTTTATCCTTTTCTTTACATGCTGTGTTTTTTGCATAGCAGACCTGTGTCACCCATGGCATGTGACTGGGAAGAGTACAGCTGGCCTGAAGTGGCTAAACTTTTCAACTGTACTTGGGGGAATCTGACTGAACAAAAAAAAGAAGTAAGCCACCCAAGGCCTTTTTGAGGGTGGCAGCTCTGTACCAGGGTTCATCTTGGTGCCTCCACTGACATCACTGCTTATCACTTCTGCAAAATCATGTCACCAATTTTCATGCTTGAATATGTATTTAGGAGCTAAATTACAGGTGTTTTTCTCTGTAAAATGCATCCCAGCATTCTGGACTGAATCCCACAGTGTTTCCTGACTAGTTATCATTACTGACTGGCTCTAGCGTCTTTGAAGAAAGGAGGACTGCCCTTTGGAAGAAATCTTGAGCTCAAGGATGTACTTGAAGTTGGCTGGATTTGGGCTTTGTTTTTAGGGCTGCTTTGAATGATGAGGCTGGTAGAGCAGGGTAAGGCTCCAAAGGTCTCCTTATCCTCTTACCCTGCCATCTCTAGTTAAGCTCAACTGCTAACTGGTATTTAAATCCCCCTTCTCTCTTTTAAATGTCATGCTCTGCATGGTAAGTTCTTGCATGTTGTATTGCCCCAGGCCAGGGCCCTGACTGCATGGGCTGCTGGACCGAAATGAAGGTGAAAGACCTGTATGTCTGGGTGGCCCTTTGCAGTCCCTGTGCCGTGCCCACCACACACATACTTGTGGAAAGCCCCCGTGCTCTCAGCTGGGTCCAGCTCCACCTTCTGCGTCCAGACCAGCAGTAGGTGTGCCTCCATCCACACTGCACAACTGCACACCCAGCCATGGTCCTGTGTCCATCCAGGTGGGTGGGTGAAATGCTGTTGGATCAATGAGTGCTGCCTCCAGAGCTCATCCTGTCTCCCATGGGTGCAGTCAGTCCTGTGGGTCTGTCCCAGTGCACTGACTGGAAACCAGCAAGCATGAAGGACAATCCACGCTTTTCCTTATCCCAGCTTCCACCTTTCTGCAAAGGGTGCCTGGTGGCTGCTGTTGCTCATGTAAGGCCTGACAAACAGGCCACTTCCAACAGTCTTGCTTGCAACAATGGGCCTGACTGGCACGAAAAATACTAAGCTGTTTCTTGGGGCTATGACATCCTAATTGCATCAAAAAGTAACCAATGCTGAGGATATTTCTACCAGAAGCAATGGGAGATTTTGCTGAGGTGGTCCAGCTTGGTGGGAAGGACAACCTGATAATTAGAAAGGGAGCAGGGCAGGGGTGCAGTGTGCTGAAACAAACTGATTGCACCAACTGGTAGGAAAAATAGTATCTTATTTACGTTTTCTTGTTTATACAGGAGCAGCAAAACCTGACTTCATTTTTCTAGTTGAAGTGAACTGTGATTTTGCTGTGTGTCCTGTAAATTGGCAGGTATTACAAAGTGTATTTCCAACTAATGAACTGAGTGAATAATTTATTTAATGTGTCAGACATGGCAGAAGGTACTGCAGCCAGTCACCGCTCAAGGAGCTAATTGCTGCACTAAGAAAACAAATCTGTGTAAGTCCTCATTTCAAAGTTATTTCCAAACATTAACTCAAATGTTATTTCAATAACGAGGCCTCTTAAAAGAAGGATCACTTTTCACAGTACATGGTACAGCTCTGCTGACCCTCAAGCACTGCTCAGCTGGGAGAAGCATAGTTCAAACAAAACTTCAACCATAAAACTTTGGCAAGAGGGAGGATGGGTAAAGTCTGTGATTAATTAGCAATTAGCAATACTGAAATGCAGTGAGAAGGGAAAGAATTGGTTCTGTGCAGAGATTTTGGAACCCCTGTTTGCTCAGAAGTGTTTATGCTGGGGTTGTGGGCACTAAGGAGGTGTGAAAATTGAGTAGTTGAAAAACCGAAGCAGGAGCAGCTTTGTGGCTTAGATGAGCAATGGTTTAGAAATTCACCTAAATACCAGGTTTTTTCATGGCAGTTGCCAAATTTGACCACAAGCTGCATTCACCATTCAGCCGAACTCCCAGGCAGAGGCCAGGAGGAGTGTGACTTGTGAAGCCCTGTGTATCCATCCAGGGAACAGTCAGATTGCCTGGGTGAAACCCCTGCCATCCTGGGCCTCTGCTGATCCCTATTTTAAGTGGTGTCCTGATGTTGTGTTAGTTTTCTACAGAAAGTGAGCTTCCCCGTCAGTGAGTGGGATTCCTGCTATCCCTTGCCTCATCATACAAACAAGATAAGCAGCATCCTGGCATTTGTGAACGTCCTGTAAATGGAAACTCCCATCCCTCTACTGCACTAAGCAATGTGGTCTGGATGACAAATAAGATATATCACAGGCAGAATTCCCCCCTCCTTCTGTCCGATTTTCTGGAGATCTTTCACAGAACTCCACCTATTGAAAGTCCCTCTTGGCTTACCCCTGAGAGGATTTTAAGGATATTTCCCAAATCATTCCTTAACCTCCTAACTTGCTGAAAGGAACACACGCTTATGAAAGAGAAATCCTGGATAAATTAAGCTTTCCAGAAAACATCTAGGCAGCAGAGAGCAGGTAACTGGAAAATTATGAGTTAGTAGCCTACACCTGCTCACCATAGCAAGCAACACGGAGAGGTGATTTGCCTCACTCTGCTTTGTGGCCAAGGCATGTGTCAGCCTTGGTATGAGTGAATGCAACTCCATTAATTTCCATTTGTATTTGATTACACCAAGACTGAAGTTGGTCCATGGTGTTTTATTGTATTCTTTTATTTGGTTTTGTTTTATTAATGCTTTTTATACCATGAATCTGACCAGTTGAACCATAAGGCTTGGAGCAATTTACGGTAAACTGTCCTTGTTCTACTCAGTAATGGATGGAAACAATTCCAAAGTTAATGGTATTAGTGAGGAAATACAGTCATTCTTAACCAATCTCGTAATGCCCTTTTGGAAAAATGATACTTAAGACTGCTTTTATAATTCGATTTACAAGTCACAAATTTGTGCAAGAAACTTGACTTTAAGTCAGTCACACACCTTATAAACTGAGCTGGGCCAGTTCACAAATGGTTTTACAGCTCTATACACTTCCCTGGAGGAGCCATCTCCTTCCTGCTGGCCAGACACATTGCCTTGAAATGGCTGCCAACTTTTTAAGAGTTCCTTTTTGGCTATATTCTTCTTTTCATAGCAGCATTCATGGCCCCAGCCCAGGTTCATAAGGAACAAAGTGTAAAATTAATCAATGGATTGATGCACTGGTTAGAATAAAAACAGCCTGGTTTTGGCTATGTTTTCTGCCCCTCCAGCCAAAAGAGTGCATGTGTGTACATGAAATGTAATTTAGTTTTTCCTTTGCTGCCTGTTGATTTTCCTCTAATTCATTTTCCTTTTGCGTCTTACTGAGTCTTGTCTGAGTAAGCTTAACCCTATAGTGCCTGGTCTGTGGAGAACACAGGGACCCTGTAGGTGGGCCCCAGGATGGTTACAGGCCTCGTTAGCCACTGGGAGGGATACAATGATATGCGGGAAAAGGACCGTGTGAACTCAGCAAGTCATAAGTGAAACCTTTGGTAGGTAATATCTACCTGGAGTTTTAATGACTTATAAAGCCCTGAGAAAACCTCTCACTTGATATTTATTGCCTTGAATGTCTTCCAAATGAACTTTATCTAAAATGTAGCTCAGCCTTTTTGGAAGTGTGTGTGTCTTGGTTGAAGCCGTTAACACACAAAGCAGTTCCTCCCCTCCACGGACAGAAACCGCAACTTGTCAGTCACAAGAGGATGTAACCTGAGACTCTGTGTTACAGGGCTTTAGTGCATAAACATGCACATTCACACTGTAAAATAACACCAGCAAATATTAATCACACATCTTGAAGCAGAACGCAAGCCCATGTAGTGTCTGAAGCAGGAGGACGGTTTAGGTGGGCTATTGGATAATTATCTACATCAAAGAGACTCCAATGAGCCCTTTTTAGCCAGGGGAAGGTTGACAACAGCTGTGTTGGTAACCTTAATTTCAGAAATACCTGGTCTGGGAAAAAGTTAATCATATTGTAGGGACTGCCTACCACCACTCAATCTCATTTCTATCACTCTCGAAGTCATGTATTTTTAAAAATACCAAAAGCAATTTAAAAATACATCTAACAGTAATCACTTCATTGAAAACAACACACTGCAATAACATAAAACAGCAGCCACTTTCCTGCGAAGATTTATGAGACAGACTAGTTTTCTCACAACTTATGTTATTCCTGCCTTATTGTTTTGTCAGCATTGGATATGGAAAGTGGATGATATGTGAACTCTCCCCAGCACTAGAAAGCTTCAGAGTTTTGATTAGGTAACAAAATTGAAAAAGTGAGTTTGCTTTCCCTGTTCAACCTCTGTGATTTAAAGTTCAGTATAACAAAGATGCCTAAGCAGTGAGCTGCCCTCTCCCAAGCCCACACATGTGACTGGCTCTCAGAGTTCCTATCCAGAGCCTGATTCTGAATTTCACCTGCTGGGTCTGGAAATCGAAAGGGATGGTAAACGTCAGTCAGACACTGACTTTGAAGTATGAAGAGAGGTAAAATGATAGCAATGGTGAAATATGGAGACATGAAGATATTTCAAGGCATGTAAAACCATGTCGAGACAGACCTTGTGATCACATCAGTGTGTTTGGCTCATGCCATGTCAAAGAAAACTGGCTGTGCCATGTTTGTAATAGTTGGCTGCTGCTGTCCCCTAGAAATCAACAGCATGCGATGACAATCATAGGTCAGAAATGAGGAGCCTGGATGGAAAAAACTCCTCCGGAGTTAATGGGGGAATTAACATCTTGTTAAAGCCTGGAGAATTCAGTCCAGAGTCCATCACTCTGGAAGGCTGCTCAGGGGGACACATGCTGCCAGCTTTCAAAGTGACAAGGGAAAGCTTTGGCTTCGCTCTCCCACACATCCCAGTGAACCAGAATGTGTGCCCTGATTGTGGATACCAGCCCCTATAGACAGTCAGCCCTCCCTTTTACAGACATGCCTCTCACAGCTTGCACCTTCTTACACCTAACGCCTGCTACATCTGCAGCATTAATACAAAGAAACAGCAATCTGTGGCTTTTAAATCTAGAACAGTCATAGAAGTGAAATTTTATTCATTCATATATTATATGCATTTCTATAACCAGAGAGAGAATGCATAAATAATAAAATGGGGCTTTCTATATGCAGTTTACCACCCTGGGATATATTACAAAGCACTTTTATTATGATCAAACAGAGCCTATAACATAAAAATGCACTAGTCTTGTATTATTGCTATTAGTTTCTCACACCTTTTATTCCACTTCCCCAGCAGCACCCCCAATGGCATCTTCTCTGTTCTGTTTGTAAATTAATTGTGAGATTCTAAAATGAAAATTTATTCTGGGAATGTCATAATCCAGTGTATTCTCTACTGGCATTAGCATGCTGCCAGTCCCAACTTCCTTGGGTAGATATGCTCGCTGCACAGCTGGCTGACATCTACCAGGCACACTTACTGATGTGAGACCATTTTGTAGGCTCAGGCCATATATTCATTATAATTTGTAGCAATTCAATAAAAATAAGTTGCCTGTATTCCTAACAGAACAGCAATTAATGTATATTGAAATAGTGATTGGTTTGCTGTAGTTCATTAGGAAGTCAAATTTTAATTCCTATTTAATTACAATTCAGTTACTACCATTTATTACCAATAATTCTAATGAGGTAAAATAAGAGGTGTATTGAGGACTAATGAAAATGTTACAATGGTTCATTTGGAATTCACACAAAAATTCCAACTTAATTACAATGGAATTACTTGTATTTCACTCACATGAAGTGGGATGTGGCTGTGATTCTTGCTGAAGGATCAGCCTCTGCCAGTCATGGTTGTTGCATCATGATTTCTGTGCTTCAGTCTCCAGCATACGGAGCAGTATCTGCTGGATGTGTGATGTGCCAGGACACAGCACAGCTAAAAGGGAGGGATTTTGACCCAAGTCTAGCAAGAACTCCACCTGGAAATGGGTAATAGCTCTGCTATGTTCTGCCTTTGGAGGCACCAGGGCTGCAGATCATGAGATGTTGAAGGGAGTTACCCACTGATCTCTGAAAAACTGTTTTCAGAAAAAATTGAGATGTATTAAAAACAAGCAACACCCTTAAAGCCTAACAAGGCAGGGTACCAAGCCCCAGGCAGGCTTCTTAATTCTGGCTCTGAGGGTCTGCCCCTGTCCTTTTCCAGAAAAGGGGAGGTAGGTAGTTCCTTAAGAAAACAAAGATTGTGTATGGGCTTTCTTCCTCTTCCCACCTCCAGCGAAGATAGCCCCTAGTCTAACTTCTGACTCACCTTTTGAAATAAACTTATGGGGTCATTCCTAGCTTTGCATAGCAACAAAGGAGCACCCAACAAAGGAGAATCTGAGGATAGTAATTTTTGCTTTGAGTTATACAGCCTGAAGTGGGAGTTACCATGTGCTTCCTTAGCTTGCATTAAAGTTTGATATCTAAAATTCCCCCTTAAAAGCAATGAGCCAAATCTGTCCCTCGCGTAAGTTGTTTGCTGTAGTCACATGCACTCCACCAGGAACTGATTTGGTCAGATGTGCCTGATGCCACAGTCATAATTCAGCAAAAGTATTCCTGTTCTATATTCAGCCTGAGGCACAGGATATTTATAACACGCACTTACTTAGGCCCTCGTATTTTTCCTCATTTTAATTTCCCCCTTCTCTTTATTTCTCTGTGTGTCTATCACCTTTTTTCATGTCTCTCCAGATGCATTTCCCAGCATCAGATAATTGAAAGTCAGTGAACTGAGTTTCAGGTTATTTTGCTAAAAGATGCCTATTATTTTGATGAAGCAGGTGCACAAAATTAAAAAAAACCCTCCATAATTGCTACTTTACTATCAGGCTTCTGCTGCCTAATCTTCTTTGATGTTGGTAGAACAAGCTTTCTATCTCCTCTAGGATGATTACAGGGAACATTGCTCTATTCCTTCTACAGAATCCATGCCTGATGGATATTAAACCTGGGTTATCAATTAAAGTTTCTTTATGTGCCAACTGAATAGAGTCGGGATTGTGTGTGATTTCTAGCAGAAAGCAAGTATGAAGTGATTTCTGCCATTGATATTAATTAATCACTGATATGCCCAATGTTCACAAATGAATGCATGAGGTGAGCATGTACAATTAACCTCAGTAACCTGGGACTGAAATAACAACTGAAGTGCTCTAATTTTAAACATTTGGCAACAGTTTTCATAAAGTCTCCTTGATGCAATTAGCAGAAAAAAAAATATAAGGAGAAACCAAATGAGTAACCGCAGTGTTAAAAGTGTGGCTCTAATACTGACTCTTACCAAAATGGCTGGCTTTTCCCCTCTCATACTCTGCTGTCACTTATGGCTGCAACAAGCTTCAAATCTTTAGTAAAATTTAGTAAAAAAATTTAGTTAAATTTTCGTGCTGGCTACTAGCTTTTCTGGGTGCAAACAACGCTAAAATATGTGCATGCTGAAAGCCTTAAAATGCACATATTTGTAAAGAGAGAAAGTGCCAAGAGAGAGTTCCTGAGAAAGGGTGCTTGAGAGACGTGTGTTTGTACAGACTCAAATTTTGGCAGATTCGAAAATTTTTAGATTCAAAATAATAATAATAAAAAATCTAACCTCACACCATTCACATCTTCTAGCACTGACCAGCTGATGCCCACCACTTCCTCTCAACTTCTATTTGGGACTGGGCTACCCCTGAGCTTGCTGAGGACACATAGGTGGGCAAGTCAAACACTCACAGAGGTGGAGTACCCACAGAAATGGGCATCCATTAGCAATTTTAGGCCCTCACTGCATATGACTAAATAGTTTGCTTGCCTTGAGTGAGAGTGTAGTGACTGCCTTTTCTACAGAGTGAGACAGGCATGTTGACAAGTGTTTAAGTGGCACTTACATCTGTAGTATCTGATTGCCTCCTAAAGGGCAATGAAACTGGCAAGGAATCATTAAGGGTCTTTTCCAACTTAAATGAATCTGTGATTATTCCTGTTTTGGAGATTGAAAAGACGAGGACAAAAAAGTCAAGTGACATAAAAAAACCAATATCAGAGTTGGAAATAGACAAAGAATCCTCAGTGTCAATCCTATGCTTTAGATGATCCTGAAGTCAAAAGGTCATAGGACCATATAATTGACACCTATAATTGACCATAAAAAGACACAGCAATGACCATTGCACTCTGGCAGCTGAATAGCTGGCAAATGGGATTTAATTATCCCACAACACTAATCAGACAGTCCATTCCCACTTTTACTGTTGTCAGGAGTATGAACAGGGCTGCCAGGCATGAAGGGTCTACTTTTTTTCCCCCAAGCACGTGACGTTCTTTGCTCATAGAACATCATCAGATGCAGGTGGCAAAAGAACATGCTCCTGCTTAATCAGCTGTGTAGCTATACCCAGGACATCTTCCAGATGCTGTCAAGGTCCTCTTCTCAGCTGTGAGCTGTTCACATGACTGGTCTCTAAGACCCAAATTTACTGCTAGAGCACGCCAATGCAGTACCTTTGGCGTCCCTGGAGCTGTATGTGTTTATACCAGCAGTGAACGTAGCCAGGTGTATGTGGTAACTCATGCCTTCTGCAAACACTTCCAAATTTCTCCTGAGAAATGCATCTCCTAGTTGGACACTTCCTCGTTTGCATCAGCACGTCTTAAATCTGAGTCTTGTTCAGCAAGTGCCCAGTTTATTCGTTACTCACATTGTCATAAATCTTACAGAAAAGCAATTATGAGGAAATCATATTTCATTCTTTTATGGAATTCCTTAAAGCTGATGAGAGCAGCCAGATGGCTATTTTCATCAATGAACCTTCGATAGAGCATTAGGAAACAGAGATGGTGTCTTTTAATAGACCTTTATTACCTGCCTTGGGTGCAGCGAGCTTTCATGCATTCCAAAAGTGTATTAATGACAGAGTAAAACATGACTTAGAAATAATATCTCTAGAAAGGGCCTTATTTTCCCTCTTGAAATTATTTTAAATGGATTTAGCTTTTACTGACTGCTGCAGTCATGTTCAGCATGGGAGGGGTGCGCAGTGAAACCACATTTCCAGCCACCTGATAGAATCACGGGGCTCCTGCCCTGCACATGAGCCACTGCTGATGCTCATCCTGCTGTAGGTGCCAAGTGTCACGCAGGGCCGTGCAGAGGTGAGGGCACACAGAGCCCAAAGGGAGGACACAGGTCCTCTCACAGCTGGAGCAGGCAATGGCACAATAAACTGCAACTGTCTGTCTTCTACCAGCAGAGGACCCTTGGTAAAGTGTTTTGCCTCTCTCTCCACCTCCTTCCCCCTCCAGTTCTTAGGCTCCAAAGGGGACAGAGATGTCAGGGAATGGAGTTATTTCCAGGACGATGAGGTAGCAGGTATTTGTGAAGTTAGGAGTGCCATTGCATAGCAGGTGTTTTGCTCTCACCTATTTCTGACCATACTGAGCTTCCTTTATCTCTCTCCCATGTGAGGGAGGACTGGGAGAATGGGATGGGAGTAGTGGAAGTGTCTGTACTGTTGCCTGCTGGACTCAGTTCTGAGTTCAGCAGCTCCTGGATGGAGCACATAGGCAGAGGAGCACCTTCCGAGATTCACTAGGGTAAACAGTGAGGCTACAGCCTGCAAACACTGGAGCTGGGAGAGAAGAGGTTCAAGTGAGGGAATAGCAAAAAAAGAAACATAAGGGAAATTAACAGGAAAAATGGACATGCACTTTTGCTTTTATGCAAACCTGCTATCTATGGGAGATGGTGATCCCAGGGAAGGCCAAGACAGCTCTGGGTGAACCCAAGAAAAGGTTTGGCTGCAACAAGCAGCAAATAGGAAATTCTGTGCTGCTTCCACAGCAGGGTTGAAGGAAAGAGGTTGATAGAAAAATGGATTTCTCTGTTTTAGGAGAGAAAAAGCATCAAGGTTTCAAAGTCTGAAGAAGGGAACGATGAGAAGTGTTTGCAAAGTTGCTTGCCATAATTATGGAGCACAGTGTGCACAAGCACCCATGGTGACTCTGCTGTGCTGTGCCTCTTTCCACAGCAGGGGCAGGGAAAGGATCAATGCAGCAATAGGACACACTCCTGGGCTTTCATTTTCATCCATGGGCTGGCAGGAACGAGCAGAGCAGTGGGGGCCTGAGCAGCACTCAGCAGTGTGATCCAGGAGATGAATGTGTGACAACAAACATACCTTAAGTGGCATTACCTCCCGAAATAGGAAGGCTGCAGTTTTCCAGCTTAGCAACAAGTTCACCCGGGGGATGTTGTCTGAGGCCATGTGCTGCTGCGGGTCACCCCAGGCCACCGCTGGATCAGCCCAGGGCTCCTGCGGCCACCACCTCGCCCGACCCCAGCATGGGCAGGCCCCACAGAGCTGCCTGAGCTCCATGTCTGCACCACTGACACCTTAGGGAGCACGGGGAAGAAAAGCTGGGAGAGGCAGGACAATTGGAGCAAATTAACAAAATCAACATGAATAATATTCACTCTCTTCCATTGCTGTTGTTTGAAGCCAAATGATATTTTGCTACAAACCAGTCTTAAAGTAGTACTGCCTTTCCACATGTGACTCTTAATTAAAGTTATGAATTTGATAGAGATTTTTTTTTTGCCTGCGTAACATGAATTCTTACTCCCCTTTCTACTCAGGTATCTTTAACAATCTTCACAGGCCATCTTTAAGGAAGAGGCGAGCAACCAATTAATAAAAGTGTGAACAGGTGGCTTCTCTGCTACTAAAAAAGATCAGTAGTGCAATAATTTCCTAATTATTATTATACCTTTTAAAGGTTTTTAGATACATTATAATATATTTCCCCATTGCTTCTTCTGGCACCCCTCTTGCTCCTGGCGTTATTTCTTATTCAGAATAATAATTAATGAGAGCTGAGGTATCTAATATATATTTTATTCCTTCTGTTTCAGTCCCTTAAGTAACCATCTTGTCACATTTGTTATGCAAATTTTCACACATTGTGTGTAATTTCAGCAATATGTGAAAATGCCTCTCAAAAATGCCTTAAGTATTTTATTTTATGTATTTGTAAAAAATTATAATTTTTTTTTCTTGAAAGCAACATTTTTTCACACAGCCCTTCGGAGAAATGAATGAAGCTGCATAATTGCTTTCGCTTTACTGAAGTAAAGGAAAGCAAAGGACCATTTCTGAGCATGAGGTAGTGTTAGCAATAGCAATGATAACAATTATGATGACAACAATAATAATTTTTTTTTTTTTAATTTTTTTTAAGAGAGCACTCTGGTTTTGCTTAAAGGCTGCAAAACATGCAACTATAAATGAAATACAGTCTCCACTTGGACAGGTAAGTATTGTGCAAGTTATTTAATGCAGATGACGGACCACATAGACTGTTGAAGACATGGTGCTCTAATGAGGCTGCAGCACACCACTGTGCATTTGTCAGCTTGGTCTTTTTGTTCCTAAAAATTTTGTTGTCCAACAGAAATTTTCCTCATTGTAGGCTGAGTAAATGAATACTTAGACACAAGAATCTGGAGGGACTAACGGAGCTGCTGAGCGATGGAACAGCTTCAGGAGCAGACCAAGGCATGGGAGCTTTGCTCAGTCCTCACGCAGGTCACCGTGCAGGACACCAGTCTGTCAGGAGCCCATCCCTGGCCCTGGGCTGGGGCTGTGCCAGACCATGGCACCTGTGAGGGTGCCTGCTGGCACTGCGGCAGTGTTTGAGGTTTGTCTAATAAGCTCTGCTTTCTTCCACAAGTTCAAGTCTAGAGCTGGTCAGTTGAGACAGGAGATACCCAGACTTGGACTGAATCACAATTCCACATGTGTAAACATCCCTTCAATGAGCTGTGCAGATGCCGTGGAGATACACTCCCCCTCTACTTCTCATCACCTTGGGAAAAAAAAAGGCACTGACTGCCTGGTTTACCTGCCCCATATGTTTTTCTAACAAGCACCTCAGGTAGGAATTTCTGCTGTGCTGATGGTGGGCCTGTCTCAATGGACCAAACAGTAAAACTCCCATTCCCTGCAGCACGAGCAGGATGCAAACGCCATGAACTTCTGAAGGCATTTCCTCACAGAATGTCCTGGACCAAGGGTCACTTTGAACTTACAGAATTGGAGAACAAGTGATTGATCCAGGAAGTTATCTCTCATGTAGTCCATGTAATTTATATTCACTCCTTCTGGTTGTCCAACAGGCATGTCCACTATCCATTACTTGGAATATGCAGCTGTACCTGTGCACTTGAGATAGGAGTGTGCCAGGGCTCAAAAAAATAGCTGCATGGGCTCAAGACAACCTGTTTTCCTGGTAAGTTCACCTATACATGTTCATGAAGCTATGGATTTCCCTGCTAAGTTGCAGATGTGCACAAAGTGGAGCAGACATCTATTAGGGCTGTATTTTGGATTTCACAGCCAGCAAGTGTCCATCTGTGGGACATAAGGCAATTTGTCCTGAGCCTGTTTAATTTTAAACGTGTGAGCTTCCTCAGTTCAAAAAATACTTTCCTGGATTAAACTACTGTACTAAGCACCTCACAGAATTGGCCCTAATTTGGAAAGGCATTGTAAATTCATGTGGGATATCTTAGCATACAGTTCTGGAGGGGTGAGGAAGAG
The DNA here is from genome assembly GCA_035583155.1 of Acropternis orthonyx. NCBI lineage: Eukaryota > Metazoa > Chordata > Aves > Passeriformes > Rhinocryptidae > Acropternis > Acropternis orthonyx. The sequence goes on from JAWWEU010000138.1 coordinate 13,870,970, forward strand.
AGATGTCTGACCTGAGCAGCCACTGTGACCCTGTGTGCACACGCACATGAGGACTCAGACTTTCACTGCTGAAGGGAAGCCTTCTGTGTGCTTGCATTGCCCACAGCAACGGAGAAATAAGGGAACATGAGCTTCTTATGTGGCAGACTAATATGAATGTTACGAATCTATCGGTGCTGTACAACTCAGTGAGCAGAAGTTTTCCTTAAATATTTCATGTATTACCTTCCAAAAGGACTGAGTCAGTGGGCCTGGAGTCCTTCCTTACTGAACGCTTTCACTGTGGTTTTTCATTGGCAACAATCCTGGGGTCATGCAACTCTCCACCTGGTATCTCTCTTTTACTTTTAATCACACTTTCACGGTGTTGGATAGTGGCAGCCATTTGTCCACAGAGTCCCTTCCAGGCCTTGGCAATCTATTTCTGGGGACCTTTTCCATGCTTTGTTGGAGATCCAGTCAATGCTAGCCTCAAATTAACCTATGAAGGGAATGATTAATTAGGCAAATTTGAGGGAAAGTCAGATCTATTTTTAAAACTGTTCCTCCTTACTCAAGGATAGAAATTCTCTATAGAAAAAAGGTGGCTTCTTTCTATACCAAAATAACCAAGGAGGTTACAGGGAATGAAAACTGTGAAATGTGGTATTATCAGTGCTGTAATGAGTGGACATGGAGAGCTGAGGTTTGAGCTTGGGCTTCTGTACCCCCTCAGCTATGGCTTTGCTTACCTAGTCTTGAAAATGCCTTGGCCCTCAAGATTGCTAGATTTTAGCAAAAACATTACTTGTTTGTGAAAATTAAGCATAAATCCCTAGAATTGCTCCAGTCTTACAAAACTGACAACACGAAAGCAGATTAAGCAGCATTCTTGGGAATACCTTATTACAAGGGTGCTGCTCCTATGTCCCCAAGAGTCACCAGGATCGGTGCCTTTGCTGAGAGCTGGGATGTGCTTGATCAGCCCTGAATCTACTCCAGGTTACTTGTGGTCAATGCCCAGTGCCCTTGAGAGCCGGGGCAGGAATCTGGGACTCTCAGCTCCATCAATACATTTTCTTCCTGCACAAAAGACTAAGAAGTAGCAGAGCATCTGAAAGCCAGCTTCTACTGGGAACCATCACTGACTCTAAAGCAAGCCCTGGAGCCTCAGCAGCTGCACTCAGAGCAGGGTGTGGTGCAGGTTTCAGGGTAGAGTGCTCTCATCGAAACTGGGGGAATCTGGAGGTGTAACTCTGGGCTTGCTTGGTCTGGCACTTTCTGTGCAGGAAACCTCATCCCCATATAGCAAGCCCCTACCTCTCAAAGATATGAAAAGCTAATTGGGAGGGAGCTAAAACCAGCCTTGTATGTAATATAAGGATGGATAATTTGCCCTCCGCATTCTGAAAAGCCATGCAATAAAAATGTAAGTATCTCCCTTAAAGGCTTTTTAAATATAACCTGTAATTTCCTTAAAATTCTTTCTATAATATCAAAATCCTAAACCACTTTGAGATGAGCTATTTTAGACTGTAATTGGGCTATTCATTCCCTACGCATACAGTGATCCTAATCTAATATGTAACAAGAACTTAAAAGCTAATCAATAATGGAACACGATTCTCTATCAGTAGAGCTGCCTGTTGACTCCTGTGAGAGGGATCTTCACAAGACAGCTCAGCTCTGATGACAACCTTATATTTATTTTAAACATGAAGTTGAAACATCATCTTTCTCTGTATTGTCACTTCTAATTATTTTTGGAACAAAAACACCGGGGGAAATGAGATCCTCATCCTGAAGAGAGCATTCATATTTGATAAATAGCCACAGATTCTGGAGAATGTTTACTGAAATGTAGGCTTGAAATGCTTTCATGTGCATTTTACTGGAGCCATTGATTATCTGCTGTAACATGTCTGGGTCACTTTACCAAGCTGCCCCTTTCCTGCGCCTTAGAGGTTAAGAAAGACAAAAATCCGATTACGATGGTGTGGGCTTCCATGTTTTCCCTGAGTAAAACCAAAGGAAAATTAGCATTGAGAGGGAATCAAAGCAAAGCAGCAATTATTGTTCTTCAATGGAAGTCAAGAAGTGTTTTATACCCTCACGTACAAAAGACAAATTCCCACTTTTCATGTCTATGCAGTGGTTTGAGATGGAGAGGGTGGAGGGAAGGGGGTTAAGCGAGTACACAGATGTGCCTAAACCATATCAATCATAGGCATGAGAAAATGCCGCCCTTTTAATAGGCAGGCTGAACAAACCCACACAGCTGGATTTTGAATTTTATGGGCTCTCTCAATAAAATGCAAGTGGAAGACATCTTGTATCATTCCCACAGCTCTGACCATTTGAGCATTGCACCACTTTCCCTTGGAGCCACCCTGGGGATGGAGGAGCTGAAGCCCTACGGTGGTAGCCGTGTACAACCCCCTTGCCACTGTCTGGAGCCAATTAACATGCATTTTGGAAATACATGGTAGGTTTCTGATGTCACATACACTTCCACAAAGTCACTGGATTTAATCTGGAATTGCTCAGGGTATGAGGGATCAGCAGCCAGCTGGGAAAGCTCCCCTCTGGAGGGTCCTAAATGCCAGCAATTTCACATGATTATTTATTGAGTTTTATAATAGTGCATATATCCTCATGCACACCCTTTCTCCTACAAATTACCCTACAACTTTCCAGTCCTCCATTACATTGCAGAGGTTAAAGCTTTCCTAAGTAATCAAAACATCTAGGAAAGAAAGCTTGCTAAATGCTGAGCTAAGCTTAAACAATGACCCTGTCTCTTAACTGAATCAAGAACTTTAGGTACACTGTAAAAAGTAATAATTGGTATGGTAACTGTTCATTCATATTAACTAAAGGCATAAATAGAGTTGTGTAACATAGCCAGCGCTAATATTGGGAGCACAAGGGAGGTGTCCCCATTGAAAGGTTTAATTGATACACGTGCCCTATAGGAAAATTTGCTTCCCCCCCCTTAATAGCTATATTTAACATCTTCAAGGCAGTTCTCTGTCATTCTGCTCCCGCTCTTGCTTTGCAAACCCATTGGGTATAGGAGGCAATTAGAGAGTTGCAAGGAGACAGCAATTCAAACATGAGCTGTGTTTACCTTTGTTTCACTCCTGGTTTTAACAGTGCAATAAACTCGACCCTGTACTTTTCTCAGATGATGCCCCATATTGCAGCTGTGCCACACAGAGGGAAGGAGTTAAAGTATATGTTCCTCCTCTTTGTGTGACTGGTGATGGGTTATTCCCAAGCTTGGACTGAGCTGTCATTGATTATTTGCCAGATTCTTTATCACATTATTTTGCCACTATTTCGATCACTTCCATAGTAAAAATAATTTTGTGTCAGATGCTCTGAGAGGTTTGTTAGGAAACAATGTCAATGGAATGACTGGGAATTTGATAAAGGCCAGTCATGGACTGTATAATGCGTATCTCCTTGGCTTCTTAGGCATGCAACCCTTAGGACATTGACACAGTTAGAAAGCATATAAATGTGTACATGCATAAAGGTTTAGGGATACATTAATTGTATCTTCTAGTTGTTCATTTGTTGTACAAAGGCTGCTTTTGCTGCTTAAGCTAAAGTCTGATTGTCATTCTAGTGTTTTACAGGACAGAGAATGTGTCTCATGCCTTTTGTACAGTTCTGATGATGAAAAAAAGATCTGTGACAGTTTCAGCTGCATGTCCCACTCCTGAGCATGACTTGTGTGTTCTTGACAACCATTGCTGTGCTCAGCAGCTTAGTCTGTGTACAGAGTAGCAGGTCTTTGGGGATCATTGAAAACGTGGGCTATTTCCCCGCCATTCCAGAGCAGCTGAAGATCAGGACACGCAATGAGATGCTGAACAGGCAAGTTACAGTGTTAGGGCTCTTAAAATGTGGGGGTAGGGGAGTACCTTCCTGATGATGGAGAGTATCCCTTGGTGTGGGAGCACTCAAATGGTAGATCACTAGGTTAAATCTGAATTTCATCTGAGTTGTTCTTGCCCTCTTGTTGGAAAGAAAAGGCATTTTCTTTATGGCAGCTATTTCTTTTACAACTTGCAGCCAGCCATTAGCTGCTGAGCTACCAGCACAGAGCTGAAGACCTCTGCAGCTCTAACTGGGTCCTGGAATCACACTAGGCTGAAACAATGTATTTCCCCCACCTCCCAAATGAGACCCTGTGGTTAATTAATTCCCTATGCAGTTGGTAAAGTCACACCCAACACCTCTAGTCCAAGAAGCAGAATGAATATACTCATATTGCAAAAGGTATCTCCTGTCTTTACACAAACACACTCTCCATAAGCTTTAGTTTAGTATTTTCCCTTTGCCTCCCTGAAGCTCAGTCTGCACCTTGAATAATGCATGTAAGTTTTTGATTGACATGCAGTCCTAAGCATTTAGCTATCTTGATGTCTCGTCAAGTCATCCTTTGATAAAAGCATTTTAGGTACCACAAAATGTAATCACTTCACTGCAGCAATTCTGCATTGCAGATTCAAGTCTCTCTGCACATTTTTCAGCTAAGGATCTTGGCAACATCAGTAGATCTGTTCCATGGGCGATTTTGGATGGATCTATTAATATTGCTTCTAAGAGTAATAAGTCCCGCTCCTTTATGAAGTGAATCATCTGTCTCTCCTGTGGACAAGTGGAATTCTCCCTCATCGGACTTGTAGTCCACAAGTTCACAGGGTTTCCTGTTTTGTTAATAGTCTTCATATAGCAGTGAAGTCATTTCAAAAGATGTTCAGCCTAGTTTTGGGGCCAAGTAGTATGTCTTGGTTATTTGTTCTTCTAGACAGGCCATGTCACCATTAGTCATACTTCAGAATGATGGTTTACTTTCATTATTCACTGACTGCCCTGCTTCCAATTCAGCGCTTTCCAACTCAGCAAGATTTTCCTGTGCTAATTCATCTGAATCATTTCTAGAAGAGTTTATATCAAAGGACACATTCTCAATGTTAATAAAGCGCAGAGGTTTTGAAACAGCTTGTAACTGTGGTTCTTTAAAAATGTGCTTTTTAGAGATGTTTATGCTATGTGTGTGAGCACAGTATGTGCCAGTAGGGGTCTTAACATGATTGATGGCCCTTTCCCTTTTAATTTACGTTCTGTTTGGGACAACTAGCACACACACACTGTGTGACCAGAGCTGGGCTAATGTGGCTCCAGACTGAACACTGAGTCTAGTGAAGCAAAACCGGCAGCCCCAGCGTGGTTTAGGATGTGGCTCCCAGAGACCACCACTCACAAGACACTAAACCTGGCCACCTGATAGCTTTGTCTTACTTGATTATTTACTTCATATGAGGATAACTGAGATCTCCTGGAAGGACTCAATACTGTGGATTTTTGGAAGGGCTTAAGTGATTTCTGTGCTCTGCTGTGGGCCCACCTCCTCCCATGTTAGCTTATTGGGAACAGACACTTTATATGGTACACATCTGGATCTATGTAGCTACCACTCAGAGCGGGGCTTTCCTTGCTTTCTTTTTTTTTTCCTTTTTTTTTTCGTTTTCTTTTTTTCTTTTTTTTTTTTTTTTTGCACTAGTTTCATTTCTGAATGAGTTTTCATTCACTTGAAGGCTTCTCAATTTGGTTGCAATTTCTGAACTCCCCCCACAAACATGAGTCTATCAGGTTTCATGTACTCTCACATTTCTGGATTGTCAGCCTGCCCAGAGCAGCAGTGAATTGCAAAAGGAAAAAAGTACCAGAAAGAATTAGTTAAGCTGAAACGTAACCACCCACAACATCTGGTGTGTCCTACTTCACTGAAGCCATCTCATAACCTAAGGAAACAGAACACAGGACATGCTGTAACTCAGGCTGAAGTTTTCTGCGTGCCTTGGGAAGAACCTAGAGAAGTTACCCCAAAACTGGGATGAAGAGAAAGAGAATTTTGACAAATGAGAAAAAGGAGAAAAAGAAATTGCTTTGGAGAAAGAACAAGAGTTACTCAAGTGTTTACATGAAATAGAAATTCTGTTCTTTTAAAATTTCCCAGTGCTCAGCGTGTGACTTTTCACAGTGGGCCCCAAAGACCCTTAGCACTGGTGTCTGCAACATTAACCTAAGTCTAATAAAGCTCACATCCCTTGCCTTTCTATAGCATGAAAAGAAATAAGATGTTACATCTAGTCAATGTTAGTTATTTATAGACCTGAGTATAGACTCTAGACTGTACTCAGATTGCTTTGTGGTATCTTACCTTAAAAAAAATAAAAAAGCCAAACTCAAGTATCAGATTGGATCAGGTGAGCCAGATTCTCTGAAGCTGCCAAGCTTCTTCTTGTGGTAATCAATGGAAGGACTTGTGTATACAGTCAGTAAATGTGGAATGTTTTTTTTCTGAATACCTGGACAGGTTTAGTCTTGAATTTGGAGGTGCCTATTGATTTTAGGTGCCTGGAGACTTATGTGTGGTTGGAGGGTGAGAAGTCTGCTTGGCCCGATGAGCTCCCTGCTTTAAAGACAGAAATCATGGACCTCAGCTTTCCTTATCACTGCCCAGCCTTAAGGACGTGGAATTTTACTTTGGCAATGCTTGAAACTATGCCAATTTTCCCTTGTCCTTCCATCCTTCCTCTCCCAGCTCAGAACACTTTTTTGGGTTTTCTGATTCCCATTTGGCATGGCTGACATTTGAGCCCCGGGATTACTGATTGTGCTTGTTGCTGCACAGATCCCTTCAAGCTCTCCAAACCAGTACAAAGCTCTGGGCTTTCGGCCAATTTACTCACAGGTTTATCATATGCTGACATTGTTTCTCTATAAATAGGTCTACCTTTACTGACATTATTGATTCAACTGCCTCTCCTCTATCCAATACTCTTTTTAATGTATCCAACCTGCCCTCGTATTTCACCTAATGAAAGGCTGAAGTCAGGGGAGTAGAGGTCAAAGAGGTTAAACTGCAAGCATAAAGGTACTAGGTTTTAAAGTCAGTATTTGCTACCTGAGATCCACAAGCTTGTCAGTGGATCAAACTGTGACTCCACAAGAAAATATGAGCCATTAAGTCAATTTCACATTTTATTACTAATAATTTGAAATAAGGTTATTTTGCAAACCGTTCCATCTGATCCATTTATGGGTTAACAATGATAACACAGACCCTAATCTGCCCATCTCAGACTGTATGATTTTGGTAACAAGGAGCAAATTATCCCTCAGAGATAGGAACACCACTCACGTGTTGTTTGCCTTGGACCTAATCCAAATGAACAGACCAAAGATGTAATTGTCTTGCTTGTAAATTAAACTCAGCTTTAATAGATCATGTATGCATTTTCTATATATAGGATTATTCTGTGACTGACTTACTGGGCAGTTCCTGTACAAAGCACAGCTCTCCAGTGCAGTGGGAGCAGAAGTGCTCAGCAGTGCAGCATCCTTGCAGGCAGCAGTGCTGTCCTGCAGCGTGGTGGGACAGTGCTCTGCTCTGGGCTGCATCCTCACCAGACACTAAAGGGAAGGGCTAGTGGGCCGCTCAGGCAGTGTGGCAGCCACTGGGTCAGGCCCTGTGGCCCAAAGACACCTGCAGGGCTGGAAATTGATTGCACCCTTGCAGCAAACAGGTTCTCCACAGGCAGGTCTTTAGCCATGGCAGCAGCAGTTGGGAGCTGGAGAAGCCCACACTGCAGGGCAGTGGTGAGTGCACAGGGAGGTGCTGAGGGCCAGGACTCAGGTCTGTATTTAGCAGTGAAGAGAAAGATGCAGAATGAGATCAGGGTAGGTGACAGTCCACTGGCATATGGGACTCAGAGTCATTCAGGATGAGCTTAGCAGGGCAAACCTGGCACAGCCATGCCAAGGGCTTTGGGAACCTTCAGAGGTGCTGGGGAAGCTCCACTGACCCACAGCAGCACGAGTCTGATTGGGGAGCAGATCCCAAGGGACGGTGTCAGCCTGAGGAAGTGCCTGGGAGCCCAGTGTCTCCACAGCACAGCTGCCTCCTGCCCTCACTGTGCATCTGTGCCAGGCTGGCAGACCAAAACCTGTCCTTTGTTTCCTGTGACAGTTCATCCTGTGGCGTTTGGGCTGCTGGGCTCAGCTCTAGCGTGGCTCGCCAGGGCCACGCTGGCCACCGGCAGCCCACCCTTTCCACCCACTGCTGGGCTGGGAGCCTGCGTTCTGCTGGCACCACCTTGGAGCTGCCTTTGGCCAAATGTCCTCAACGGGGCAGGAGAGTGAATTAAACATTCAGGTGTGGCAAGGGGAGCTGCCAAGGCTGGCAGAGGAATGGGCCATTAAATCCCACACTGACACAGAACAGCATCCCTTTCCCCAAAAAAATCATAAGAGAGAAGAAAATATTTCACATTGTTAAAAGTTTAGACCATCTCTGACTTCAGACATGTTGCCATTAACCTGGGATTTAATCAGGGATTTTCATTTGCTCCTTGTTCTGAACTATAATGAGCCCTTTAACAGTGTAAATAAAAAGATCTAAAGGTTCAATAAACTATAATGTCACAAACAGCAATCAGCTACATTGTGAGGCCTCAGTGTTAAAAACATCTCACAGCTGGAAACAAATGCTCCTGTATAACATTGTAAATAACCTCTAAGCCCACTACTAATTAAACTGAAGCTTCTCTTCTCCTGGGCATTGAATATATGAACCAATTAAGAAAATATAATTTCTTTTCTGAAAGACCTGTGCTGTACCTCTTGGGAAAAAAACCCCAAAAAACCAGGGGAAGATACAGAAAGAGTCAGTGACAGATAAAGAAAGGGAAAGGAGAGGAGGGAAAGAAAAGAAGAAAAGAGTTTCACAGGAGGGACCACACTGATGTGCTGGGGTTACAGTAATGAGACATTTCTGCTTTAAGCAAATTTTGCACCTGTAACCTGCAGAAATATAGCCATAGCACTTGAAAAATTACTTCAGTGCTGCACAGTGCCATGAAAATTTATCTTTGAGATGATTTTATTGCATGGTTACCCTAGGCAATTAAATCAATAAATCTTAACTGTCAGAAAGGTTGGCCTGCTGCCAGGAATAAATGAAATGCGCGGAATCAGTAAATAAAAGGTTTCTGACAACTCATTCTAGGAATTATTTAGCAGTTGGGCCTTTTGTTGGTGGTGGTGTTGGCGTTGCTTTTGTCTCCAGCATTTATTGACATTCTCCATGAGAAATGATTATGCTAACATAAACAAGGTAACACAGGGATATAGATGGATGAGAGAGAAGAGTCGGGCTCTTCAGGGTAATAAATTACCCTCCTGGAATCACGCTCAAACAGCAACTTTGGGGGAGCTGATAGCACTGGCAGAGGCAATTAGAGAGCTGGGGTCTGAGCCATCGGCTGGCAACACATCAGCAGCCCCAGTGCCAGGCACTGAGAGCTTTGTGTGCTGGCCCATGGTGCTTCATTATTAACATAGATGCCCTTTTTTCATTGATTGATTCAGAGATGATTGAGATTGAAAAGCCTCCTTGAGACACGGAGGTGACATTTCCATTGGTCTGGAGTCCAGAGTTCACCACAGGAGATGCCAGTTTTGACAGTGAAATCATAGTTACACCCATGTAAACCCTGAGTGGTCAATGCAGCTGCATTGTTTTTCATGCTGAAGTTACAAAACCAAAGGTCTGGGTTTGATTTCCCTTACCCTGGGATTTGACATGCTAAGTTAATGTGAAATAACCTGGATTTAGGCTCAGGCTCTGTCTCTCTCCTGAAGACACTGTGGTGAGATCAGGTACCTGATTAATAAACATAGATTTTTAGTCATTATCATCTACTTCAATGTTCTGAATACCAGCAGGTATCACCAGGTTCAAGCTTACCTTTCCTGGCTGACCAAGCCCATTCCCTCAGCAGGGCAGCAGCAGCTGGGTTAAACCGGGGACAGCCCTGGCCATGGGGGATATGCATGTCCACAGTGCCACTGGTGACCAGGACAGTGATGCCAGAGGAGCGAGCAATCTGCTATGCTGAGCAGATAAGGAGGCCTCTCCTGCCTAGAACAGAACTAATTAGATGGGTTGCAAGGCCAGCCCCTCATCACCATCACATTGGGGCAGTCTGGAGAATATGGGTCTGTCCTTGAACCAACACCAGCTCTGTGGAGCCTAGAAGGGATTTGAGTAGTGTGAAAAAGAGCCTATTGCCAGAATGTCTGTATCCAGTCTCTGGACACTGAAGCAACCTTCAGTCATAGAAGCCCTTAGGGAGAAGCTCATGTCTGCCTGGCTCTGGCAGAAGCTCATCCAACAGGGCTTGGTCCAAGCCAGAGACATCATGTCATCTTGGCTGGGGAACATTTCTTATGAAAATATTTCCTCCAAGGTACTCTATGGTTCCTCAATGCCATGTCAGAGTTTCCCAGCCATATTGCCCCTCTGACACGTCCTGTCCAAGTCATGATTTTTCAGCCTCTGTGCTCCCCACACAGCGAATTTTCTGCCTCCCATTGTGGCTCTGTGGGGCCAGGCAGGACGACACTCAGGAACAGCAGCACAGGCTCATGGCTTCGGCAGCTCTGGGTGGGGTCTGTGGCCCTGAGAATGCCCTGGACACCCATCTGGAGGAGGCTTCTCTTGGCTAATCAGCAACCAGACCTCAGAGGGCATTAGAGATCTGAGTGCAACACTTAACTGGCTAAGTTGCATCTACTTCCAGGTACAAATAAAGCCAATGGAGTTTCACAAGGCTGATTGGCAAGCAGCTTCTCATTGCAGATAATTCCCTGCCAGCATATCCCGAACACACAGGTGATTGCTCTTAAATTGATGGCTTGAAGCACAATAACAGGCTTTTTGTTTAGCTCCTGCTTGATAGGCAGCAAATATAAAGTTGCCAAAAAAGAAGAAAAAAAAAAAAGCTGCAGAATTTGCTGGTTTGCCTCTCTGAGGATGAAATTACTTGTGATGAAGAGTCAAACAAGGCTCCTGATGCTGCCCAAAGTCTGGAGTCAGCACTAAGCAGTACTCGAGTTGTGCTGAGTTTTCCAGCAGCCCCTGCTGCAGGTGGGAACTGCCCTTCAAATGCAGCAGCCACTTGGGGGCTTCATTTTCCCACCACATTAGAGCTGGTGTGCTGAATGAGAGGAGTTGGCACTGAGGTTTCACCGAGGGTGGTGGGGCAGAGGGGAGCTGGTGCTCTGGCAGCATGACTCAGCTCTCTTACAAAAGCAGAAAACTGAGCATCTTTCATGTGGCTTCATCACCTGCAGCCACACACATTTCTCACAGTACCCCCTTGCCAAAAGCATGAACCTTGTCTGCCTGGAGCTGGTGGAGAAATGGGGGTCAAATGGTGGTGGTGGCTGTTTCTACTTTTTCCCTCAGATTTTCCTTTCAAAATGTAAACTCTTGAGTGAATCTTCATGCAATCCTACAAATAGCAGCAGCCACATTTTCAGGCAGCTGCAAATCACGGCTGAGTCCAGCAAAACAGACAAGGTTCCCAGGCGCAGTGGACAACCTCGTGTGGCAGAAATAATCAGAAAGTAGTTGAGAACAACTCCAAAGTTGATTTAACTGACAAATGACATGTAACTTGAGGAAAACTGACCCTAATTTTATTGCTCAAATTTGCTAAATATTTCTGGCCTAGGAAGGCCAAAGTCACACAGTATCTGTTCTCCTGCAGTCCAATTCCTGTGGTCTGACCTACTAACTCATCCCTTGTGTTTGGCTGTTCTCATGTGCTCATAGGCGAACAGGTTCCCTAAAGAGAAGAACATGTCTCTTTCAGAAGGCTAATCTACATACATGCCTAAAAATATCAACAGGGACTCTTCTGTAGCTCATATGACCATGAGCCTGTTGAACATCAGCTTCACATGTGGTTTGTGTGCTGAACACATTTACATTAGTTAGGATAAAGTCCTTGCAGTTGTGTGAGCACAGTATGGAGGGAAAAGATCCCCCATGTGCATGTGCCTTTTCCAATAAAAGATATTTTAAATCACTTTGAAATACAGTTGGTAAGTGAAATTCTTCCCTGTTATGTGGAGCTGATACTGCCTTGCTTTCCTTCTGGACCATGAGTGTAGGAGAGGCTGGCAAGTCTCAGTCTTTTAGTGACAGTATTTAAGCTGTGCTTCCTACTCCTTAGCTCTATGGACCATGGGAAGCTCCAGCCAGACTTTTCAGATATAAATAAGCTTCACAAGCTCTTCATCCTTCATGCTGGCAATGAAACATGCTGTGGTCTAGAGCAGCTTGTCATGGGCCAAATTCATTCCTGAGGGAGTTGTGCAGTTAAATCATCTTAATTGGCTGCCAAAGTGTAGTGCTTCCATCTCTCACTTGAGCCTTACATAGCTCTTACCAACATCCACTGCCTCAGCCCCAAGCAGGGAGGGAGGGAAGATGTCTCCTTGGCTGGGGAATAGGGCACAGAGTACCTTGCCTGAGGTTGTTGTGAAATTGTGTATAAAAACGAACATCCAAAAGCCCATCTTCTATTACCCCTGACTGCCATTCTTGGAGGAGACACTTCTCCCTCTACTCAGCAGGGTGGCATTTTTTGCTACTATGGGAATCCCCACGTACTGGCTATACAAATAATTATCCTCCCCCTTTTTTTTTCCCCCGGGTTTTTTTTTTTTTTTTTTTTTTCTTCTCTTTTCTAAATTCAGAAGTCACACTACCAGTGCTGTGTAGCACAGGTTTATGTGGAGCCATTCATCATTCATAGCTGGGATCACAGAACACTTCACAGCCGATTACAAGGTTACACATGCAGGGAATGACATGAGGTGCCAGTCTGAAGTCAAGTTTCAAGCTAGTTTTGGGCACACCCAGAGGATGCAAAGGACTCAAGGAGTGAATGGCACAGCATTAGGTCTGCCCTCCTCCCTCCCACTGACCCAAAAGATGTCTCTCTCTGAGATACTCAGAAATACTTTCTGGCTCCTTGAACACAAAATGGGCACCTGTGACACACAGTGAGTTCCAAACATCCCATTCCAGATCTCCTTCTGACATGACTTATGTCTAAGAAGGACTGGGGCTTCAGTACCCACCTTACAGGTAACCATTCACACAAGGGGGATGATGAACACTGGAAAAGCTGCTGCCTGGTCAGACCAGAGAGCTTTAGAGGTGCTCGTGTGGTCAGAGTGGTGCTGAGAAACTGGACGGTATCAGCTACTGGCCCTTTGTTCTAAGCAGGACTTTACAAAAGCTACTCGGGCTCAAATCCAGACTAACACCTACTGGTATGGTTCTCAGGCGTCCTTCTGCAACACCATCTGTGTTCCAGGCTCACCACCCCCATCCCCGACACTGTCTGGGCTAAGCCGTCCCCGCCGGCCGCCTCCCTGCAGCACCTCCAGCGCACGCAACTCTCCAGGCTCAGATGGAAATGTTTTAAGCAGGGCTTGTAAGTGTGGGGAGCCACAAAGCCAAACACAGCGATGGCTTCTTTAGCTTGGAGACAGTGGCCCGAGATGGACTCTGCGCTGGGAGCGCTGTGGTTCGTCTCTCCCCCGCGGGCACCTTGACCTCAGCTGCTCCGCACCGAGCAGCCGCATCACACGCTGCTCGGCATCTCCCGAGAGCTTGTTACATCTCTTTTGAGCTGGTATTCTTGGCACTGCCTCTCAGAGCTATTTCTGCGGTGACGATATAAAACCTGGCGTTTCCAGTTTTGTCATCCCGGGAAGCCCCCGGGGACAAACGCGCCCCTGCGCAGAGGGTCAGCAGCTGAATTGCACCACTTCAGTCACGCTGGAGCCCTGGGCTGCTTGTCAGCCAGCACCCAAAAACCCCTCCTTTGAAGCCTGGCCCCTCTGCTCCTTAGGTTGGGCTTGGGACAGACAGGATTTAGGCTGCTGTCTTGCAGCTGAGGCTCCTCAGGGATGGGGAAAGCACGCTATTGATCCTGTTACCTCACAGCTGGTATCAGCACTACATTATTTTCTAACATCAAGTCATTCTAAGTCGCCGCAATGACACAAACACATTGATTAAAAATTAAAACCAATGACAGCTCTCCCACAAACAGTACTTACTGTACCATACTCATTGTATCCTGGGAGGAGAATGAGAAAATAGCAGAAGACAGAATAATTTATAGTGATAAAATGGGTTACATTTTCATAAAAATTTTATTTTACTTTTTTTTTTTTTAAATAATTCAATGCACTGGCAGTATAATTAATCCCTCTATGAGAGACACGAATGTACCAGTTCAACCAATATTATTTATACAGAGACATTGTGTTTAAAAACAACAAAAGTACATTTAAAATGTTTGTACATAAAGTATTACTGTTTTTTTTTTTCTGAAGAAGGAACAAATGTAAACAAAATGCATAATTGTGCAACACGTTGGAAATACAAAGCAAAACAGGCAAGATACAATTTTATACATATAAAGCAAAAGAAATCAAACTTTTATAACTATACAACATTTCAGTAATTGCTTGACATTTTAACAGTTACCTTGGTCTGTACAAAACATCTTAACTTATACTTAAAACTTTACAAGAATAACATGCTTGTTCAGAACAAAGACACCTTGTGGAATTGCAATGATTATTGGTATGATACTTGCACACATGAGAGAAAAAAAAAGGCTACTTCAATAGTAAATAAAAAGCAAGAACATAAGAACATAAGGTAAAAGGCCATTTAGTAAACCATAACCTAATTCCAATAGCTAATTAAGTTGCACTGCAATGCAGAAATTAAATCTGACTTTTGCTGGAAGACCATAAGGTCATAATGTTGCTCCATTTCCAGGAACCAGAAGAAAGCCTATATAAATTTTCCTGATATTTTGGTTAATTATACATGCGCGCGCACACACACACACACACACAAAAGAAAAAAACTGAAAAAACAGTAATTGCCACAACAGCCAGAAATGGTGGGTAGGAGAACACACACACCAGACTACTCCCAGCATGGCAGGGTTAAAAAAGCAGGACAGCCAGAAAGAGCAAACACCCACTGAGTTTGCCAGGATTACTTTTCCTGAACCTTAGTTGTATTTTGCCTTTTTTCTTTTCAGAAGAGAGGAAGTAACTTGAATTGAACTGAGCCATTAAAAAAATTCAGGGAGTACTACAGCCAAAGACAAAACACAAACTGAAGGAGAGCTCAAAACCAAAGCAAAACATCATCAGATCTTTGACTTGTTTTTGTATTCTGTGATGGTATGTCCTAGAACTTTTGAATGTGGGTCTTAAAAGAACCAGCATTTAAGATTCAGTAGAAGATATGCAATCCAGAGATGTCAAAAATACAAACAGGAATAAATTATACAATATTTTATGGAAATACAAGGACTGTCAGCTTCGATAAAATGCACATAAGTTTTAAGTGCCCCTCCCAATTATACACATGGCTAAAATTAACCCCCTGACTGCAGCAACCTAACATACTCAGTGCCTGATTCTTGCAAGCTGTGTGCTGAGCACTAATTCACACAGTTCCTTCTGTGGACTTCAGTGGGGCAACCTGCCAATCAGGATGCTCGGGGAAGAACAACAGAATTGAGCTTAGATAGGTATTTGCCATGACTTTTAAACACACAAAACTTGTTTGGCTTAGAGAAACCACTTTATCCTACTGCAATGTCTTTGAACTAAAGTAACAGATTCCATCTCTAGACTGAGAGCATTTATGACGTGTTTGAATTTATTTGCCATTTTTCTATGCAAGCTAATGCTGATGCCAGTAAATATTTAAACTGGGAGGTAATGAAACTGCAACATGCCTTTTAGTTAAAACCAAAACATATGCAAGCCTAGATGGCAGACAGAAATTACCTTCCAATTCTTTTAGCAGGGATTATCTGGTGGTGAATCAGAATAGTTCAATATACACTCAGCTTCAGTGTGCATTTATAAAGCTGCATTAGGGCATGCAGCACAGTATGAAAAGGGAGAGGACTAGTTTTTCATCTAGTGTAAATCAGCACTGACATCTACGGAGCTACTTAGAGGCACATCAGCTGAAGCTTCGGCCTACAGTCATCAGAAACGTGCAGCCATCATTCAGTCTGTATGTAAAACTCGGTGGTGGAAGTGCAGAGTGAAGTGTAATCGACATCAGATAAAAAGCTGCTCTGCTAGTCTAGTTTCTGATAACACTTCTCCAGACTGTGTGGTCTGAAGCAGTTTTATGATGTGCTGTATACTGCATGGATTTGCAAAGCACAGTATTTCCTTACAGGCAAGGATTATGATACATTAATCATTTCATTGGCATGATCAGTAAAAACGCATGATGATAAAAGCTTTGGGAGTTTATCTGCAAAGAGATATACTGGCAAAAATTAGTCTGGGGTTAGAGGGTTTGCTCCTCAGTGTGTGCATATTGGATTAACTTCACTGAAATCAGTACTCCTATAGCAGTTTACACCAGGTGAGGAACTTGTACTCTGCCTCTGTTACAAGTAAAACTTCTGTGTTGCTTCATTCACAAATTCAAGGGTAAATGCCTCCTGCCAGTGGTTCAAAGCTTCTCCACGTCCATAACGCCGTGTTACTTGTCACTGAAGTCAATGGTGGTTTCCCTGAGCAAGAGCTGAGTCAACATATGGTCTGGTTGAAGAGCAAGTCTGTTTGCAGTCATTCCAGCACTACTCCAGAGACCTTGAACTACTTTCAGTGAGGTGAGTGCTCAGCCAGAACAAAAATGGGTGTAATTCCATTGAACTAACTGGGTTAGTGCAACTGAAGTTCTGGCCTAACAAAGGTAACTCCAGTAGTGCTATGCCATTTTTGTTAACCAAACTGTCCTTTGACAAACAGTACCCAGCAAGCTCCGTAAGACCTGCATTATTGCCACATGACAGCAGAATTTGGTGCCATGAATGCCACCAGTTGAGCCAAGTTACTTTGCGTTTGCTTAGCTCAGAGTTTGGTCCATTGTAGCTACTGTTGCCCAATAAAACAATGAAATTCACTTCAGAATCTGATCTTCTTTTTAATTCAGAGAAGAAAATAAGTCAGTGGAAATTAGGGTTACCTATACTTGACGGGTCTTTCAAAGGTATTACAACAGGGTGACACTCACATAACTGTGAGTAAACTTATATCCAGCACAGAGAGCTTACGGAACTTGCATAGAGAGGAACTCACTGAAAATCAAAGAAAGCAAGTCTCAAACAGCTGCACTGCACACTCACGTGGGTTTTATGATTTGCATCAGTTGGACTCAGGTGAGGCCTGAAAGCATGAGTGGTCTGGTGGACACTACAATTTAAATTGCAATTCTGCATACAGTGGATATTGCCCGACTCCTGTGCTGTTACTGCGTGCACAGCTTTTGTCAACTTGTTCGGCATTTCCAAACAGAGTGCAAGTAGAAGTGAGTGCCCAAATCCGTCTCATCTGCAGCTGCAGAGATAAAAGCAATGCAGAGCCACAGCTCTGTCGCACCCAGGTGTTGGGCACAGCACTGGTCCCCCAGTGCAGTGGACAAGGCTATGTGGGGATTCACACCACAGAGACCTGTAGCAGTTCAACACCCAGTGTAGACTGGGGGCTCAGAAAGCTCTGTGTGGCTCCACAGCCTGTGGTGGGCAACATCAGGTCACACATTGCTACTGGAGCTGGCCAGGGCCCCTGGGCTTGGTCCTTGCTGGAGTTGTAAAAAAACTGTATGGTGACTTCAGGGCAGTGACAAGAATTAGCTCTCTATGATGTGTGGTGGCACTCTGAGGGGGATTAAGAATTGGATGGTGCCATATTCTGATTTTATAGGATACTATGGTACAGGTATTATTTTGCAGGACATAGCAGGAATGAATCCCCTTTCCCAAGAAGCAAACACAGGTTAAATTCATAATGCCAGACCACAACAACTTGCCCCACTTTCTTTAAACCGCTCTTAGTATCTTTAATTGCCTAATAAGATCACAGTGCCAATGAGCTGCCTGACATGTTGCTACATACCCTGTGGTCCTGGGAACAGCTTATCATCACAGGTTTGATTCTCATCTGACAACAGTTTTATGCAGTAACTCATCTGCACCTGAATTTGCTCTCATCTCTATCAGTAGAGCCACGTCATCCCCCTGGTCATATGCAAGATCTGAACTCAATCTATCCTGACTTCAGCAGCTACCACTGGGGGTTTAAACTGGTGTGAAATGATCAGAATCATTGATCTTGGAAGACAAAACATCTCTGAAACAAAATGGCTTAAGTAAAGCTACTGAGTCCTTCAGAAAGGCAGGTCTGACAAGAATATCAGAGAACAGATGACTGCTTTCTGAGTCAGGCAGGAACATCATGCATTCGGTGGGCAGGGAGGTTTCAGTAATGGAGGAGAGTCTAACAGCTTTTAACTTATACCTGTAGGCTAAATATCAAGTGATATAACTAAAATATACCACTATATCTAGTGAGATACATATATATATATATATATATGTGTATATATATATATATATATGTATATCTCTCATTAGACATATACGCATTGGTGTGTATAGTGCTGTACTTATATCATGGAAGTCTAGGAGGAATTGAACCCTCCCACCCTGAAGAAGACTTGTTTTATTTGTATTTATAAAGTAGTATGTAAAATAAAGCTGGAAGATGTCATAAGGACAGTGGACTGGTTTATCATCTTCATCCCCTTTGCCTCACTCCCAGTGCCCCCGGCTGAGATCAGGATGATGCTGCGAGAGGCAAAGGCCCTTTGCAATGACCTCTTGGTCTGCAGCTTACCTATAGATGGGACGTTTCTACCCGTGCTTCAGAATGACAAATTAATTGTCTTTGGTGACTTGTGAAATATTTTGTCTTTCTTAAAACTTCAAGACACTGGTCTATGGCAAATGAATTAACCTGAAAAACAGTATGTTGAGAGCACATTCGGTTTTGACACTGACATCAGGGACCACAGGACCAAGATGACAGAGTTGTTGCTACTTTCTGCCACACCTTCACTGCCTGCAAGAGACAGTAGATGCAAACAGGACTATCACATCCTACAGAGGATAATGCCACTACTGCCAGCAGTGGTAAGAGTGTTTTCTGTTTAACAGCTGTCATATATTTTTTCCTGTGCTATGAAGTAATGAACAAGGACTTTCTGTTGCTGATCCACATATATGTGTACACACTCACACACACACAGGTGCTTACTTCAATGCTGTGTGTAGTGGAGTTTCTCCTGAACTTAAAGCCAAGAAGTATGTTAATACTTAAGTCAGAATCCTTACCGGCCTCATTTTTGCTATCTGTTAAATTGCACTCACAAAACTAATGATTGGATTTAGAAAGCATTAAATGCTGCTAAAAATATACTGATAACATTTCTTCCAATGTACCTAAAAACATCAGTGAATCTAAACTGTTGTAACAGAAGAACGTAATAAAATCTGTGAAATTTAAAAAGCATGGAAATTAAGGTACAGATTCAACTCTCAGATTTTGTTTCTTTAGGAGAAATGAAGATCTCCAATGTTATTTTTTAAAAAAACTCCACATGACTATCAACAGACCTGCCTCTAGCTTTCAAAGGAGATAATTTATAAATGAGACAGTATATTCACAGAGAGTGTTTAAATAATTAAAAGTCCAAAGAACATGTAAGAAAAAGTGAAATGAAGCTATAAGAAGCAAGCTGTGAAAGTTGCCACCAACACTATCAGCAAAAAAGCTTTCCTAACGATCCCTGCTCTCGAGCACCCAAAACACATCATATGGCTGGAGATACTCATTGCACTTGGAGCAGGATACTCTGCCTGCACATTGTCAAATACTTCATTTAAGACCTGCTGCAGCCCTTGACATGGAGGTTAAGTGCTATGCAAATGCCTCGCTTGAGCACTTAGCACTTTGCTGCCCTTGGATCTTGTACCCATGGACTCCCCAAATGCTCCCCTCACTGCTGAACTACTGATACTGCTCCAAACCTCCTCAGCCATGGGTCACAAGTGGCAGTCTTGTCAGTTCTAGCAATTTTTTATGAGGCTTGGCGTCCTCCTTAAATCCCAGCTGCAGAAATCAGGAGATTACATCACTGTCCCACTTTATCACTATTAAAAACAAATGTGTCATTTCCGGCCCTCCTCATGCCAGGAAAATGCCTGAAAATGCGTCGTGAAATCAGTCTCAAAGCTCAGTATCCAGAAGGCAATACAAGAACCAAGGAGTTTATTTAAAAAAAAAAAAAAACAACAAAAACAAAACCACAATTTTATGCTAATCTTGTAATTTTTGGTGCTTGGTTCATGAATTTGAAAGCCTGAATTGGGCAGTGTTAAGCACAGACAGAGCAAATGCCCAGGCACAGACATGCTGCTTCCCCATGGATTGAAACAAACAAACAATCTCATTTGATTAACTCTGCTGGAAGTAATATTTTAAGGGGCAAAATGATTCCACAAAGATGACGTGTTGGCAATTGAAATGAGATGAATACAGTCCCTGTAAAAGTGCAATAATCCTTAATAACTAACCCAAAAGAAGCATCATCCCCAGGGATAAGATGGTAATTCACTCTCCATATTTAATTTGTTTCTAAGCTGCTTTTGAAACAAGACTGCTAAATATTAAGTTGGCTTGTGATCCTAGACTTGACTGGTGGACTTACTATAATCATACCATTGATTCAGCATACATTTCAGCCTAAGTCACAGGACACAAAATCAGGTGGGCTAATTCCTTAAGCTGTTTAAGCAAAAGATTGTGAGCACGGGGTAAATTTAGAGATAGGAGCCTGTTTACCACGAGCAACAGGGGAAACATAATACATTGTCTTCTTCGAGTGACTGCAGCTAACTCTGAACAGGCCTGTGTCTGAAGACTGTCTTTCAAGACACAGCTATCTGTCATAAATGCATGGAAGTCTAGGATTTCAGTCCACATTAAAGGAACAAGTGATGACAATGCACTTAATTAGGCTAACTAGTTACTTGCAAAAAGAATAGGAAACTCTGGCTTATGACAAAACTAGCCCAATGCTACTACTTCATCTCCAACCTGTTGAAAAAAAATATTTCAAATGTTTCGTTTTCTTTTTCTTTAAAAAGCTCCAACAACCACCTTTCATCTACATTTCTCAATAGTTCTCACTGTTGTGGTTTTATTCATTAGCTACTGGGGCCAGAATCAGCGTGATGAATGCTGTCAGATTCAGGTTTCAGCCGTGTTACTGAAACCCTCAGAGAACAGATAAGGGCATATCGACCACTTCAGGAACGGGAATGTGCAGATAATACAGGATGTGCATGTTCTGCAAATGTCCTCTGCAGAAAACTCTAAACTGGATGATTTCTCTAATGATGCATGTTGGCTATGTTTACAATACAGCCTTGTGGAACAAAATGTTAGGAATTATTGATTTTTAAGAAAAGGTAGTACTACAGGGAACTAATATACAACAGTTAGAGAAATGTTTGTCTTAAATGTGCATTGGGCAGAGTCCTTAAACTGCTCATACTGCAAATATCCAAGGCCTGCTCTAAAAATCTTAACAGTCTGAACCTTTTAAATGCAAATTTGTCCTATTTATCTGGTCACAACCCAGTGAGTAGAAGCCAATAACTCACCAGATTAAAGGATATACAAGTTTATATAGCAGAAGGTAATTGCAATTAACTAATATCTGGATGGCATTTAATACACATATTGTATTATTTCAATGAGATGAGACAGAATAATATTTACATTGCTATGAGCATTTTCTGTTTATAGAAATGGAATTTACAGTTCACTAAGGTATGCAGGTGTTATATCAAGAATGAGATGAGACATTTAAAGTCTTGTGAATTATTGATATAAATTCATTTTGTTTTGTTTCATGCACCAATGCTTCTTGCAGTGGCACCAGAAGAGCAGTGCAGTTTATAACAGGGAAAAAAATAAGAGGAAAGAGCAAATGTGAAATGGTGCAATTTATTCACAATTGCTTTGAAATTCTATCTGAATTGTTTCATTATTATTCACGCATTAGAGGAATGGTCCAAAACATGACAGCATGGGTAAACAGATGCAGAGCTTGGAAAATAGGTAATCTGACTGAAGTATTCATGGCCATTATTAAACAAATGTTATATTGCTTTTGGGTAAATCTGGTGATTTTATTTAATTTGACATTGTTTTCAAGATAGCAAGATAATACTGTTCGTTTCTAATGCTCTGAAATGAACAAAACAGGTGAAAATTGATGCCACATGGAATTATAAGGTTTCAACAGTAGCTGGTTAGTTAAACTTCTAGAGAGTTTCATGAAGAATCTGCATACACTTACTAATGGACTTTTACATACAATATCAATGCTTAGAGTGCAGCAGTCCTGTTAAAATATGCTTTCAGTGAGTCACTATGCAAGGAGAGATTGTTCTGTGAAGAAAAATCTTGGATGACTATTTGTCTGAGACTAAACAGTAAAACAGAAAGAAAATTCACAGATTTAGTATAGGATTGGTAGATAAGACTAAGAAAGCTAATATTTTGAAACTGCCTAAAAACTGCAATAAATTCTGCTGCCTACTGAAATTATTAAGCCAACAATAAACAGGAAGAATGGAATATCAAAACCTCATTGCATAGTGTGTCATCATTCTTTAATGAGGCATTCCTTCAACCTTTTACCTCTTAACACCTTTGGTGATCTTACATTATGTACCTGTAAGATATTCAATGTTCTCTTTTAGAGATTAAACCTATAGGAAATATGAAATCTTAGGAATGTACTGAGTCAGGTCATGATGCCAGAATTAAGCGTCAAAAAGTTTGGTTCAGGTTCAGAAGATGATTTTGAGTGAATAGCTATAACTTCTACTAATTTATTTCAGAAGGGACTTCTCATATATACCCTCAAATATTTAAGACGCTTTGTACTATTTCTCAGGAATCCATATCTTCTCAAAGTGCTTTTTTGTTTTCACTTGAAGGCAGCATGGACTTAAAACAATACTGCAGGGAATGTACCGTTCCATAAAGCACATAAGGATGGCAGGATCCAGGAGACACAAGGCATAGAAAATTGTCGAAAATGATTAGATGGTACAACACATACTGCTCTTGAGTCGTAAGTTTCTTTTATGGTGACTTCTACTTCCAATAGATAGGATATTAAAAAAGGCAATAAAAATGAAGTTACATGAATAAACTTCCAAAAATGAGTGGAGTTCCACCAGTGATCGTCTCTGCGCTGGTAGAGGTAGAAGAATGCGGATGTTATGGACAGGGCAGCAGTCACTACAACAAATGAGCCTCAATGCGGAGCCAGTGGAGTCCCTGGCGAACGTAACGAACCAGATTGGTCATACTGCTGTGTTGTGTTAAGGGTCCCATCACTGAGTCCAGGTCTACAAAGAACTCTGCAATACACAAGAAACAGAAGCAATTGTTTCAGGCAGTGGTACAGAAATACAGGTATTACCATGATTTCCCACTCAGCAGCAGCAGTGCAGTTAGTGAGTTCTCAAGACAGTTGTACATGTGAGCACATGGTCAGTAAGAAAGAATTTAAACAACAGTGTATCTAAACAGAACAAATTAGTTTATCCATGCTGGAAATCTACCACAACATGGTATGAGTGGTTGCCAGTAGTCTTCCTTTGACTCTGATGATCTGCACTGTCAGTGTTTTGAGATTGCTGGCTGCATGATTTAAATAGCTGGCAAATCTAGCATTTCCTTTTCCATGCTGTACCCTCTCCCAGGCATGAAGGGCTAGTCTGGATCCTGCAGAAGACTTTGCTTGCTCTTTTCTCCACACTCCAATTTCTGCTACTGTCATTGCAGAAGTTTTGGCCCTCTGCTCACCCTGTTGCAGGCCCCAGAGGATGTGTGTGGGGTGGGAGGGGAGAAGGAAGAGGAGAGAGGGAACACAGCAGGAAAATAGCATCTAGGAGACGGGAACCTATCAGGGGAAGGAATCCCAACACTGGGATTCTGTGTTGGGAAGGGTTAACAGAAGGTCACCAAACAGAGAGCCGCAGTTAGGAAGCAACACACCCAGTTTAGTTTATACCATGTGTTAGATGTTCTCTGGGTGAAAGACTAATCCTGTTACGGCCAACAAACCTTTCCTAATTGCTGTCAATGGAGAACTGAATTGTGTCCTCTATTCTCCCACAGCTTGTCTTTATGCTCGCTGGGGTGCAGGCGTTCCCACACATACAACACTTACACTATATTTAGGCAAGTGGGAGCCCGCTCTCAGTTAAAGCCCCTCAGAGCTCAGATAACAACCAACAATCACAATAACAGTGGCTGAGCCCTTACATTCTCACCCTGTCTGAAAACCAGTGACCGGCACTCAGCCAGCCAGCACTGTATTGGCTGCACTTCAGGAGAGCAGATGCCGGGTACAAAATCATTATCAGTACTTTCTTCAGCGAGTAAGTGCTGCTTTGAGGTCTTCTATCCAAGTATTGACAGCCTGACCCTGGTCAGCTTGGGAGCTACAGCAGTATCAGAGCACAAAGTGATTTGGCTGGAGGCAAGCATAATGAGAGCTCAGGGCTAGCACCAGAGCTGTTCAGATGCTGCAGCCAGCAGCTCCTTTTAATCTTCCTTCCTCTGTCTTTTATTCCCCTCCTCCAGTGTAAAATCAATACATTTAGAAATGGAATAATGCACTATCTTGCTTGCATTCCAGAGATCTCATTCTAAGCTCAAATAAATAATTACTTTAAATACTGAAAATTCACCTTAGAGCTTAATTTCAGTTTAACATTTCTTGAAAAGGCTACAATCACTGAAGTCACTTATTAAATCTATGTGTGAGAGAACAGATCTTGCTCACTACAGAGCTGATAGTTTTCTACTGTAGATAAAAAGTGCTGCTATCTTTGGAAGCTTAAAAAATGATCTGATCTTGTAAAGTCAGCTGAAAGTTTGATGTTATAGATGGTGAACACCACTCTAGGTGATCCAACACAAACCAGTCCAAGGGCTTTGGGAAGACTGCAGTTTGGTCTGGCTTGATACAGATGCAGATTTATGACAAACTCCACCTATTCTCCCACACACTCTCAACTCTACTGACCAGGGAAAATTCCACCAAAAGTACATGGCAGTATGTTCTTGCTTTCCTTTTCAAACCAGATCAGTTTGGCGGGTCACAGTTCTGCTGTTCTCTTGCTATGCATTTTTATTTTAATGGCACATCTTTTGTCAGGCTGACAAAGAAAGGCTTCTGTCTGCTGCTCTGAGCCAGCTGGACATGAGTCAAGTCCAGACTGGGAGCGTGCAGGCATACTCAGAGGAGCACAAAACCTAAGCTGACAGCCGTGGACAAGGGGAGGCTGCACAGCTCCTACAATGTGGAAGAAATCTCTTGTGACTGCACGGGCATGACCTAAGTAACATCTATGACAGTGGCAAAACCTAGAGGTAAAGGCTATTAGGCCACAGTTTTATACCCATCTCTATTAGCTCATCAGGGACATATTGTTGGGCAAGACACACCCTGTGATTCCGAACACAGCAGAAACAATGAAAGCTGACCACAAAAACCCCACAAAAATGGCTGGATCTGTTTTTTTTTAAGGAATTTAATTTTTATCTTAATCGTGGTTTCTTTATGGCTTTGTGTTTGCTCTTGAGACGGTTCTTCTTTCAAGGGGAGGGGAGGAAATCTCATTTTTTGTAATGAACTGACTGGCTGAGCTCTTGAGAAAGAGGTCAAGAGATTTGTCCTGTACCTGGGACTCATGGCAGAGTCTGGGGTTTGCACTGTCCTGTTTGCTGTCATGGGGCTTTTTGGAACTCACAGTCCACAGGCCAGTCTACCAGAGCTTGGGCACTGCAATGGCCAGGCCAGCTGGCAAAGGTGGACTAGAAATCACTATGGGGAAAAGGATGAGTCCTGTCCCAGCCAGTAAGATATAGGTGCTCTGAATTATTTGAGAGGTGCAGGTGACATCTGCTGAAACAACTACAGCTAGATTTCACAAAACACTGCAATATCTCTCATGTCAAAGTATCTTAAATACATTCTTCTGGAAAGAGAATCCATCATGTGATATGATGAAGATTTGCAGAGCACCACAGCAGCTCTCATGTACTGTTTGTTACACCATGAATTTTTCAAATTGCAGTTTAATTGTGTTAAAGCATGCAACTTTAAATCAAGTATTTAATTAGAAATGAAGTCTCTTTACAGACAAAATGTAAAGACAGACATGCCATACATGTATGAAACTCTGATCTCTCTCCAATGGTTTATAATAATTAAATGAAATTTGAAGTAACATGAACTTTCCATTCCCTGTAACATGTCTGCAGTTTGTGAAACAAGATATGAAAGAACAGGTCATAACCCTGCATGTCTTGCTGATGTGAGAAACCCTTATTTCATGCATCCAGTCCCACTAAAGTCAAAGGGACTGCTCATCTGAATAAAGAGTATTCCTATATGGCTTTGCAGAATTGGGTTTATTTGATCGTAAATCAAAATGAGAACAAAGGAGAGCGTAGGGAGGAAAATGCAGAAAGAGAGTCAGCAGGTTTTTTCTCATCCAGCTCTAGGACTGGTAACAGCAGTGGCTGGGTACATTTTCTGTCTGCTGGCTGAATGCCTGAGCTATTTTGATTCAATACCAAGTCGAACACTTAACTCCACAACACACAGGGCTAATTACAAGATTATCGCCATCTCCTTCTCCTATCAGGGCATCCCTCTGCATTCCCACTGTAACATTCTGCAGTACATTTGACAGGGAATCGCTTTCACATTTTGTGAAAATGGATGCAGCTATGGAAAAAATCCAAAATGACTGCACTGCTACTAAATTAATCAATGCGAACAAAGACAAGAAGCAGTGGGGAGGACTGGACAGAACTTCTATTATTGTTCCTCATCCAGGGATAGATCATTATGACCCACCATTCAGACATAAAGCTCTATAAATCTCAAGCTCAGTTTCTCTAAATCAGTGGAAATTTGCCACTGACATTAATGGGAGTAAGATCAAACTGCATACAGCAAGCACATTTGTCAGGACAAGTCAGCCATCTGAAATCTCACTATAATTTAAGAGAATGAGCCAACTCATGATGAGAATATTTCCTAGTTAGGCCCTGCACCTCTACTGTCAAATAAAGCTTTCTCAGTGATTTGTGTGAGCCCAAAGCTGGAATCCAAATAATTACATTATCATGGGGAAGTTCACAGCTGGCCAACAACAGGCCAAATTTGTCTTTTAGTTATACCTCAGCCACTCCACTAAACTTGATATAACCCAGTCACAAACTGCTTGCTAAAACTCCTTGGAAAAGGCTGTGGTAAAGACTTACAATTTTTTGTTAGGAGTAAACAGATTTGTAATCCAACCATAGGAGAGTCAAGGTCATGGCTTTCAGTGGACATCTCCTAATTGGACTCCCTGCATAAACATAACATCTAATGTTTGCTTATTATCCTAGCTAGCATTTTAATAGTCTTAAACCCGTTGATAGAGCAGTCTGAAAATAATCTCAGTGCTCTACAAGACGCTGAAACTGTGAACGAATTTGCAGACTCTAAAGCTCTCATCACTTGGGGCTCGTGTTTGCTAAATTATTTGCCAGCTGCTCTGATAACCCCATGTTCAGAGTGTGTTACACATCTCCCTCTGTGCTTGACAAGAGAAGATACGCATTGGCTACAGCGACCAGCGAGCAGATTTGGTCTGTTTGCTCAAGCTGTCACAGTTGTGCTCTTAGATGCAGTGGCTCCAGG
Source organism: Acropternis orthonyx (assembly GCA_035583155.1). NCBI lineage: Eukaryota > Metazoa > Chordata > Aves > Passeriformes > Rhinocryptidae > Acropternis > Acropternis orthonyx. Next base: position 13,898,592 of record JAWWEU010000138.1, read on the forward strand.
TCCAGACGCAGAGAACAGAGAGAAAGCTAAAGCTGGTGAGCCAAGGGGGACAAAGAAGAAGCAGAGTGGGGCACCTTTGTTCTCCTTAGTCAGCTTGTCAGCCATGTCCCAGTGCTCGTAGCTCCGCAGGACGTTGTTGGTGATGTTGACGTGGCTGGCAGCCATGTGGTGGATGCGCTGAGGGATGGTGATGGTCCCCGCCGAGGAGGAGCTGGCGCTGCCTGTGCTGCTCCCTGCAGAGCTGACGGGGGACGGGCTCAGGGACATGGGCGAGGGTGTTTCTGTGCTCCTGCGAGAGGGAAAGGGAGAGTGAGTCCCCCTCACACCCCCGCTTCTCTGCCATCATAAATGCACTCGGAAACTTAACTCTGCACCCCAGTCAGGGCAGGATGTGCAGTGGTATCTCTTGATTTTATGAGAAAGGAGAGCTTATAAACTGGGAATGACTGAAAATAAAAAAGGGATTTAATTTTCCTTTTAAATGAACCTGTTATTTAAAAAAAAAAAAATCTATCATAAAAATAGAGCAATTTTTCAGAGAAAGAAGCATCTCATAGCTGTAATGATTTTTCTACCTGCTGCCAAAAGCTGCAATGGCAGTTAGAAAACGCTCAATGTGCAATATTGGCTTATTATCAAAGTATTTTCTGGAAACCACAATGACAGTTTGCTCCAAAACCAGCCACCACAATAAGTAAAGAGCAAGTCTTAAAAGCACCCTGCACAGCAGTATTAGGACCCGAGGGTACTGTAGGATTATGAATATCTCTATAGGATTCTTTAAGGCTCTGGAGATTTGTTCTAATTGCCTTCAGTTCATCTGCACAGTTCTGTACAAACCAGGGTTTTAAGTTACCTACTTAGTGTGGCACTAATGTTCTAATATAGATTTTCCTTTAATTCTAACACCAGCAATTAGGAATCACCTGCTGGCTGCAGGCAGTGCAGCGGTCAGCACAGCAAGCTCTTGTTTAGAGCTGTGCAGTGCTGAATGTTCATAAAACAGCTATTCTCTTTGAAAATTTACAGAATCATAGAATTGTTCAGGTTGGAAAATACCTCTAAGATCATTGAGTCCAACCATCAACACAGCACTGCCAAGTCCACCACTAACCCCTGTCACCAAGTGCCACATCTACATATCTCTTAAATACCTCCAAGGATGGTGGCTCAACCACTTCCCTGGACAGCCTGTTCCAGTGCTTTTTACCCTTTTGGTGAAAAAATTATTCCTAAATCTCTCCTGGTGCAACTTGAGACAATTTCCTCTTGTCCTACCACTTGCTTCTTGGGAGAAGTAACAAAAGCTACCCTTCATCAGATCAAGACTCCCCCCAACTTGGTGTTACCTACAAACTAAGGGAGTGCCCTTGATCCCCTCATCCAGATCATTGATAATGACTGGTCCCATTACTGAGCCCTGGGGAACAGCACTGGTGATCCAGCTGGATGTAACTCCATTTGGAACCACTGAACTAAACAAAAGCATTCTATTTGCTGTGGAGTACACTCGACATGCAAGGCCAAGACACTTCCAGCACTCTCTGCATAAAGCAAAGGTAAAAAACTCCAGACAGGGATGTTGAAACCCTTCTTTTGACAAGTGGCTGCAGATGCCTCAAGTTTTGCAACAGCATCAAGCTCACTCAGGCCCATTATGGGCCTGATGCACAGCCCAGGATAGAAGGGTTGTTCTCTTGGCTTTAAGGGCTGCCACTGATGGTCCTGCATGGGCAGGACCTGCTGTGCTGACACCTCAGAGATCCTGCAGGACAAAGTGCCACCACGGCACAGCCCTGGGCTGAAAGGCATTGATGGCAACAGCTTTTGCTGCAGATTTTCCAGCAGTGCCCTGCTATTACCTGTGCTCAACAATAGTTTCCTGTGATATATTCTTTTTCCAGAGTTAGAGACCACATTGATTTGGCAGCTAGTAGCTTTTAACACAGCTTATATGTTAGAGCTTAAGCATATCCTACTGCATAAATGTTTTAAGTCTCAAAACATCCTGGTTACCTGATATAACACACTGTCTTTAATGCACAGAAGAGCTGAACTATACTAGATTAGGTCTAGGAGCGGTAAAAGTAATAAGTATCTGAGGATACCAAGAGTATTTTGTTAGAGCCACTTAGAACAAGCTGACGCACTTCTGCCAAATAAAGCACATTGTTCATTGGATTTACCCTGTTGTGCACAGCCATTATTACCGTGGCAAGTCTACTAAATCTCTGTATTTTGTGCTTTCTGTCGCTAGAGGTGGGAAACATTTCTGTAATGAAACCAGGGAAAATCTGTTTCATTGCCAGCCTGGAACCCAGGCCAACTTTGTAGAGGTTCACAACCCTTTCAAACAAGAGTAGGCAGAAATTCCAGTAAGCCCAACTAATATTTTTAATGTTTTGATATCCTGAGGACATTACAATTCCTGGCAATGGGTTAAATTTTGCTTTGTTAAAAAAAAATATTTGAGATTACCCCACTGTTTCCCCATTCTGCACCAGGCTGCTGAGCCACCTCCAGTGGTGCCGTACCCTGGATGGTGTTTGGTCTCTCCTCTGTGGTATGTGAATCCTCTTGCCATCTGGTATAAATTTCCAGGGGAGGAAGAGGAAAATGTAGAGTGAGTAGCCCTGGGGAAGGCAGAGCATGGGATGCCAGGGACAGCACCAGGCCTGTGACAAACCAGGGGCCACCAGGAGACACCTGAGATATACAGCAACTCCGAGCCAGCTGGAGAGCTTTTCTTCTGAGACTCCACACACGGGGGAGAGAAGACCTGAGTGTGCACTGTGGTCACAGGTCACAGGTGTCACAATGACGCTGTTATAACACGGCCTTGTCATGTTCAGCTGTTCTCACATGTCAAGTGCTTCCTTCTCTGAATAAAAGACAGGGATGTGCACTTTGAGAGCTTTGCTTCCTTATCTCCAAAGTTAGTGGGAAGAGACTGATCAGCTGGGTGTTACATTAGAAGTGATGCTGACCTGAAGGCTGGGTTTCTGCTGCCTACTTTGTGGCCAGACAAGGATTTTCTCCTCCAGTCAAAACCCACTTATTCTAAACCCTGGACACCTAATAGATCCTTTAAATGGTGAGGGAGGCATCATCAGCTGCAGAGCACGATCACTTCATCCTATCTATTATAGGACAGGAATAAAAGGATAACTTCTGCTCCATGAAATGTTTATGTACAAGCCACTTCTTAAGGAACAAAAGAGATGCTCCAGTGGTCTGTTCTGTCACTAAAACATTACGTAAACATTTATGTATTTTTACTGCAATACAAGGTTTCACTGGCATTTAAATGCCTAGAAAAACTGGCACATAATGAATAATTTAATTTAGCCATTGCTTTTTCAGTGTTAAAATACATTTTCAGTTTTTACTTAAAGTTATTTTGTATTTCATCACTTTAGTTTGTGTTATAATCTATACTTTAATATTTATGTACACATATATTCAAAATAACTTTGTGTATTTGGGGTGTGTGTATATATATATATAGTCCCCAAAATATTTTGAATTACCTAAGACAGTATTTTCCTTTAAGAAAGATCTTGGAATTTTTAGTTTTGCACTGACTGAATACAAAGACTGCTTGAAAAGTTCAGTTCTTTGTGCGCTAAACTTCAACCCCTTCTACAGTTTTATTACATTGTTTCCTTGGCATGTCTAATAGCAATTTTTTCTGAATCACCAGAAAGAGACCATTAACAATAATAACTTTCACCTAAAATATAGCCTACTTGAGTAAAGATGGAAAGAAAGGTGAAGTCCTCCACCTTTGTTTTACCTGTATCTGTATGATACAGGAGGAAGGAGCAGGAGAAACGTGTCAGGTGGCAACAGACATTGCAAGGTAAAGGCAAGGTTGCAGCAGCAACGCACTTCTTTGAACAGCAGATCATAACTGCGTTACCCTGACTTCGTATCTGAGGTGAGGGTGTTTTAACATTAGTATAAAGCCACTGATAACTGGCTGACTAAGTGCCTTCACATTTTCACCACTATTATATCTTCAGTTTTATTAAACAGCACTTACCATACATCAATGAAATATTCATTGGTCTTTCATTGCTGAACGAATCATTGAAAAATCATTGCAATGAAGGTTAACTTTACTTTGGCTCCCTAAAATGACATGGTACTTGCTAGCTAATTAACAGGCATTTTTATGGCTTTCATTTGGCTTGAGAAGCAAAGTGCAAAAAAGAATTCAGCACAGACCCACCACAGCTGATTTTAGACTTAAGGGGGCTTTGCACAGATGAAGATGTGTTTCAGCTCTTCCTTCCCAGTGACAGTGGGTGGCTCACATGGGTACCTCATTTAGCCTGCTGGGAGCCCCTCACCCCCACAAGCCCAAGGCAGCTGGACAATCAATTCTGTAGGCCAAAAGAACATTTTCCACCTGATACACATTTGAAATACACCTGTGGCTCCCAAAACACTGATCCCCATGGCCTGGCCTTTGCCTTCAGAGGCACAAAAACATTTCCTCCCCACTTTTGGAACCACTTGTTCCCAGACACAAGTACTCAGCAGAAAATACTCACTTTCCATTGCCGCCCCAAGGTGAGGGGGCCTGTGAGGCTTTTGAAGAGTTCTGTAAGTACAAAACCAAAATGTAAATACAGGTGATGCAAGTACATGAATACTGATGACAGAGGATTCAACACTCCCCGTTTTCATTGCAAGAGCTACAGTGCACATAGCAGAACAGCTCTGCACATCGGTCCCATAATTAACTGGCTGGTGGATGATTTGTAGGTTCCAACCAGTAGCTTGAAAGTCACTTGATGAAAGAGGGAATAAGTTCCAGTAAAAGCAGATGTAGGTCACAAAGAAGTGGTTTAATTACCACTGAAACTTACTCTACAAAGTAAGATCTTCAGACTGCAAATGACTGGTTATCATTAGGGGGACCTTCAATATTTTAATAAGAAAGAAAAAGAATTTGGCTTGATGCCTTAATGAAATTAATCCCTCCCAAATTGCTAGGGAAGGTGGTTTGGGATTCAGATAGTAGTATAAATAAAATTTCTAGTAAGGATATGCTTGAATGCCCTTCTTTTTATGTATTTTAGTTGCACAAATTGACTTTCCTTACCTGCTTACTCATTCTGCCTTTCACGTCTGTGTAGCACCTTGTAAAACCCTGTACAAAAAGATTGCCGAGCAACAATAAAGCCCAGGTTTTTCCAGACTTGCTCAGACTGAGTGGTATTTTATTTCCCATAAAAAGTGGTAGTATCAGGGCTGAGGCTATGTACGTGTGCTCTCTGAAAACAATCACCCAGCTCCCTTGCTAAGAAGTCAGCACGCACAGTGAAAATTCAATCACATTTTACAAGTTCTTTGCAGAGTATTACCATTATTACAATGCTCATCCGGTGACTGCAATCGCCACTTTGCATGGCAGGCAGAGATTCAGTGGAGCACAGAGCCTGCCCTGGACTTCTGAAACCCAGCAAACACCCAACAGCCCTGACCAGAGCAGAAAACACTGTCCAAACCACGACACTGGCCTGGCCTGTGTGTTCTGCACAGCACACACGTAAGGTATATTTTTGCCATCCACTAATATATAGGAAGGAGGGAGATCCTGGAACGTTTTCAGGGATGAAGAAGAAGCTTTGAGGTTAGGTTCTGCTGTCTGGGGATTGTTCCCAATGTTATCTGGAGACAAACAGCAGATCTGTCAAGGTTAAGACTAGATCTCAATCGGAGTTAGTTCTTTTGTAATGAAAATATTTAGCAAAAACAGTTCAGTGACTATTGACAACACATTTTCAAAAATATAAACATCCTCCTCAAACTTTCAGGGGAAATACATCAGAGGATGTCACTTTTTTAATCCTAGAAGGCTTGATTTCAATTTTAAAAATTTATCACTTTAGTTATATTTTACTCCAAGTTGTGTCTAAATTTCAAAATTACTTTCATGATGTATGTTTATTTTCTGCTTTTAAATGTCAAAAATATCAATTTGAAGCTTTTAATTGGAAATTAATCAGAACCAGTTCTGTCCACAAATGGTTTCAATTTGGACAAAGTGGCATTTGTGAGGAAAAATATGAAAAACAATTCAGCTAAAAAATGCTCTCCAGCTCTGCTGTAAACAGGGGGCTGCTTTTCGTGGTTAAAACTGTGTAAAATTCTGAATAACATCTCTATTCAAACACTTAATCTGTTTCATTTGTATTACAGATTCTCGCTAGTGAACAGAGAGAACATGATGCAGCAATACAAAACTAACATGTAGTTAAGAGCTCCCACTTTTTTCTTTTCTCTTCCTGTGCCTTTATTACAAAACATATAATCTGTATATATAATCTGTACACACTCAAACACTACTTCCAGAAAATGAGTTACAGTGCCAATACAGCACACAAAGAATCTCCTCTGCATCCCTTTCTTTTTTTTTTGCCTTTTAAAAAATCATTACTTTCTGCAGAAAGAATTTATCAAAATTACTTGTCTAATAATCCCTTTTTAAAGAGAAAATCTACATTCATCCTGGATAAAATCTGAAGTGGACGGAATACATTTCATGAAAACGTGGAGGTTACAAATGTGTCCAATTCAAGTTTGATTTGTTTTGTGAATCCCTGACTGAGAACTCCACGAGCACAACAGAGGAACCGCTAATGGTGGCAAGAGAGCCTCCAGTTAACCACAAGATCAGCAATACCCTTGCTGCAGTTGCAGAGAGACACACACAGAGAACACAGGGGAAGTCAGGACTATGGTTACTTGCATGGTAGTACTGGAGTTTTACAGCAGGAGGACCATTTTATCGCCATTTACATGAAAATATTAAAACTGCAGTGTTAGAGGTTTTACTGGTTTGCAGCGTCAATATGTCAAAGCCTGGAACAAATTCACAGAGGCTGAAAACACCAACAAAAAAAGACTGATGGGCTGACAAGGCAGTATAATTACATAATTATAGAATAATATGTAGTAATAAAGTACAAGAATTAATGTATGCTTCAAACAGCATTAACCAGTAAAATATAAATATCAAAACCTTGGCAGAGCTGGAGAAAGATTCTATTTCTCTCTTAATCTAGGAACAGTGAGAATTTGTCATTCTTTTACTGAGTAAACAGCATTTGACAAGGTAAAACAAAACATCCCCAAGTCACGACAATCGGATCTCCACTCAATTTAAGGCAAAGGCAAACCTTCAAGATGTAGATAAGGCAATATGAAGTTCCACAGGAATAAAAAGGGAAAACTATGAGACTGCAATAAGCTTCAACAAATCTCACTGAATTTAAAATCTAAACTTAACTAACTGCAGCCTAAATAATTGCTTTATTATGGTTCACTGGGGGTCAGTTCATAATCACTTGCACATTGAATCAGGTTCCTTTCTAGAAACTTGCATAAACATTACATGGTGTGGAGAATAATGTTATTTTAGTAGAATTACTGAGTATGGTCCTTTGAATCAAGTGACTAATCCAAAAATCCCCTAAATCACTTCTGTCCCCACTCCCTGGCAGCCATCCTGCCTGCATTTCTCAGGGGAGAGGTTAATTGTGGGACTTTTAAGCCACGCAGTTGTACTTGTGAGCGTTCTCAGTGCTGGTATGAATTTCATTTCATATCAATAAATTAAACAGAATAAAGATTACCTTAAAATATTCCATCAGAGATCTGGAGTACTTCATAGCATGGTCCTTCTTTAGTTTAAACATTCTCAAGTAGAGAAGTGATAAGCATCGGTAGCTGTGGTAATTAGGAAAGGATTATGTTAATTCCATTGCTTAATGAAACCTATAAACTGTAAAAAAAGAAAAAAAAAGCTGACCTATATTTTGTAGTTTCTGTTCTAAGGTTAGATTTTGAAACATAAGCAAATGGAGGAAGAAAAAAAAAAGAAAGTGGTCAAAAGCATTAAAATCCCATCTTGATAAGAGTATAAATTAGAAGAATAAATGTTTAGTCAGCTGCTGAAGAAATCCATTAGTTATCCTTTAATAGTTTAATGGAAAACAAGAATAATGATCTTCTGTAAGCTGCTTAAGTAATTCAGTACTTTTAAAGTCCTCCTTAAGATTTTAGCTGCTTCTCATTGTCGCAAAGGGACTTACCATAAAACTGCTAATTTCTTGTCCCCTTCTGTGGCAGAAGAGCCTGTGAAATTCTTGAGTCTCATTGCATACCTTGTCAGAAAGATGAGAAGAAATTTAGAGTTAAAATGTTTCACAGAATACTAGTAACACTGAAGAATACCAGCCACACATAGATATGCTTTTCCAACAGCAACAGTTAATGGTCACAGTGTTCTGTAAGGATGAGATCAATGTGAAATTCAACAGAAACCACCACTTAAAATCTGGAGGGCTAAAGTAAATCACCAACCAATTTTCTGGGCCAACAAGGTGAACTGTTCTTGGGTATATTAATTATATTCTATTCAGCCAACTAGAATGAGCCCTGCAAACATTTGTGATGACTGTTGGACAGAAGCGTAAGATCTTGGCCCTATATGTACTGAAGCGTAAAGTAATATATAATAAGGTTTTACATATAATACTTTGGGCTTGAATAATATCTTCTAAATCCTTCTCATAAATGCTTCTTCAAAGCTTTTAATATATTTTATATACAAAATGGTTTTAAATACAGGAAAGGTCACGTTCACAGCTTTTTCAATTCATGGGTTCATTAATTTATGAGTCTTGTGTACTTGCTCTTCCCTCTCTATTTAATTACTGCTGTCCAGCATCCGGATGATCAAAGACTGAGTATTCCTACCTCCCCTGTCTCTTTTTTTTCCCCTTTAACTGAGCACACTCCATTCCATGCATTTAGTCTGTTGAAAATCAATTCATCGCATAAAATCATTGTTCTGAGCCCTAATACAATTTCACAGGTACTTGTGTTAGAATAAGTAATAGAGTTCAGCGTTGCGTAGGAAAGTTTTAAGGTATCCAAGGCAGTCTTGATGAGTCCTCATTTACAAGGAAGTAATGGAATGCAGGCAGGTTGTGCTGCTCTGGCTCTGCCTTCCTCCCACCACCCCCATCATCAGCCCTCATCTCACACCTGATGTGCTTCCTCCACGTCCTACCTCACCTGCTCTTTGGGATTGTTGTTCCAGTCATGTTGAATGAACCTCATCAGACAAAAAGATATATGTCTCTTTGGGATTTTCCATGTTAAGTTAGGGATTTTAGCATTACCATTCACTTAAAGCACATTTGACAGTCAGGTATCTGATATTCCCAATGTCTTTGATGCTCCACTTGCTTTCACAAATAGGTGTCTGATGCAGATACTCAGGACAGACACAGCTAATGCAAAAGGGGAAAATTATGCCTCTGATAAAGGGAGGAGTAAAAGGAAGAAAAATTTCCTTCTCTTTGTTATCTCACAGTAAAGAAATCTATGTTAACATTAGCAACCACACTGAGAATGTGGGTGTGCACAGTCACATACTTGGTTTGTACATTCAGGGCCCACAGGAATTATGCCTTTGTCCATGGAGCGTACTGAGCCTGTACCAGCCTGCTGCTCACCTGGGCAATCACCTTTTTTCCATGTCTGGCCACTGACAACAGCAAATCAGTCTCGCTGGCCGCTACAAGGTGCTGCATGCAACAGTTGGTAAGTTAAGCTCTACATTTGGTGGTAGGTAGTGGAATCAATCTCACCTGACTTTAGCTATTTAGATCTCAGAGATCTACTATAACAAAGCTCTCCAGATTCTACCATAGCCAAAAGCAGCTCCAAAAGCAGTTCAGGTGCTGACTCCAAGGTCTGTCTATCACGTGGCCTGCAGCAGGACTGTGCCAGGAGCAGCAAGGCAGCAGGGCTGTGTATGCTGAGGAGTGCCAGTGGCTCCGGGACACAGCCGTGCATTCAGCTGCCTCCATCCAGCACCAGCACTGCAGGAACCTGCAGGTAGTGCCCCTTTGTGAGGGACTCCTGGAGCTGCCATTCTCTGGATTTGGTGCTGCATGTATTACGACTGCTGGGTGAACAAAGATTTTTGGTCCATGAACAGGCAAACTGCTGGACAGAGGTGCAACATTTTCAACTGTGCCGTGTGGTTTTCTTAAAAAACCAAAATAAACGCAGGCTCCTATGAAGAAGCACTCCCTCGTTTAAAGAATGTTTGTTTAAATACAGTTTATCCTGCCACACAGCTGCAGTTGTGTAGTTCAGGGCACACAGTACTGAACTGCCTGCTGTCAGAGTGCAGGATGAGTTTTGGCACAGCCAAGCAGAGGTAGGCTGCTCCTTTTCCAAGTCCTCTGCTCTCCAGGGTTTAATGTGGATCAAGTGTTGAGTGAACATAATTTTTTTCTTCAGTGATCTTCTTAGATTTTCTCCTCTTTATGAAGTGTAGAACGTAAAAGAATGTTTTAAATATTTAGCAGGCATATTATTTACTTGAGAGTAAGAGCTTCTTAAGATTTGATACATTTTATTATGCAAATACCTACTTGCTCAAAGTGTAAAACATGCATTATCTTGGCAGTCCCTAATAGCTAATCTGGCATGTTAAAAAACCACTGTTGTCATATTAAAAACCAAATATTTAGGGCCTGATTTGCCTCCTTTTCTTTCTCTTGTGCAAACTTCCAGTAATTACACTGACATTAACGGGGATATTCCCAGCATACACTGGGGAAAGCAAAGGTGCATCACAGTGAAGAGGAAAAATCCTGTTGTTCTATTTACAGGTAAATTTAATCCTGCTTGATTTCACTTTGATAATTTGCTCAAGTAAAGCAAACAAGCCCTTAGTTACTCAGGAGACCATTATTTCTATGGAGCCTACACTCTGAAACAGCTATAAGGAACAGAAGCAGATTTTAAAATAATAATTCAGGCATTTTATTAGTAAAGGCTCTTTCATCCATATTCTAACCTATGAGTCTACAAAACTGTATTAAAATTAATTCACCTACTTCACATTCCTTTAACATTAAAAATACAGTTTTCAATACAATACATATGGAAGCTTCCTCTCTGGCTGTGATCTTATGTCCAAAATTTCAGCTTTTTCCTTTTGTTTTTAACAGCCAAGTTATAAAGCTCTAAAACCAGGGTTTGTAATAGAAATCCTGATAGAGTCCCTTTAATGTTTTGAATTATAAAACCACACCTTTTAAAAGACAAGTGTCATTGCCAAACAGTGAAATTACTATACTTTACTTCCACCCACTACATTTCAATTTTAATTTTATGAATATTGCAAATTATAACACTCACATTATAACCTCTAAAGGGGATAATTTATAAAAGCAGTGTCCATCAATTATAAATTTTCCATGACATTAATAAAATGGCAAGAACTAATTATGATGACTTCTGAGATGAAGATGCCTTGGACAAATCATTAATACGTTGAAACGGTATTTTTTAAAACATAGCAGGTTCTAATTATGACTGAAATGAGATGATGAAAATGATCACAGAAAGGACATTAACCTGATGAGTTCCACAGTCTCTGAGTACATGGTGTATGGAGATTTAGCCTCTAATGGATCTCGCTCCATAGCGTTCCCGCACTCGATGAAGGAGAGGGCAGCATCAGCATAATTCACTGCTTTACCGAACTTCTCCAGCTGAAATGGGAATGACACCGTCAAGAAAATCCTTCAGCTTTAATTTCTAGGTAGGCAGATCATTATACAAAGAAACACCAGCATTAGGATGAAAGCAAAGCGACACCGGTAATTAAGAATGCTTTCATACAGTAATTAAAGCAAAGGCCTATTTTTTTACTAGATCTTTTCAGGTACATGTGGCTGGATGCTCCACAGAGGAAAGTCAGTGTATGTCCACTGACATACACGGATTTACACACCAGGGAGGGGACCTAAGTGTGTCTGAACATATCCAGATTGCTCTTTGATAGATGAACTAAGTCTGAATATCACTATGCAAGGGTTAAGTAACAACTTCACGCCATTTGCCTGATGTCATATTCTGTGTTAACTGTTGATCAAAAAAAAAAAAAAATCTCATAATTTATGTGATGACTGAAAGAGCAGGGGGAAAAAAAAGGGAGACAATATAGCACTGCTAAATATTTCATTTTACTAGGATTTTATTGCAAAAGGTTTTAGCCCTCATAATGGTTGTGATTAAACTGACTTAGACATACTGATTTCTTTTTTTATGTGTAATGAATATTATATATGACATTTTTATAGTACGTATTTTATAATAGTATTTAACATTTTCAGTGTTTGATAGCTGGATGTAAGAATTCTACTAATGTGGCATTTGATATAGGAGATCCAATGTACTTTAAATAATTTAAAAATTTCCTTCTATGTCTCTATCAAAATATTTTTGATGCATCTGCATATGTTTCCATTCACAAAACCAAAATCCATTTTAGCAACATATTAAGCACAACATTATTAGTGGTCCAAGATAACAGTGTATTTTTCTTTGTGCCTCCTTTGAAGCCATCCTTATAACTAGTTCCCTCTGTACACCTTTAATTTCAAGTTCTGCCCTTGTGCACTGATTACATAGAAAGCCTTTGTATAATTGTTAGGCATTAACTGAATGATCAGAAAAGGGGAAATGTTTATGATTGCTTTCTCTCTATTCTAATGGCTGCTTTTCAGCATATTCTTCAAATTCTGTTTTTCACTTTGAAGGAATTTCCACTCATTTTGGAAGACAGAAAACCTTCCAAAGATGACTTTTTGTGGTATGAGAAAAGGAATCTGGCTGCAAGTAGATTTGGTACAGACAGAGTTTGAGGCAGAAATGGGATCCAATCCTGTGGAGTAGGTGGAATTACTCCAGCTCATCACATCTCAGTTGGGAACACAGTGAGGTCTTCAGGATCTCTTCCACATGGTACAACCAGTTGCAGCCCACCCAAATTAGCTGATCCCCTACTGCAGCCCCAGACAAGGAGAGGTTTCCATGGGGTCGCTCTGGTAAGACATGAAATGCCCTGCCCTTCACCAGAAATCTGTTTTCCGTACAAGCTCAGGAACAGCACTGCCACAAATCTCATTAACATGTGCTGACACATTTTGAGGTCACATGCATTATCTTTCAAGCCACTGCAACACATCCTTCAATGCTGCCTGTGCTTTGTCATGTCAGCACCAAGTAGCAACCAGCAGCAATTGTTTCCATAGGACAAGTAACACTCCAGGATTGCACAGCAAATGTGTTACATGCAGATAATTTGTGTGCAGCTGCACTGGATGGGGAAAAAAAAAGAAAGAAAGAGTTGAGATCTAAACAGCAGAAAGAAAAAGCAGATTCTTTGTTCATAGATATAAATATCTGCCAGCAAGTTGACTGCAGTGGATGGACTCACAGTCCCATCAGGGCACTCAGAGTGTCACACTGCGTGTGACAGGCACAGCCCGCCCGTAGGCAGCAGTGGGATGTGCTGTGCCTGCTCCTCTTAGTTCTGCTTCAGAAACACCCCCGATTCTGCAAGGCACAGGCAAAGGTAAGAGGACGGGAGACCAGCCAACACCTTCTGAGTGTGTCAGGCTGTGGAGGGAGGTGGATTGACACGGCATGTTGAGATCATCGGGAGCCTGAGCCTGTAAATATTTGCCAGAGTGGAGCAGGTATTCCTGTGCCAGAACCATGTGTATTTTGTTTAAAGGTCACCCAGCTGTGGGAGGTGTTGTCAGCCTGCTCCCGCCAGCCTTTCCTGCCTGAGTTCTGCTCAGCCAGGCTGAAAGACATCAGGCCACCTCCTGTAAATGGGCACGTCAGGAAGGGTGAGTCTTACCTGACTGACAGGCATAGCAGGCTGCCAAAAACCTGAACCCACCTCTCACAGAACACACACTTGGAAACACTGTGGCCCACGTCATAGAGAGCCCGGAGAGCTGAAGCAGGCAGCTTGACATGTCAGCTCTCACTGACAGCACAGGGAGAGCAACTTCTGTTTTGTTTGGTTGGCTTGCTTTTTAATAACATAGCATGTGATTGTTTTGGGTTTTCTTTTCTTTAGACAAACACTGATTCCTAAGCCTAAAATCTCTAATGTGGAATGACAGAATATGCATGAAAAATCCCTACAAATAATCCACTGAGAGGTGAATAATCACGCAGTTCCTTTTCAGTTGTGATTTTGAGGGGCAAAGAGATGGCCACACTCCATTTCAGACATCTTACTTGAAGTAAAGGAGCCAAGTTCCACAAAGCCTGCCTAAATGAGCTGCTGTTCTGCACCCTGTGTAGCTTACAGGAGCAAAGTCCCTAACTACAAAGCAAATGTCTACTAAAGGCACTTCAGGGCTGGCAATAGTTTGGATTGAACAAACCATGACAGAATATAATCTATCAGATTATGTAGTTTTATCAAAATCAAAACACTTTGCCAAATTAGGCCAATCTCATTGGAATTCCATCTGGAGTAAAATGAGAGAAAAAGCTTTCCCAGTACTGAACTACCTCATTGCAAGATATTTTGGGAAGGCTTTCTTTACCAGCCTAAAAGCATGCAATAAAACCAAATGCAATACCTAAAAATGAATAGTTGCAAAATTTTAAACAATTGGATTGGAAATAGCAGTTTTACCACTTGATAATGGGGGTGATTTACCTGTCTTAACTTTCTGCTATGAAATATTTCTACACTTCTGCTTTAGGTTCAAAGTGAATAGGAAAAACAGATTTCAAATACACATTAAAATTCATGAAATTATCTTATATCCTCCATAAACAGCATGACTGTTGCTCCTCCTTGGAAGAAACATCAGCTATTGTAAGGAGCTTCTTTTTTATGGAATAAATACCTAAAAGCTAGGAATGGTGTTCAGGGTTTGGCTCGTGCACAGTGTGTTTAAGGAGCACATAGTTTATGCCCAACAGGAGGGTTCCTCTTGGTTTCAGAGGCTTTAGAACACCTGCTGAATGTCCATTTTTGTCATACTGAATTCCACAGTAGAAAGAAACAAAAAACTCTTGTGATAACCTACCAATGCATCTGCTTTATGCTTTAGCTTCTTAGCCTCTTGCATGTAATAATCCGCATTGTGAAGCCTAAAGAGACAAAATCAATTAATTGAAGCCTTTGCTTTCATACAGCGGGACAAACATTGTTTGAAAAAATTGCTCACTGCTTTCAAGAACACTTTTGACATATATGCCCACTTATCTCTTTAAATCTTAACCTGATATCAGTCTGAAGCTGCTGCATGCAAAGATATGATGGGTGACCAGAATGTAAAATAGTAGCTGTAGAAACTGGCCACCCAAAGGATCCATTAATGTGTGCTGAACAGAGGAAAAGGAAAAATATTTTAAACTAATTAAGTGTAAGAAGTTTCCATTAGGGGAGCTAAAATAAAAAAATGAAGAAGAATTACCGTGAACCAACATTCATGATCTGAAAACGTTTATCAACAGAGTCTTCATTACTCAGTGACAGCAGTTCATTTGTAAAGATTAAAACTGTGTGTGCCTTTGTGCAGCACTATCCACACAGGTGCCCAATGCCAGCACTGTAATCAAGATTCTCTCTTTCACTGGGAGCTCTGCTTACATGGAAATCCCAGCTACAGAACATGCAGCTAGCACAGAGTCAATAACACTTACACGTCATCAAACGTTATTTTGGGCCTTCTGGGCTCCGAATTCCCATTGGAAAGGGTTGGCACTGCCGACCAGATATCTGGTTCTAGATGGCTGGTGTCAAGAAGAGTGTTGGCTGTTGGTGTATTGTGAGATTCTTCCTCCTAGAAAACACAGGACTGTTATTATAGTTCAAACAAACATCTTCCAACAATTTCAGTGCTCACATCCACCCCAAGGCTCCCTCCCCCACCCAAAAATAAAACCAAAGCCCCTCCAAACAAACAAAAAGCACAAAGTAGCACTCACAGCTACCAACTAAACCCATGTTAGCTCACCAAACCACCCTTCCATTCTTTATAACATGAGACTAATAGGTTAATTAGGCAGCATGACTCCACTTCTGAGCCCTCACCTGAGTTCAATAACTTAAAATTTTAGGTGTAATTTTTAGGTTGATATCACAATGTTACTGACTAGAGACACTGGCTAAAGCAAGGGTGAGGAGATCTAATGCAAGCTCAGCTTCCTTCAAAGGCTATCACTAATGTAACCTTTTTTTCTGTATTATTAGGAGCTGACTGTTAAGGTGACTGAAGAGTCTGCTTGGATTTCAGCAGGGAACGATTCCCTTACTCTTGCTACAGAGAGAAGAATGGAAAGCAGAAGTCAGGACTTGTGACTTTGCATTGATTAAAACCAGAAGCATAACAGAAACATTTAAATCAGGCAATTGCAACTTGAAAGGCTGGTCCACACCCAGATAAACTAAATTACAGATGAATCAACGAACTAGGGACAGAATTTTAGGGGAAATTTATTGGGAGAAAATTATTCAGAGGAAAACATTTCATGTATCAAGGGAATAGATTAACCAAGGATAAATCTGACTAGAGATGCTGGGATGAGAGGAAGAGGCCCTGCTGTTTACATAGCATTGTTTATTTGCTGACATATGCAGTTCATTTTGGCATTGATTTCAGTTGAAGGCATGTGTATTACTGTCGCAGCTTGAAGTGACACAAAGATATCAGAAAGCAACAGGGATGAATGAATAAGGTGAAGCGATTTGTCACCTCCGATCCAGTGCAGCTTGTGAGTTTTACTATTACAGCACAGGGTAACAACCTCTCGCAAAGTGGTGAACTGTGAAACATGAGGCTGTGCATGTCCTTTTCTGTGGCAGAATGTTCTTCTTGTCTTTTAATTTTGACAGGGATACTAAGATACAGTTTGATACTAAATGCTGTGTTTGAAACACTTGAGGGAGGACAGAGGGATGTTTTGTAAAATGGGGCAAAAACCTGATGCTCGTTTCCCTGTTTAAGCTAAAACAGGATGACAAACTGATAGAAAATTTTACTTTGAGTGAATTTGCTATGCAGTTTGGCTCTTTTTCATGTATTTTCAGCAAAAAGCCATCTGAATCTGGTGAAAAGCAAGGAATAAGGAATTGTCTATGTGAAAGCCATTGATGGGGAGATGGCCCTAACAGAATGATGTTTTTCTGGGAAGGGGAAAGCCCCCTATTTACATGTATCTAAAAGTTTATACATAATTCATGGTGATTAGGTGTAAATAAACCTTACTGTTGGGACCCTGCAAACCTGAGAGAGGATATTATTAACATGCTGAGGGTGCCACAGACAGGCAGCTTTATGTTGGACTTTTATTGTCTGTTTAGTTTAGGCCACAATATTCAGTAGAACTAGAGTGCTTATTTCTGGCTGAGAATTTGGGGCAATTATTCAGGTGATATTCTTGAAGTTTTATTTTCAAAATGTGTGCGTTGCAGATACAGAGTTAGGGACTAATTGCATCTAATTGGTGGCTGTAAAGGTTCATCTCTGAGGCTCAGGGACTGGGTGTTTTTCAAGGAGTGACAGGCAACATGGAGTAGATGCCTAATGCTGACCTAAAAATGGAACTTTCAAGAGTTGCTTATGCCTTGCTCCACTCCTCACTGCCCTTGAGTGTGGCTACCTAAGCATTTAGAAACAGATACTGTGGGGGAAAAAAGTTAAACAGAACAAAGCTAAGTTAATTTTATCTTCTCCACTTCCCGCAGCTGAGGCTGGTTACTTACACAGATTCCTTTGGGGTTAGAAGAGGATTTATTTTCATTCTTTCTGTGTTTAGAGACAGAGGAGGAAGAGCTGCTGGTCTGGGAGGTGTTGGTGACAGTGGTCTCTTGGCTGAAGGAGCTGTTGTCACTGCTGTGCCGCCGGTGCACAGGCTCATCCAGGAGCGGGGATAAGGGAGGAGGGAACAGCTTCTCTTCTCTTTTCTTTGTCACCTTCTTCACTGAGCTACCACTGCTCCTGGGACAAAGATAAAACCAGCTGCACTTCAAGAACCTTGGTTTATCCTCCACAGCACAAAGATCTAGATTTTATTTACTGGGAAGCCAGCTCTGCCCTCGAATCTGTCCTGCAGTACCCTGAGCTCTACAGGGTGAGTCACAAGAGGACAGGCAGTGACAAGAGAAGAGCTGCCTCTGCCTTTTCAATGGCTGCAGAAGCCTCCTGTTTTGGAGGACAACTTACAGTGCATTAGTACAAATTGCACCCAATTTAAATGCTAATTTGAGTCAGTCTTCATTTGAGAGGTCACAGAGGTTCTGACTCAGCAAGTGCTGGAAAGTTTTATGCACGGGGTTATTTCCTTTGACATCAAGTATGACTATTTATGTTTTTAACATTAAGCATCTTTTTAAGAGGTGGATTAGGGCCTACAGAAGCAACCTTTGCAAAAAACCCAAAGAGCACACGGCATGAGAACAAAAAAAAAGAGATTTATAACAACTGCAAAATGATAACTGTAACAATAACAAGACAATAATTATTTAACCTCTAGAATAAAACCAATGTTCAACACTGTATTAAAATGATACATTGTAGCTGGCAAAAGCCCTTGAGCAAATATTGGTTGATGAATTGAACGTGATTCAGAAAATGAATGTGGTTTTGACATGAAAGCTCAAGTAATATGATAATCTATTGTCTGTTTTATGTACAGATATTGTTAGCTGGCTAGAAATGGCAGCTGTGATACACAGTAAAAACAAAAACCCCCTGTTAGACCTTTTTCCACTCCAATCCATCAAAAAAGAAAAAACCAAACCCAACACCCCACTGACTCTTTAACACGTTAATCTACTCATAGATTTTTATTTCAGGTACTATCCCAGCTCAGTCAATGAAGATAACCTGAATTTTAATCTTTTGTTAGACATCTAATATTGCACTACACGATCATTTACTTTTCATGATTATTGACTAAAATTTCAGTAACAAATTAAGTCAACAAGAATTTATGTTTCGTTCACACTTTCAGTCAGTGTCAGGAATTATAGATCTACTTTGCCTTACAGGAGGCAGAGAAAGGAGAAGACAACCCAGGTTTCCTTACTCCTCATTTTGGAGCTCTCTCTCTCATCTCTGTCTGGCCTCTTCTGCCATTTCACTGACAGTATCAATATCTATACCTGCTTTGGTCATTCCCCTACTCTGGACCTTTAGTGATACAGAAATATTTTAGCCTATCTGTGAAATCACAGAGTGAAATCAAACAAACTCCTCGTTTCAGGTTTTATAGCTCATTTACCCAAAACTATTTTAATTCAAGTGAAGCAGAGTTAAAAGTATCTTATTTGAAACATTCTGATATTAAAACGTCTTTAGACTGAAGAAATAAAACGAGCCCAGAATTCATACTGCCTTACGTTACGACTGGGATGCTGTCCTGCTTGGAAAACACATGGGCCTGAAGCAGATCAAAGGAAAGCAACCATGCTGGAATAGACTGGCAGTTCTTCGAGGAGACTGATTTTAAGCACATGTGGTCCCGCAATATGTCCTCCAGAAAGTTCTCACTCAAAGCTCCATCTGTTAGCTCTCTGACCCCCAAAGGGCATTTTGGAACTCAGACAAGTTACCATAGTTATAGCACAATAACACTGTGAACTCTTTCCAGAGGAAAGTTTTCCAAAGGAGGGTAAGCATTGCCCTGACAAAGCATGCATGTGTTCTTGGGTTGTACAGAGGCAAAGCAGACAATGTTAATGAAATACCCAGGAGCAGAATTCAAACCCTCTGCCTCCCAAACACATGCCCTACACAGGGAACCCTGAGCATGCCTACATGGGTGGGAGCACAGAGCAAAGTGGCTTTCCATGCCACTGTGCGCAGAGTGTGGAGCTCTTCTTTCTCCCCAGAGCAGCTTTGCAAAGGGAAGAACAACTGAGTCTGCAGCTCTGTCTCAAACTCATCTGCAGAAAAACAGAATGGGAGCCACCGACCAAATTCCCTTGAGGATCTGACCCTGCACCAGGAGTAAGGTTCCTCAGCACACCCGTGGCTGGTATTTGGGGCTAATTCTCTGTTCACAGAGTCTGCCACTGCATGGGGAAATTTAAGACACATATAAAGCAATTGATGGAACATCCCTCAGCTGCTACAAAGAGCTGGAGAAATTAAGAGTGTAGTACAATTAAAAATTAAGAAGGCTGCAGATGTCATGGTTAAAACTTCCCCACTTAAAACTTCCCCAGTTCGCTTCATCTTTGGGGCAAACTGAGGCATAGGTGCAGCTACTCAGCTCTGGCAAACAAGTCATTCTGGGGGAAGGAAGATTTAACCACAAAGGAGAATGCACTAGAGAGTTTTTTTGTACATAACTTACATTTAGCCCCGCCCCCCCAACAATACAGTTATAATTCTGTCTAGGTGTTTTTTGTTTTTCTTTTCTTCCCCTATTGCTCACTTAGTCCTATGAGTTTTTGGAGGAATTAAGCTGATAATTTATTTAGCAATGTTACCTCCGTCAGATTTACGCTAAAGCATTTATGTTAACAATAACCTCCATGAAATAGGTTGTTACCAGCAGTTAACCAGATTGTCACTTTGCTTTGGGCTGTTAATGGCCTAAGAAACTGGTCTTTGATTGCAGTAATCACTAATTTTGAATGAATTTATTGCAATAATTACCAAGACTCAATGGTTTAATTTGCTGACATGATTGTTAGTTAAAATATATTTAAAATCTAGGGAGAAAAACAATAAAAGTGCAAGGAAAAACTACAAGCAGAACTGATGGTCTTGTGGCTGCAGGGTTTAATCTTTTGTGTCTGAAAAGGCCAATTATCAAGGCAGGAGAAGGTATCCCATCTGCCTTTTTTCTCCTTTTTCATCCTGGTTTGTTTTAGGGCTGGAAGGAAGCAAGCAGGCAACAAGAGGTCAGTGCATGAAGAAGGGAGAATTTCTAACTACTCTCACATTTCAAGCTGCCTTTTTTTGCCCTTTTTTTATCCTCTCCTTGTGGTATGCAGTGGTATCTCTGGCCTGTTAGTGAGACAAAGCCACTGTCTGTACCAGTCACTTGGCTTTCCTTTGCCTCTACTCCCCTGGCCCACAATGAAATGCTGCACATTGATGGTGTATCTGACTTTCTGCAGGGGGTTCACAGGGAAAGGTCACTCCCACACTAGCTTGGACCAAATGGCAGCAACTGAATGAAGCTGAAGTCACTGTCATAGATGTGAAGGCTGCCTGTGCCATGAAGGAACCCCCATGAGCGCTGCTGTGACTACTCGAGGGATCGACTAATATATATTGCCAAGTACAGGTGCATCTTCAACTAAAGGTCAAACAAAAGGGAAGAGGAAATTTTGAAAAAGAGGCAGAAATACTTGCTTCAGACAGACTTCTAGCATGCTTGCTAGATGGTGGGCATGTTTCACTGGTATGAATCCAGTCTGAAATTCAGACTCACAGTTTGCATCACCAAATAACTCCTTGTGTTGCTACAACCAACCAAATGTTGGTGAACAGTGCTCTGTCTGGCCTGGGTGTACCAATCAAGTATCTAGACAAAAAAAGGTATTCAGCAGCACATACAATTAATGCTTAAATTAAAATTGCTCTGGAAAGCAAGTAAATATAAATAAATAATCCTCTGTTGCAAAGCAGGCAGCTGATCTGACAAAAATCCAGTCTCACAGGAGCATCTCAAGGTATTACTACAAATTATTTGGACAAAACACTGAATCATCTATTCCTTCATTTGCTATAATGTATGAGAAATAAGGAAAATACAGTGCCAATAGTTTGAATAATTATATTTTAAGTGTCAGGTGAGATTTAGGAAAAGGCATCGGCCCCAGAATGTGTGAGGGAAGGAACAGAGAGATAACTATGTCTTATGCAATGACTATGTAATACAAACCCACTCTTTGGTTGTGCAAATGCCTTTTAATTTCACAACTGACCGTTTGAAATTTGTACTTTCAAACTGTATGTGTAGTCACAGAAACCTGTGGAAATTAGGCACATAATTGCTGTTATTAGACATGTGACCCTTTAAAAATTAATTGTGCATCTTTGCTTGCTTTATTGAGCCCATATATTTAAGGAAAGATTATGAGAGAAATGTATTCAAATGCCTAAACCAACGGGAGCCAATGGGAGCTGCAAAAGCACAGGTGTGACCTATCTTTCCCTGATTCCTTCAGATTCCTGAATGTGTCCAGATTTTGGCCCAGAGATCATGGTCTTTCTGTCAAAACACTCTTGTACCTATAAAAAAGCCCAATGAAAATATCTGAAGTCTGCCTTGGAGAACTTGGCTTATTGGCACATGGATCGAGTTCTAATGGGAGAGACCTAAGGTTCCTGCTGAGTGAGAACATCCACCACGGGACTTCACACCTTCTTAAGGGATGAAGATCATCGTCACACCTGTAGCTGAATCACCCTCATTTCTCAAAGTCCTTATGTAAAGACTTCAGAGTTCTGAAAGAAAACTTAGAACCTTTGGGAATAAAGGACAAAATGGCAAAGCCTGTCTTTCAGCCTTTTACCCCTGAAGTGTTATTTTCCCCCATGACCTTAAACAGTGGACTTTCTTCTGCCTCCTCTTAAAACTTTACTTTACCCTCTGGAGAAGAGAACCACTCCTGACTGCTGAAAAATGATCTGGGGCTCTCCAGAAATTTGTCTTCACACAGTTCATCCAGCTCCCTGATCTTTTGGGAAACACATTGATCTACATTCAGTTGCACATCTCTGGGAGTTGAAAACCTGAATTATCACAAAATATTGCATTTGTTTCAAGCAAACTCAGAAGTCACTAATAAAAAATGCATTGCGATCCAGGCCTCAGTTACTGCAGTGGAAAAGAAGTCAGGAAATTTCCTTTCAGAACTTGAGGCAGATGAGAGAAAAAAACTAGCATATGGAAATAACTATTGATGGACACAATTATGTTTTAACAGAGAATACCAAAGGCTTGAAAGCTCTGAGGAATCAAATTAATGACCTGGAAAACAAGCTCAAATTAAGAAACATCAGGTTGGGGGTGGATCCTTAGGGCCTGCTGGTAGCAAGAACAGAAACATTTTTTTTTAATGGATTGTGGAGGTGTTGGGGATGGATAATCCTTGATCCCCTCTGCAATACATCTCTGCTCATTGTATTTCTAGCAATGACAATCAGGGAACACCCATCATGATGTTTATCAAACGTGCAACACTTTACAGGTCACATTGTAACTTTCAACTCATCTGCCTTTTCTAGACTCCAGCTCTGATTATCTCAGTGGCCCAACAAGGCGTTAGTTCAAGGACTGAAGTTACTCTGTAATTACACCAGTATAAATAAAATTATGCTCAACCTTCTTTAAGGGTTTTAAAATTAGCGTGCTATTTCATAAACTATTTTTGAACTTTATCTAAATTTAACTACTACCATCAAATTGTTTTCAGAACATTGTGATTTTGATTCTTTGCTTGTCCTAGTGGGAAGTGGAAAGAAGTGCCTCATCCCAAAATCATAAAAGCACAAAATTGGTTACAGAAGGGAATTTGTTATTTACAGAATATTAATCTTGTGACTCTATAATCACAATCATTTTTTATGTGGCACCTGTTTGCTCAAGCACTATAGCCATCTAAGACAGTCCAAAAGGGACAAACTTATTAGATGGTACGTCTGCTGAAATACAAAGGACGTATGTCTGAAACACTTAGCATGGTCACCCCTGGCACTTCTGTATACACAGTTAAAAGAGTAAGAGCCACTTAACGGAATGGCAAAGCCACTATTTCATTCAATAAAACTGAGAACTGTCTCTCATGAAAACGATTTTAAAAAATAAATTCCAGGCAATCAAATGAATCCCACTTTTAGTGGGATTCTTTGTCCACAGAAGTTAAAAATTATTGAGGCAAGAAAGAACATTGAGAGAAGGCAATGTGGGGGTTGAAGAGTACACCAGGACTGTGGCAGCATCCTGAATTCCTGCAGTGCCTCAGAAGGATGAATGAACCTCATCCAAAACCATGTGGATTCTGTTCCTCATGGACAGCAATACCAGTGCTGTGTAACTTATGCTTATAGACTGTAAAACCCATCTGATTCTACAGCAAATACATCAATAGGGTAGTACTGTGAAATCCCTCATGAGTGTTAGGCCAGAAAACCAGAACTTACTCTTTAGTGCTGGTTATTCTGTGGTTCGGTATCGGAGAGATACACGGTGGGAGCAGGCACGAAGCTGGAGGGTCCTCCAGGCGCTGCTTCTTGCTTTCAACAAAGGTATCCAGGCTTTCTGTCTGCTTTAACAAAAAAGGTAGAGCATAAAAGATCCATGTACAGCTTCACTGGCTATTAAGAGGATCTCAGGGATCTCAGTGGATTTCCTTAGCTGCAGTCAAAATACTGGTCTAAGAGAGGTGAAAATCACCTGAAATCAGGGCCAAACCTGCTCCAAACACGTCATGAAGTTATATAATGTGTGACATAGCAGAGAATTACGAAGCAAAATGTCCCATGTGCTAAAGTTATCTTCTG
Organism: Acropternis orthonyx; assembly: GCA_035583155.1. Classification (NCBI taxonomy): domain Eukaryota; kingdom Metazoa; phylum Chordata; class Aves; order Passeriformes; family Rhinocryptidae; genus Acropternis; species Acropternis orthonyx. The sequence goes on from JAWWEU010000138.1 coordinate 13,922,987, forward strand.
TAGTGCACTGGAATTTAATTAATAATTCAGATGCAATGACTAGATAGCACCAAACCTTACTCAAGCGAATAGCTTTTACTCGTTGACCTAATAGAAGCTGATGGGAAAACTTCCTGAGTATTTCTCACAGGACTAAGAGTACAGGACTGAGCTGGGGTAGCCATTAACAGTAATAGCTCGTTTAAAATTTGCTTTGAAAGACTCCCTGATGCATGACTTTTGTGCCTGAACTAGGATGAGACAAGCAAAGCTGATTACTGCTCTGTCACTGGAACCTTCATCCCAGCCTTCAAGCCCACTAGTAGATGGCTAAAATAAATCTTTTAATAGCATGATTTAGAAACATAAATCAGTCTCTCTCTGCCCTGCTTTAACTGTTGATATACCCTCAAGTCATCCTAATTGGCTTGTTTCCCCTTGGGTAGCAGTGAACAATCATACTGTAACTGAAGGGGCTGATTCAGAGCCCAGCTTATGTTTGCACAGGCCCAGAGCAAGATTCTGCAATTTGTTACTTTCTGATTCACAGTCTCAGTTAATGAAATTATGAGGTTCCAACTTTCATATAACCTTTTTTTCCCCCCCCCAGGGAACCCTCATTTTAGTTGCCAATACTACACTTGTGTTTTAGTCAAGATTCCTTCTCCATCCTACAGACACCCCACTAAGTTACCTAGCAAGAATTTCTTTGTACAGTTCATATACACCCTCGTGTACTTATACATACACGTAACCATGGACATATATACATACTTCTCCTCTTCTTTTCTCCTTCCTTCTTATATCTCTGCCTTTAGTGCACAGATAGAATATAAATTGAATAAAAACCTGCTGAGTTTACTCATGTGATTATTTCCACTTAATTCAACAGGGAAGGAGCCAGTGCAGTGACTCATGTAGGGAGGGGAGCAGACCCTGGGTCTGCCTGGCATCATCCCTCTTTGTCTTGTATTAACTCTCTCCTACCACTGGCCTGCTCAAACTCAGGATTTCAAGAAGTCCAGTAGAACAGACTGCTGAAGTCACATTCACAATGATTTATAAAATTTGGGGTATAAAAAATATGCTACGATGACTTCTCTCACAGGTAGACCACAGCACAAGCATTTCAGCTGGAAAACTGACTACAAAAATTCATTTATGATCTAAAACTTCAGTTCCTTTTCTGAAAACACATTTAGTTTGAAGTGCAATGTCATATCCCACAAGATAGGGTACCCTTGGGCATAAATAACATAAAACACATGATAAAAAATAATGCCTTCAGTCAAAATAGATTTGCTTTTTCAGGTAGCTGTGTAGAGAAAGCAGCTACTTAAGCAAATTATATTTATATGAACCACATTTGTTTATATAACAAAAAAAATATAAAACTAAATTCATCAGGAGCATAAGCAAGCACCATTCCATTGACTTTGATGAAGCCATGCCTGTTTAAGCCAGTGGTGAAATGCCTTAATCCTGATCCATAATGCCTTCCAAACAGAAGTCACATTTTCTGTGTATGGCTGAACCTGTACTAATAAGAACTCATCATTTGGATCTTTCTGCAGATTATAGAACACTGAAAAAGAACAGGTAAGTGAGCAAATACAGTGAAAAAGCTTGTAAGACAAACCTCAAAAAACACATTGTTTATTGATTTTTGTCAGCTGGGGTTTGCTTTTTACTAGTTTCTGATGTTAATTTGTAGTGCACTTTTGTCTGTCCTTTGTAAAACCAATAAAGCCTCAGCACTGTGATGCCTCCCTGCAGCCCCGCTGCAGGTGCAGTGAGGAATTACTGCTGTACTCCTGACCTCCAGGGTGCTCAGAAACTCTGTTTTCCTCTAAACTATGAAAATGACTTACCTTGTGTTTCCTTTTGGATTTTGTGGAGGGTTTCTCAGCTGCTGGGGTTGGGGACTCTCGAGATGGCCGCCTGTGTTTCACATTTGCCTCTCTTGGTTCACTTTTCACAGACGTGTTCTCAAAAGGCTCCTGTCCAGGTATCCTGGAGAGTAAACTAAGGTCTATTTTCACCCACAGAGATTTGAGTTCTTCGTATTCTCTCAGTGGGGACAGAAGTTCGTTTTGTACGATGGGGATAGGAGAAAAGAGCTGCTCCTCCAGGTCATTGCTGGTCTGGTCAATGGATGTGTTGCTGCCATTGCTAGTTAAACTACTTACGCTGAGGATGTTACTGCCAGAGTCCTTCACCTTGACGCTACTGCCAGACCCAGTGCAAGCTGGCAGCACTTTAGCCTGCAAGCTCTCCTCCTGGTCTGTGTTTGAGTCAGAAGTAGATGAATCCGTTTCAATGAATTCCCGGGACTTAGGGACAATTTTGCTGGGGCCTCTGTATTTTTTCTTCTCTGAAGTGAGACCTGTGCTAGTTCGCGGTTCTTTCCTTGGAGCTGTCTTCCCAACTGCTGCTTTAGTTCGAACCTTTGGCTGCTCGGGGGGTTCCTGTGTGTCTTTTTCTTTGGGAGTGTTGCTGGTATTATTTGGTTTGGGCCAGTTATACTCTTCTACACTGGAAGTCCTTTCTACCTTTTTGGGTTGCTTTTTCCCAGTAGTCCTTTGTGAAGTTGGCTCATTATGAGCTGGTGACTTCTGCTTGGAGCTTTTTGCCTCTGGGGTTTTCTGGGCAACCCGCGGTTTGGCTTTCTCTCGGATGGGACTAAGGATCGCCCGGTCTTTGGAATCGCTTGGGGGCAGGCTGCTGCTGAGCTTCCCTTTGTTTGGCCCTTCGGCCTGCTGGTTGCTCTGGGCCTGGGAGCTGGTCTCGCTGTGGGGCTCATTTTGATTGTTGATGATGGTCTTGTTGTGGGGGTTCACTTTATTTAGCCATTTATCCAGCTGCCATTTGTTTGTTGAGGGGGGTTCGGGCTGCAGGTTGAAGAATAACAAGGAACAAATCTCAGACAGAAGCAGCGCTTTTCCCCTTAAAAGAGAACTTTTTTAACGTACCCTTTCATTTCAGTCAACCAATGGTGACTGCTAGTTTTATGGGAGTATTTATGGAGTATTTATGGTTAATTAGGCTTCCTTATCTGGTTTACAATGTGGCCCTGGAGAAATTTAATACAACTAAAAAGTTTAGCTAGTCCCTGAAGACATAGTTTTGTCATGTTGCTTTTCCTTAGTCCCAGCTGAATACTGTGTCAATAAAATCTTCTCTAGCTACTGGCAAAAATCTAAGTATTTCTTAAAAGAAATTCAAATGTAGGCCAGAAAGGTTCTTCCAAAAGCTAGAATGAGTATGTGGGTCATACATTTGAAATTGTAAAGGGAAAAAAAGTCAACAGCATCAAACAGCACAGAACTCAAACACCTCCCTAACAGGGAGCAGGATTTCTCCCCCCTTCACGCTTCCCTCTCTGAGCCCCCTCTGGGGAGGAGCTGGGAGTGTGGCTTTACCTCTGGTGTGGCACTGCGTGACTCCTCGTTGCACTCGCTGTCACTGGAGCTGCTCTCGCTGTCCGAGTCGGACTCGGAGCTGCTCTCGGACTCGCTGGAGCTCCCGGAGCCGCCACTGGAATGGGCCAAGCCGGTGGTGTGTGCTGCTGGCACTGGCAGGCTGCTGCGGGGACAAGATCCTCTCTTAGCATGCTCTTGTCTTTTTTAAAGTGCTGCCTTGGGAGGAGCCCCGCAGGGAACCCCCGGCCACACCAAGTGTCCCCCCTGTCACCTTCCTCTCCTGCGGCACAGACCCAATAAGAGCTCCAGTGGCTGTGTCCCCGTGGAGCCACCAAAGGAGCTGTTTGGGTTTATGATTCATGGGACACACTGATAATGTTAATAACATTACCATCATCATCACCCTCGAGTAAGAAACACTTCAGTGTCACAAGCCTGGGCTTATTAGGCCAATGATTGCAAAAACTAACAATCACGCTTAAATAATTCATTAATGGAATCATGGTTTCTTCATTTTTTTCCAGTTCATTTATAATTTATGATCAAAGGAAGGACATCAGGCAACTAATATTGGACAGGGCATTTTAAAAATTAATTTTAATGAATACTTTTATACTGCAGTGTACAAAAACTACATATTTTTGACAAGTCTCCAGGGACTGCCCAAGAATTTTTTATTTATAGCTTTTCTCCTCTCATGTTTATGATAATGCAGTGAGAAAAACAGCATTCATGCTGAAAATAAGCCTCTCTGTGAAATCTACTTTTCTGCACGTTCAACTGTCCTCCAAGATGTATTTATTAGCAGTGCACTGGGTGTCATTGTTTTCCCTTTGCATTTATTTCTAATCTGAGAGGTTGGATGACCCCAGATTTCAGCACTACAGAATTCTACCAGTCTGAGTCTTTATAAACTCATCTCTAATTTCAATGTTTTTGTCAGGGAGATAACTGTAAGGTTTTATGTCTCTTCAGCTGATCTATACAGGGACTTTTGGATGATTGATTTTAAATTTGCGAAGCTGACAAAGCAAAGTGTTTGAAAATTGACACCATTTGCTAGTAGTCCTTTATGGATATTCAATACTTCACCTTAATATATCATATGCTGTGTGTGTCCCATATCGAGTGATCCAGAGATGCTTAGACATTACAGTGCTTTCCCTCTGTTTCTGCTATCTGCTCTTCTACTTTCCCCCAAGAAGGATTCAAGTAAGCCAGGTACATGCTTGCCTTCCCCTTTCAAACCAAGACGCTCTGTGCATCAAGATCCCCTCTTAAAAAACACAGCAACCAAGAAACTGGAAGTAGGAAACCCCATTATGTGACTCTGCTCCGCCAGAATCTTTACAAGTCATGCCACTGGCTTCCGGGACAACAATAGATGGGCTTTAATTTTCTTCCTGGGCTAAGCTACTTTCTCTCTCCCTCCTTGCTGGTAAACCCATCGCTTACACCGCCGTTGGTAACAGAACTGTCTCTCTGAGCCTTGCAAGTGCAGTGCCCATTGACGAAACAGCTTGGTGCTTTAGAGTGCATTAGTGAAACAAAATTACTCACTACTCACTTGGGTAATTGCTAAGGATCGCTAACTTTGTTGCTCATTAAGTCCATATAGTCTTTTGGTTTTTTTTTTTAATTCTTCTCGAGGCTCGTCACGCAACTGACTCAAGTAGAGCTACTTAGAAAGTTTCAACCGGAAGTAACAGGTCATTCCAAGAACAGATGATTCAAAAATATGGGCATTTCCAAAAGTATTACGGACAACTAAACGTTGATGAATTAAAATGGATCTTACATTTTGTGTTTAATGTAATTATTTATGGAAACCATTTGTGCACTTGCATTTCTTACTCTATCTCTCCTTTTCAGTGAAACTCATGAAAATTTAGGGAAACACATTTTTCACTTATTTTTTTTTTTTTGTTTACAATAAACAAGGAAACAGAAGTGTGGACACAAAGAGCATGTGCCTGTAGGGGAGTTTGCCCTTCAATTAAATATATTCTAGATTTGGTCATAGTTTCTATTTGGAAAATACGAATAGTAGGTGAAAACTGAGCTCTCCTGTTTCGTTACAAGTACTTCCAAGAAAAATAAGAAAAAAATAGAAAACGCTACAAGGATTCCCAAACTCAGGAGGCAAACATGGAATTTCCATTCTAAAATACCACAACGAAGCATCAGCCTTGAAAAAAGCTTCAGAAAACTGAAGCCGTAATTTAGACAACTTTTCCCCTAAACCTGAGAGCTTTTCTCTTTCTGTTTTCACCCCAAAATGGACATGAACATGGCAATATTAATGTTTCATCCTTGCTGACAACTCCAGTTCTCACAACCCAAGCACTGAGCAGGATGTGAAGGTGAGATGTCCAACCCTCTGCAGCTTACAAAACCACTGGAGTTGTACTATAGCAGACTGCAATTGTCTGACAAAGAACTCAAAGAGTAAAACCACAGAAATAGATGGCAGCTTCAACCTGGCCTTATTTGATTTCTTTCTGCACACCAGCCTTAGAAAAAGTTAGCATATGCCAAACATTACTGAATAACACAGCTCAGCAAGCTTGCAGGAACCAGACAGGCTCAAAATAATGTTTTTCATACAAAATACAATGAGGTCATATTTGTCTTTCATCTGAGATAATAAAATTATGCCTTCGCTACACTGGGCAGTTTCATGCTGAAGGCATCATTGCTGATCCTCATTACTGAAGTAGAAGCATTCATTTTCATCATCTAGTTTGGGCTGAGAGCAACTGTGTATGCTTTGCAAAACAATCAGGTAAGACCCAAAATGCCTTTCCTTGCATCTCACTATACTAAAGAGAGAGAGATCTTTCACACAGCTGCAAGCACAACCAACTTCTTATAGTGCTGTTCAGCACAGAAGAAAAAAATACACAGACCTTTTACACACAAGTGCATGAAAAAAAAAGAAATCTTTGCTTCCAATAAAATGAGTTTAGTGGGGATTCTGGATTGCTTCCTTTTTTTTCCCCTTAAATAAAATGCATCTCCTAGTTCAAAAAACCAGTTGATGTGCACTCTTCCCAAAGACTTCTTCAGCTTTAAAGTTGAATCGTGTTTTAAGAGATGTTGGGCTAGATCTGCAAACATGCATCCAAGCAGCTGTTACACAAATAAACTGGGCTTCTCCACATAGGTATCAACTCCATGAACTGGGGGTTTCCTTTCAAAGCAAGCTTTGTTATGTTGCTAAGATCCAGACAAGGAATGCCAGTCCAGACAAGGTTTAAAATGGATTTAAAGCATTTTATCATCAGACAAGTCCTCAAAGTGACTAAAGGGGGCAAGAAGCACTGGTATTTGAAACTCTTGAATTTTTATTTCCCAGCAGGAAACGAGCACTCATATTGTTCCTCAGTGTTCGGGTGGACAATGTTTTTATTTCATGTGAACTGAAAAAAAAATTAATAAAAACAATGCTGCACAACAGAACACAGCATTGTTTGGGTAAATAACACTAAGAAGAAAGCCAGTTCACTATTATCACTTGAGATTGGAGGCCCCTACTGAGACCAGTGACCCGCTGTGCTGGGATCTGTGTAAATACATGATGAGACACAGTCCTTGGGCCAAAGAGCTTGCAATCCAAACACACAAAGCAAACATCAGAGGTATTACACTCATCCTCATACTCAGTGCGGGCCTGTCACGTTCTCTAAGTGCAAGGCCTCTGCAGTTAATAGAAACATCAGTTTTGCCCCCCTTTTAAGTTTGTTCTCCCCATTTTCCAAGCCCTGTGCTCAGCTCTCGGGCTGAGTCCTGCAGGGCAGCCAGAGGTGCCCTGCCCTGACCCAGAGCCCTGATGGGGAGCGAAGACGCACGTGTGGCTGGGCAGCACGGACCCCTTTGCAGTGGGCAGATGGAACAGTGGGTGCTCAACCCTCTCCCAAGGAGCTTCTCCTGTGCCATGGAGAAGAGAGCCACTGGAGAGACACCCATACTGCAGCTGGGAGGGGAACCAGACCTCCACCGTCTTTTGCAGAGGCATCATGATGATGTTTCTCGTTGTCTGGACACTGGTGAGCTGGTTCCCTTTCTGCTCTCCGATGATGAAGCAGACAGAAGAGACCTGCATATCTGGAAGCAATTTGAAAGGAAGCTCTTCTGCAGCACTTTCACCCATCTCCCTTTTTCTGCTTTTGCAGTACACAGCTTCCCCTGTCCTTTGCTGCTTGGCACGTGATTGTGCACAGCGTGGGCACGAAGTAAGACATGAGAAATGCCTTGAAGGAGGGGACAAACACCAGTTCACCAGAAGTTTTCAGCCCTTATTGAGCTCAAACTTAACTACAGAGCAGCTGAGACTTGCAGGTGTGTGGCTGCTGATGGCTCCTGGTGAGGAACTGCATCGAGCTCATCACACTCCAACCATCTTTCTTTCACTGCAGTTCACTGTGATCTGCCTAAATTTAAATGCCATCCTGCAGCTTGTCTGCTTTTTAATTCATGGGTTATTTTTCCAAAGCCAATTAAAGCAGACATGGCATTATTTCATGTCTGGATTATGATGCGGCAAAGAGAACTGAAGGCCTGATATGTAGCTTACACTTTTTTTGTTCTTGTTGTCATCCAGACTATTACATCGTTTTTAACATACCATTTACTCTACTTCTGAAATAAATGATCTTCAAGATTAAACCTGGTAGCTACAACAAAGATCATGTGAAATGCTCAAACTCATTAGCCTCTAATAAGAAAAATAATAAACTTTTAACCTTGTAAATACAGATGCAAAAAAAAAAGATGTGTAATTCAAACTACAGTAGTAAAACTCATCAAGGAACAGAAACTCCTCACAAGTCCTTATCTATCTCCCTGAACCTTTTACCAATTAGATGTAGTCATGTTAATTGCTGTGAAGAGAATTTGGCAAATAGATGGTGCCCTCCAACAATAGGTTTGTTCATTCCAACCTTCCTTTTTAGGATAATGATGAATTGGCCACTTGTTCCACTGCTCTACCCAGAAATCAAAATGTAAACTTAGAGAAAGCAGAGCGTTACTGGGCAGTGGGAAATTGTAGATGGGAACTGACCAGTGAGTCAACAGCGCATCAATGCTGGCAATGTATTTCCATTAGAAGTAGCACCCTACAAAGGATGCTTTACTGCACAGGCTTATATTTAGGGAAAATTCAACCAATGAAATTTGGAAAGGCCAAGGCCTGTACTGGAAAAATGACTACAGAGTTGTCAGAGTGGTTGATCTTCCTGTTGAGGCAGTAGATTGGGCCTTGGATGAATTTTGCTTTGTGTCTGAGAAGAAAATACATCTGTGCATCAGTTCCTGATGAGTAAAAGAGCGACTATGTTGCCTGTCCTTAATCTTGCTTGTCTATTTAAAATGCAAATTCCTGAGAACAAAGACTCTGATTGCACAGGGCACTGAAAATTGGGCACCAGCTCTGAGTAAGACTTTTGTGCACTCAACCACATCTACCAGCAACACTCATTCTTGCAGGGATACTGTTGTCCTCCCACACTCACTACACTTTATTTGAAGAGACAGAGGAACAAACCCTCTCCAGCTGTTCAGAAGCTATCCCAAGCTCTGCTTCAGAGTCTGTTTCTACAGAAAAACTGTGAACCTGATAGGCATTACTAGGAATTACTGGACTCACTGAATTCTGCATAAAAAAGGCTGTTTCATTATTCTAGCAAATAACAGAGCAGCACCTAGAAGATTAATATTTAGTGTCAGAATTTAATACCATAACTGTTCAATAATGAAGTTTTATTTCTCTTCTATTCTTACACCATTATCAGGAAGCAATATTCTCTTCTAATTTGAAAGGGAGCTGCCCTTTTTTTATAATGAATTGTTCATATCTTTATCTTCAAACTTATATATGACTACCATTAGATTGCTTTTTAAAGAAAAGGACTGCTCTGGATGATTTGTTCACTGCCTTTCCATTGGTTAGTATTAAATTATTTATCATCAGGCTGGTAAGATTCAAATCTAAACTTTCAAAGATTGGGTTGACACAGGAGCTGAAAACCTGTATCAAGGCTTTTAAAATATTAATCAGCACCCAGGACAATGAAAGAAATAAGGTGTGGAAATTGTTACTTCAGCTAACATTAGCACATGTAGTAAGACATCACTTATGATGGCTCTCTCATGTCAAAACACATGGAAAGGGAAAACCTCTCTAATATGCTATTCAGGATGTGGCAGCTGATCTGCTTGTATCAACCCTGAACACTGTAATGCAAATAGAAGTACTGATTTCTTTTGAGGGGGAGGGTAATTTACAAGACGTTGTATGTAAAAAGCCACAGTCTCATTTTACTGTGTTCAAAAGTAACTATTTTAATCAAAGACTGTTTATAACAAGGGTGATAGAGTTACTGAAACAGATTTTTTTCATATACATCTAACCCTTTTATACTTCCAGCTTTAAAGACCATAAAAAAAGGATAGTAAAGATGAAAGAAATAAAAAGAATGACAGAGCTAACTCCTATGAGCCACAATCTATGTCAAAGCAGAACTAAAGTGATTGACAGCTTGCATTAGTATGAATAGAGTGGGGAAAAGCTGCCAGGAATCCGTAACAAGGTCAAAGCCTTCCAATAAAGAATTACATTAGCCACAAATCCTAGGTGGAACTGTGTATATACATCTGCAATGTGAGTTTAACCATGGTACTGTTTCTACTGTCCTATTCTGACTCTTTTCCAGGTTTCATTCCTGGGCCTCAGTAAGTTCTGACTCTTTATCACACCTGCGATAAAGAACAGATGTAACATATCAAACTGCCTGTGACATTACAAAAAACAAACTGAAGAGGAGGAATTTTAATGGCACATCCCTAACGGTACACATAAAAAACTTTCTGAACTATTGGTATGGAAATTGCTCTCCTTCCAATATCACAGCACTGTTATACACACTTGACATGGAAGAGAAGGGGATTTTGCATATTAAAAGCAATATTGTATCCATGATTTGTGCATGAATCACCCTACTCACCTCAGAGTTTAGAAACAATTTTGTGAGCATGATATTATTCAGGGGATGCAATGTATGTAGGCTTTTTGATGTACAATATTTTAGTAAATGGATTCAAGTGTCAGAGAGCATTATTTGTACTGTGGCCTGATGTGCTGCTGTTTGCCTGGCATCTGGAAGAACAAGAATACTCCCTCACTGTGAGACTCCAAAGGGCCTCGTTTGATGTAAATGGGACCATTTTATTATATCAATATTGCCCCATTGAATCAAGCTAGATATGAGGATTGATACACAGCAACTTCTTTATTTTCCACAAAGGAAATGTTGGAAGACTGCATCTTTCAGTACACTTTGAATCTTCTGTGGAAGTGTAGTAGTACATATTCACCCCTCTGCTGCCCATAATTTCAAGTTAACATAAAATGTTTTCTAATGAGTCAGTTATTTACACTTTGATTTTATTTACTGCAGCAGAAAGTTCAAGTGTGGTCATGAAAAAAACTCATCCAAAGTGAACCTCTAAGAGCAAAGTTGCCTTTTTTCTCATTCATGTATGGCAGAAACTTGGGCACATAGCATTGTAAATTAACTACCCTACCCTGCCTGTTCTAGCTCAGTTCTGCTTCAGTTGTACCTACAAACAGAATCCAGCTTACAGAGCCCTGTGGGAAGAGAACTGGGAGCTACAGGACCAAATCACACTGGTGCAGATGGATCCACATGACACCTCCAACTCTCCAACATTTCCAGTCTTATCTGTTATCTGAGGAAAGCTAATTTTACTATCCTGAGCAACCATGCAGTCAGAAAACATTAGAAAGTAGGAATTTTCCTTTTTTTTTCCCCAATGTAAACCAACTCAAGAGTCTGAAAAGGTGCCAAAGGCATATCCTGATTTTCCAGAGCTTTACAGCACACACAGAGTCATTTACACCTGTGTACTGTACAAGTGTCCCAACATGAGCTCAGGAGACTGTGGGAGGATTTCCTCTCCAGGGGAATCCCTTGGGAGCAGATCAGCAGTATAACCAGTTTCAGACCAGAGCAATGGGGAGGAATTGGAAACATGAGTCTCTGAAAGCCAGACGAGGGAAAAAAGGCCTGTTGTAGGTTGCTAAAGCCATCCTTATATAGAGAACACCCAAGACTGCTCCAACTGTGGCTATTGTCAGGAGGACGATGAGTAAAGCAAGCAATACAGAAAGGGCAGAGACAAAAACTGAGTACAATCATTATAAATTGGGTAATACTCTACTAAATGAGCTTCAGCTGCTCACAAACTGGTAGCAGTCTCCATGCATTATCCACTGTATAAAGCATGAAACAGCAGGACTGGTGCTGAAGGCGTGGTGTGGCTCACAGGCACGGACTCAAATGACTAAGGCACAAATAATCCACCTCTATGGAGACGACTCCCGCACCTTTGTGAAGAAAGACAACCCTGTGGTTACAGAAGCAGTCTGACCCTTCAGAACACTGGTTCGATTCCCATGTCTCTCTGGGATTCAATGGGCAAGATAATCGAATTCCTGGCACTTCTTCCCTGTTATTAATACATACAGTATTGTGAGACTCCAAGCATATTTACGTTCATCAGATTTAAGTTGTAATAACAGGGGCCACAGAAGTACACAGACACTAATGAAATCCACAAGTAGACACTTCGTTTCACTGCCACTGCCATAATGGTAAAAAGGAATCATCATTATTAATAATGGGCAATTACTCTGAAATAGTTTTTAAAGAAGTATTCCTAAAGGCACATGATGAATTTATGGCACGCCACCAGAGCCTTTCATGGATATAAAGATGTACTTCAGCACACATGACTTGTTTTTTGAACAAGGGGAAAGCTGTCTAGTAAAATATTAATAAAGCTGAATGCTGAAACATAGGCGCCTTCCTTACAACTTTTTCTAAAACGGGTTAAAAAGCTCCAATTGGAGTGAAAATCTAAACCTTCTGTATATTTCTGTCTAATATGATCTCCTTTTCATGCTATTGGTTTTTGCCACTTACATAATACATTGCTTTATAGATTTAAAAAAAGGGTATCAAATCTGCTTAGGATTAAATATCATCTTGACGGCTCTTATGTTAAGAACGGAGATACATCTTTACCAGCATCCACCCTTAATTATGACATACGTAGGTATTAAGGAAAAAAAGGTGCTTCTCTGAGTGATAAATGGACCTGAAGATCCTTCACAACATTCACTATAAATCTCAAAAGACCATTAATAAACAGTCAGAAAAAAATGACAGTTGCTACAAGTATCTGTTCTCATACTTTGCTAATACTATCACTGTCATGTTTAAACTTGACATCTTAAATCTTCGACATGAAAACCCTTTAAGTCAAAAGGCTCATCTATTTTAAACAGAATTTCCTATGCTTGTTATTTTGAATGACAGCAAAAGGAAACAGAGCATCTTGAATTCTGTAACCTTACCTGGCTGAAAATCTTTCAGCCTTTCTCATCAACCCCAAACTAAATGGAAGATCCTATTAGCTTCCACACCTACTTGCTGGGATCTTATGGGCAAACAGAGTTTCATGTCTTCCAGAGGGAGCTGGTGGTGCTCAGCACCCCTTGACTGTGGGAGTCAATCATAACACTGCAAACACAGGGACTGCACTGCTTGTGTGCAGACTGAGGACAAGTTTGGAGCCAGCTTTCATTTAAACAGGAAAGAGTAACTGGGATTGCCAGAAGTAACACTGGATGCCTTCCTGAAGTGTCACACTGGCTGCTTTCTTAACCCAGGCTGAGAAACTGGGATGCCTGGCAGAGGCAGTTAACATCTGCAGTGTGCAAACACTGTATTCCCCAAGAGGGCTTCAGGAAAATAAATGTGGAGTGTCCATAAACCCGAGCATAAAGTGGGTTTTGTCAATGGGGCTCTGAAGAAAGTGACCTTTCAATGTGGACAAAATAATTTAGATCTTTAGGATTAGTTAAATGATTTCTTCTTAAAAACCTTCCAGCTAGGAAGATTTCATTCTGGACATTTATGTTCCTGAGTGACCAGAAATGGATTTTTCAACATCACCGCCATCCATTTTACTCAGACTGATGAAGGGTTATTGTATCAGCAATGATTTGCTGAAGGTCTGCCAACAAGCAAAGGTCAGGAAGACCCAAACCCCTCATGGATACAGAGGTAAACAGGCAAAGTTCGATCTCTCTTGAACTTTTTATTGTTTTCCACTAGATAATCATTCCTTTAGTAAGGTGTAAATGTGTTCTTCACACATCTGGCCCAGAGAGCCTCAATCTCCTATGGTTCTAGTGTGGCACGGTGGTTACTGATTACATGAAGCACTCTTGCTTGTTAATGACAAAAATCAGGAGCGAGGTGTTACCCTACGAGCAGGGAAGTAGAGAAGCAGTAACTTATCTTCTGCATTATACTTAATAAAACCTCACCCTCTCTAATTTTACCAGCAGTATTTGGGATATCACAAGCAGTAAAGCTACATTAATGAATGACAGAGCTCCAAAGCCAGGCCCTACAATAGATGGTAACAAAAATGGTCAAAGAGGTCGAGTAGGACCGATTGCTTTGGCAGCAGGGTCCACGGTGAGCACTCACCAGTGCCTGCACCCCTGAAAATACTCAGGAAGAGGCAGAGACACTCTGGGCCAGGGCTGAAAGACTCACCCTGAATTTCAGATCAGTACTAAGCTGGATCCTGCTCAGTAATGGTGCTGCTTGGCTGATCTCCTTTTCTTTTGCAGAGCAAAACCTACAAGGCCAGTCAGTAAATTCAGATGATGCCTTTGAAACCCTGGAACTGCTAAGCAACTATTCAATGCTTTATTTCCTCCTTTCCTATTTTAGGTGAAGCAACATCCCTAAATGTTCTTGTAAGTGAGTTGTGCAGAGGCTGCTGAGAGAAAACAGTGTGTGGCAGCATGTTCCTCCCACCACACTCCATCACCATCAGGCTGGACTCCTGCACCAACAGACTGTCAATGGCAGCTTGACACGGGCAGAGTTTTGAAGCTGAAAGCTCTGCTTGCTAGTTTTGAAGTGGAGAAGCTGTTATTTTTGAATCTGAATTCATACAACATCACTTATCGTCTAGGTTACAGATGGACTCAGGATCCCACACTTGGCTCCAGAGTGTAGATAACTCACACTGCGTATCTGGGGTTTGGGTTCAAGCCCATCTTGAATATAAATTTAGAATGAAAGAAATACATGCAAATACCAGGCATATTATAAGACACTGCCAGCTGTTTTCTTCCACTTACAAGACCGTTTCTGAGAAAGCAAAGTGTTTTTTCAAGTATAGGGTGGAATATGTGAGTGATGACAAGCTGGTATCCCTGAGTTCAATGTGAACCTGACCTCATTCTCAAGTTTAGGGTGTCTCTTGCTCCTGACACATGCCTTCCTAGGCCTCTGAGGCTACATTCTTTATTAAGTTTGTTGAGAAATGGAACAGTGTGCTCACAACCTTTTTTTGGATGTCTCCTTGAAAAATATCTGTGTTCTATCTGCACTTTAATGACAGCCCACTGCTTGTTTTCCAAGAAAATTCGTGCCAAAAGTCCGGATAACATTTAACTCACAGGCTGGTATACACAGAGCTGGCCTTGCAGGTCATGTTCCCAACTGAGTAATGTACTCATTATATTATCCCTGGCAAGTCTTGGAGGTTGGAATTTTCAAACAAAAGCAAACTAAATCAACTTTTGTTTTGTGATTTGATTATTTTTTAATGCTACAGCTTATTCATTTTGGTTTATTAATTTGTTGGTCCAATGGTTTTTATGTGCTGCAATTCAGAATAGGTCTCTCTCTAGTATCATGTTTTATATAGATATGGGAAATGAAATGTAAGTCTGATACAATTACGGTTGTATGCCATGCAAGACAATACCGTAAACACGACGACAGCCTGGAAAGCTGCTTAGCAAAATGATCTTAATATACAAGGCAGTGTGAAAATGTAAAAAGAATCTATAATGACAACAAAGATTAGCCATTTGCTCTCTAACCTTATTTACAGAAGCAATCAGAGGTATTCAGGTCGAGTTAATGACCCTGTCTCCAATTAATTCAATTGTCTACAAACAACACTGATGCAGTGGTTGTCTCAGAGTCTGCCACATAGTCTCTGAGGGAATACATAAGACTCCATTAAAAGTGACAATAATAATGCATTTATTACTGAAACACTATTGTATTATAAATAAATTCCTGATGTTAAATTATGCTCCACGCTTTAACAGAAATTCAATTACTGAAATAATAAAAAAGATGGTGTATTTGCCAAGTGCTTGGACTATAATTTCGCTGCTTAGTTACCAGCAGTTGGCTGTTTTGCAATTTCTTGTTCATACAGTATTTCTTTTGAATAAACGCCAGACTTTTTCATAAAAATTTCATGAACAAGTTGCAAAATGAAATTTTGAGCTTTTGAATCCAATTATGAAAGACATAACTAAATCTATTATTGAAAAAATATTCTTGAAAGCCCTTCTTGCTGTTGTTCAGCTCTGTGTAGTAATTGAGGTAAGCACAGGTGCTGTTCATTATGGGCCATTGTGCACCATCTGAATTCTGGGAACTGAGGAATTCAGAGGGTTTCAACTCTGTTTGTGTGAATAACAAACAGGCGTGATTCGGAGGTTGTTTGTACAAGCTTGCACATCGCTCTTCTGGGACTCCTAAGACACCTGCTTACCCTTTTGAAGCCAAAACAGTATCATTTATGTTCTGGCTATTCTTCCTACAATGATTTTTGCAGAAGCAACATATTTCCCCACCCCTCCTCCCTCAGGCTCCTATCAATGGCAGAAGTTAGGAACAAAAGAAAACAAAGGATAAAACAATTATCTAGCGGGGACAAGAAGCCATAGAGAAGTTCTTTTTAGCTTGATGAGATCCAGGCAAGGAAAGCCTTGTGAGAAAAGAAGAACTGCTTCTCATACTTAGCATCATTCCCACTCTCAACCAGTTTCCTGTGGTAGTCTGCTAAGCATAAAATATAATTAATTTTTTTTCTCCTAACGCCAATCTGTATTCTCTCTTTGGGGTTTGGTCATGTATTTATCTTGCTAATGCCTCTCCCATTGCCTTCAGATGTTTTACAGGGAATACACGAAGAGATGCATGCACCTCGCATCCTGCTATGTGAGTGCAAATGAAAAACTGCTGACAGTCTTCTTACTGGATCCCATAGGTGCCTGCAGCCATATGGCAGTGTGTACGCAGGTCCTGGCTCTTCCAGGGATGGCAGGCTCTCACCTCGGCATGTTTCAAAACGTGCTGTCTTGACTATATATTTCTGCTGACAGTGATTATTTACTTTGCACTTTTATTTGATGATATATTGCTAATACTTATCAGCAGAGATGTTATCAAAACATCTGGGGATGAAGTGTGTATGTGGAGAGCAGCAGCCAGGCAGCCCAGAGGAAGGCACCATGGAGGGGAAGTTCCTGCAGTCTCAGTGTTAAACTGAAAGGTACCTTTTTTTTCTGCCCTTGCACTGATTGCAGTGCAACTAAAACTGCCACAGTTCAAGTACTTCTGGGAATGTATCGAGCTGTTACGAGATGCTATCAGACTACACTCTGCAGAAGGCAGCAGGCACAAGAATTACTTGAGGATGTCAAAGATTCAGCTATAACTCAACATCTGAAATATGATTTTTCAAAACTTGCAGCAATCAAAGTTAGATGACCTATTCTCTGAATTAACTCTCTGTCAAAAGCCATGTGCAATTCCAACAACAGATCTTAGTGCCACCTGAAAGGCAAGTTAAGATCTGGGAAGAGGAAATAATCCCATACAATAAACCAACTATTAAAAAAAGGCAACTACTTTCCTGAACTTCAGAAAAGACAGGCCTTCAAGAAAGAAGGCTTGGGATTTCAGCAGGCTGGAGGGCTGAGGGTTTTACTGCAATAGAAACTGGCTGTCAGCACTGGAGAGGGCTGTATTTACATAGGATAAGCCTAAAGACTTCCAAAGGGGGTTGAGCTGGCAGAGAGGGACAAAGTGGTATCCTATTCACAGTGTCTCACTTAGGGATGAATTATCCACACATGAATAGAAGAAAAGGAGAACGAAAAGTAAAAGAAGGAAAAAAAGAAAGAGGAGTAAAAGTAGAAAAGGAAAAAAGGAAAAGGGAAAAAAGGAAAAAGAAGAGGAAAAGGCCAACAGCAAAGAAGATGGTGAAGGAAGCTGAGGGCACTCCTGGGTCCAGAACCACTTCAGGAACTTGAGGTGAAGGCCATATTATCATAACAGCTTACAGATTGAAAGAAGTTCAACAGCAAAGCAATCTATGCAAGAATGAGAAACAAAAGGAGTTTTATTGGGGAAGGCGGAAATGAAAATTACTCCAGCTTTCAAGCTCCAAGTCTAACATGGAGACTAACTCTAAGACCAACCACAAAGCTACAGAGTTTATATACAGGTACTGTTTTGCCCTGGGAGTGTGCCATGTTTCAGTACAGCGGTGTCAATTATTTGGGGTTTGGGCTCAGTGGTGACCATAAAGGAAGCTTACTCATATTCCGCAACTTGTACAAGCAATAAACTAAATTCCTGGAAAATGCCAAGTACCAGCTCTAAGAGAAATACTTCAAATCTCTGGGACTAGGTACAGTCCTGATTTTTGCTGTATTTTGTTTGACTTGTATAAATATGCACCTAGTGCAACCATCCCCACTCTCACTTCAGTACTACAGTAAGAGAGACCCAGGAGAAAGATGTTTCCTGTGGATCTTGCTCAGCTCAGTAGCTGCTGCTCACATGTGAGGGATCTGCTTATCATCTGAAGAACAGATATATAAGTGGGATGGGCAACACAACTTGCCACAGCCATTTCTTTCTTCTCAATAAAGCTGGCCAGCACATGAGGGGAAATAGAATCTATCCTTTAAAAGAAGGGAAGCATGAGCACTCACGTTGTGTGTGTATGGGATACCTCTATACCACGCCTCCAACTTGTAATACAATGCTTTGGTGCAGGACCCACAATGCCACACGTGGGAGGCATTAAACACAAAAAAGGAGATCATTTGCAAGTGTGGCTTTAAGGAACAGTCCAAAACAGGAAAGAGAAAATGAGCACTTAAAGATGTGACTGATGTCTGCAAGAGGACAGAACTAGGAGAGAGAGCTGAGGAGATACAAGAACACAAGAGTAGCCTGAGCCAGGGCAAGAGAAGCAGAGACTCTCTTGAACAATTTGCCATTGCTGTTTGGAGAGGAAGGAGTAGCCCAGAGTTTGTGGACTGAGGATGCTTTTACATTTCACATAGTCCTTGACAACATGATTTTTTGCAGGTATTATAGCTAGGTCGCAGTATGGAAGGTATAGACATTTGGTCCATAAAAAGCTTTGGGAAGACTTACTCTGCTCTCAGATTCCTGCTAGAGAGACTTAACATATCACTCTATCACTCCTTGCTCCTGTTTAAGACTCTCCCTACTCTGCAGACGTTTAATTCACTGAACATCTTCTCAATGCAGTCAGGGAAAGCAATGTCTCACCATTCTAACCTTTATGTCAGCACAGTTCTGTATAGTTCTTGCTCAAGCTGAGCTAGGACCACTGCACGATGGCGAGGAGGGTAAGTTACTCAAATGTGGGATCTGAAATGAGGCTTGAGATGCAGAGAGATATGGGGAGGATGGTGGCACTGGCAGCAGTATGGGCAGATTATAATTACTTAAGTGGCAATTTGGCTGGGAGACCAGGATTAACACCCTTAACTCAAATTGTTATGAGAAAGCAATGAAATCTTTAATGGCCAGGACCTATGCTTTATACCAAATCTGAAGCAGCAACTGTTACAGCACAGTGGCCTCCAACACAACGTAAGGTCATTATTTCAAAAGTGGCATTGGGACAGCAGACACTCTGTCAGGTCCATACAGTGTCTGCAGCACCCAAGGGACCCAGAGGGTCATCCCAAGCCCTGCCACAGCCCAGCTCTGCGCAGCCTCTGAAGGCTGGAGGAGAACAGCACAAGTGGGCATGGCTGGGGGCCAACAGAGCATTTAGCTGTCCTTATTCCCACAGCAGATTCACATGTACTGCAAAGTAGGCCTAATGAGGGAATGTTAATTTAAATCCTTTCACCAGAGCATAAGGGGGCTGTAACACTGACCAATTGTCGGCCTACCGGGCTTTAAAACCTCCATACGCCGCAGGATCAGAGAAAGTTACTGACATGATAACGTCTAATAAATCAAATAAAAATGGGTATCAGCCAAAATAAGTTCCTGCATGTCAGATATTAAATATGACTAATGTTGTTTGACAGTGTTCCACAGAAGGTGCACTGGAGTCTCACTTCTTCCTTATCATTATCACAGAAAGAGAAAGGTAAAGCACTGCAGGAATATAAATAATTTGAAAAGCCTCATAGACAATATTCTACTGCGCGCCTCATTTGCACTTAAAAAAACCTGCCCTACAGACCTTATGTACTTTTAAGATTCATCTGAAAGATACATGAAGAAGTCTTCCAGTCAAAAATGTACATATTTAATGGAATTAGATCTCTAGGCAAGAAAATGTCAGAAGAAAAGGAGAAATATTAAAGTGAATGCAGGGTGCTCCTTTCTAGTGCTTTCCTGCTTTGATAAATATCTTCTGGGATGTCATTTACTAGAAAGTCATGATTTAAAAAAAAGAAAACTGCAGTATAAAATATACTCTCTTTATTGCTGAAGTAAGTCGCTATTTTCATATTTTCCCTCTGTATTCAGCTTTTGTCAGCCAGAGGCCTTGATATTTGCTTTTATATCATCCCCATTGAAAATGGAGTGATTATTGCAAAATATTCAATTGCAGAGCTCTTCTGATTACATGGCAAGGGGAGATCATAGGAATCTGTACTGCCACAGCCTTGTCTCTGCCTTCCAGTCTCATGCGAGGGCAATCACACTTTAAAAAAAAAAAAAAAAAAAAAAGAAAAAGTAAAAGATCCTGATTGTAGTGTTCAGTAATCACCTCGGGCCCAATGGGCTTGAAAGAAATCCTCTTTATTCTGTCACATCAGCTCCAGCTGCCTGAGCTGAGCAGCAGCTGAGCATCTGCAGTGCTCTTCACCCTCCACTGCCAGCAAGGGGGAGTCACCTCAAAGCTCTGCCCCAAGTACCAGCCTGCAGAGGCCCATGGCCTGATCCTGTCCTGCAGTCAGGCAGGGGTACTACCATCTATTGCAACTTATTTGGAGGCTCTGGCGCTCCATGGTGATGCACAAGGTTGTACCACAGATCTTCCTCCCAGCAGGACTTGAGAAGTACCATCCTAATTAGTTTTCTATGGAAAACTAAGCAGAGCTCTTAGAAATTCTCCCCCAGGATGACCTGACAAAAACAAATTCTCATTAGAATCAGCATTGCTATGTTCAAGAAAATTTCAAACTCCCCTCCAAAGGAACACATTTCTATTGGGAAAATTCAAATAAAATATTTTGAGTTAATTTCATCCACAATGAAATATTTTGTTTCATTAAACTGACTTAAAATGTTTTATGTAATCAGTTAAGCCCAGAGTGCAGTCCCTGCTGAGAGGTTTAGGTTGGCTGCATCCTGCCTATGGGGGATGCCTTGTGCAGCGCAATGCAAAGCCAATGGAACCTTTCGATCAATTTAATAAAAGTATGTTGCTTTCAAGTCTGTCAAAATATTTGATTTTGTTGAAGATATTTATGAAAAAGCACTTAATATAGCTGAATTCACATGTTTCTGTTTATTTTCTTTGAAATGTCACTTTTACAGACTACACTAGAATTTTCCTCATTCTTATGCACAACCAACAGTTATGTGAGTTTTTTTCACATGCCTTCACAAAAAGACCAAGCAGAATCTGCTAAGAGTTTCCAGGCTGTTCTCTACAGGCTTTGCAGTGATGCAACCATTACAAGTGGCTACAAGTGATTACCGAGTCATTTTTTCTGTACGCTAGCGTGTCATGCAGGATGTATATTACACATAGGTGAGAGAACATTTATTCACATATGAAATCTTCAACTAAATGTCTTACTTCAAATTCATATACGTTTCCCACAACAATTCACCAAATCCTAAGCAAAACTATTAGCACTTCTTGCTTCCGTAAGGATTTTTAGCATGTTTAAATCTTGACACCTAGGCTGGAAAGTTTTGAATTGTCTGATCAGTACTACAGAGATTTTGGGGGAAAAAGGCAAGCATGGAAAATTAGGATTTCTATTTCAAGTTTGGTTTTAGGCCACGGGATTAGATTTTACCAGAGCATTTTCTCCTAATGCTCCTCCTAATTTTCTCCTCTCTAAATAAAGAGTGCTGCTGCAGTAAAATACAACCAGGGGCATCCAGGATACCATTTATATCCTGTTAAATGCCTGCACATGTTCATGTCTAAGTCTCCCACATGTGTATCTACCATACTGATAGTTTGTCACAGATTTACTTCCCAGCGCACAGGGGGAACTCACCCTGTAAATGTCCACGCTTTATCTCCTTGAGAGATGTTCCCTCTTTTCTGGCTGTGCTGACCCTTTGGGTAACAGATGTTGATCCTTGAAGCATCCCTGTCATTGTATCAGACTGTATTGCACTGCACAGTATGGTCTGCAGCTCAGAGAAAAGTGGTTTCAGGCTATTCACAACCCAGCCAGACACTTCTGTATAGTTATACTTGCTTCACATTTTAAGAATTTTTTTAAAATGCTGGGTGAAGGATTGCCTTTTGCAAAATGAGAAGTGTGAAGGTCCCACCGTAGCTGCCTGGGACACATGATGTGTGTAGGCATGTGTTCAATCCCATTTGCTTGTTTCCACAGAGAACTCAACTACAACTGCTTGTTGTGGAGGAACTGATCCAGCTCACATTAACTTGACTGAGACTTGGAGCTGATCCCAAACCACACCCCCAAAGTGCTGCTGCTCTGAAGTACAAAAAAGTAATGCAAAAACACCAAACTTCCACAACTTCACAGGGAAATGTCATACTCTTGTTCCATCTCTCAGTTCAGCTCTACTGGAAGTATTCACAGCCTTATGAGAAGATGCCATCAGATTCTTTTGGTGGCTGTAAAGTGGCTGAACTTTACCTCTAAACATGAGCAACAGATGCATGTCACTGACACAGTCCCTCAGTCCCATTCTTCATTGCCAATACTATCTTTTAAAGCAGATGTTAGTACTAAGAAGTCTCTTTTGACTGTAAGTCCTAATACTGAGCTAGAAAGAGACTTTTTTTTTTTTAATGTCATAGATATTTCCTCTACTCAAGTTGAATTATCTTGGATTACACCAGAGTGACTCCTGTTTCTTCTGGCCCTACTTGTAGCATGTACTGCTAAGATAAACTTCGCTATGCAAGACAAACTTTTATTATATTCTATTAAATAAGTAGTATTAAAAAAATCAATCAAATATTTAATTGGAGAATTAGCTTGCTTACCCCAAAGTCACAAACTGTTTGTCTTCTCTCTATATCTCATACCTCATGGCTTCAGCTGTTAGCCCCTCTTCTCATCTCACCAGCTTTCCCTGTTTCTGCAGTGTTTTGGAGCAAAATTCTCTGCTGGGGCAACTCCAAAGAAATGAACAGAGAAATGCCAGAAAAGGTTTTGATTCATGGGGCAAACCCTTCACTGGTGTGAAATGATGCTGACCTAATGAAGTCAGGGGAGATGTGCTACTTTACAGTAGCTGAGCGCTGTGCACAAGGTCTGTAATGACAGACCGACTATCAGTGGCATCCGTGTCCCTTTGCTTCCAGCCTGTGGACAACCTTAAGTTGCCAGGAGAATTTGCTGCTGCTATTGAACACTGAACTTCCTTCACATGCTGGTTAGCCCAGCCAACCCGCCAGCTGCAGCACTGCACTGACCTTCTCCCTGATGTGGCTAACAGAGACCGATGGCCTTGTGCTAGCAGAGTGCTCTGGCTACCCACAAAGCAGGGCAAAGGATTTTCTAGTGGCATTTTTAATAATTAAGATTTCTTTTTTCCAGCCTGCAGCAAGGGACACTGCAAGAAGTGGTAGCAATGATGCACACCAGCCTTCTGCTCATTAACATTCACTTGGGGAAAGAGATAATTTGCCTTTGTCTTTCTGAGTCACGTTGAGAAATTTATTTCAGTAGCATCAGACACATAAGATGATAAAAATGGTGCAAATCATGTAAAGCAAAAGAAGGTGCCTTAGCATGATTTGAGTTTATACAATGAATAAGGTTACTAATTAATTGTTAAAATGCTATTTGTAATTGTTCCTCTCTGATAAATGGATTAGAACAGATGTTTTAATGAGCATTTTTTTCTCATTGTTTCAGACACAAGAACATGTACAAAACTGAAAAAAAAAAAGTGGTGATGCAGAAAGCAGGCTCTGGAGATAAATGGAGGGTTACGTAAGACAAAAAAATGCCACACTTACTTCCTGGAACAGAAATTGTCCAAAGAGCCCAATAACTTTCCCAATATGTGCAGTAAATGATGACATGAATGAAATGTATTGTTCATAAATGTAGATAAATAATGCCTAATCACTTCAAGCACTCATTTAGTGTTCTACAGCCCAGGACTTGAACTGCTGAGGAGCGAACAGCAGCAGCTTAGGAAACCAAGAGCACAACTTGATGTCAGCCTGAACCTGGGGCAATGGCATGTCCCACTGCGGAGCTGCTGGAGGCCTGTTCTGCTTCATGCCTGGTGCCTGCGGAGTCCCAGCATGACAGCAACTGGGAATCTGCATGAAGAACAGACTCTGGCAATACCACACAGAGGCAGGCAGCAAAAAATTGTTTTGCTGTACCCCTGGACAGCCAGGAGGTCTCCCAGAGCTGGCCAGCTGGGCATCCTCGGTACGGTCAGACATCTGGAAGGGAACTGAAAAAGTGAAGCCTCCGTGTTTTACTCCATTATACACATGTGGACTCTTTAGGACAACCATCAGGTAGAGATACTGTGATCAGAACCTGATCCTGCATGACTGAACAATCCCTCACAATATCCCAGATCTCAGA
The DNA here is from genome assembly GCA_035583155.1 of Acropternis orthonyx. Classification (NCBI taxonomy): domain Eukaryota; kingdom Metazoa; phylum Chordata; class Aves; order Passeriformes; family Rhinocryptidae; genus Acropternis; species Acropternis orthonyx. The sequence goes on from JAWWEU010000138.1 coordinate 13,947,380, forward strand.
GAGGTGCAGGAGAGCCGAGGCTGTGTCCCATTCCATAGGCAGTACAGTGGAGAGCATCCCTGGGCACAATTTACACACGTGCACAGCCCCCCCCTTTGCTCTCCCCAGCCCTGGCTGTGCTCCCTGCACTGGGCTTTGGGTCCCCTGTGGTGGCACCAGCAAGGAAAATGGGAGGCTCCCAGTGCCTGGCAGCACATTACCCCTCCACCTCCCGTGTCCAAAGCTCACCACCGAGAGGTTTCCTGGTGACACAGCACAGGGGTGTCACCAAAGGGTAAACAGCATCAGGCCTCTAATCGCCCGTGTACTGCCATCTGAAAAGAATCCTGTAATATCAATTCTTCCAATGGTATTAAAGGAGGCACCATTACTTTTCATTTGTTCAAAGTAATCTGATTGCGTGTAACATAGCTAAAATTTCATTTCCTATATCTTTATTAAAGCAGTGCCACTCTTCAAAGAGAAATGTTAGCAGAAGAACAAACAGAAATGTTTTTTATTGTCTAGGGTTTTTTTTAAGAAAATGAAGAAAAGAAGAAGGTAGACTGGCTCCAAATTAGCTTCTAATCTACCACAAATCATGCAGATTTTTCAGTAAAATATTGAAGGACTTGCAACTGCAACCTAATCCAGTTTCCAACCTTTGGGGGTATTTGTTTGTCTGACCCAAGCCATTCTGGTTGTTCAGGTCATCTCTTAGCTCTTACCAAAAGACAAAGATTACACATTAATTCAAAGGGTGTGTACAAGACACTTGTAGCATTGAATGGGTGTTGACAGAGCGAAATGATTTATTTATTTACAGTGTTTTCTTTGTTTTGTGAAATACGACCTCCAGAATGCTCTGCTTCTACTATCCTGCACTGGGACGCAATCATCTTCTAAGAAATATGTAGTTATGTGATACAAAGATGTTTGAAACAGGGTGGCATGCTCAGGTGGCATTTGCTCACAGAAACATTCCTTTTAATGCTTTCCTTAGTGTCTTTACTGTGTGTAAAGAGAAAGTATCAAAACTTCACTGACAAAATATTATGACAATATAAGAAGGCAAGCCTCAAACGATGCTCAGATTATTGCTGACAAATGCCACTGGTCTGACATCACCTTGCTCAGTAGTAAATTAACTAAGGAAGCGCTAATTGACTTGAAGTTAATGAAGACTATATTGCCTTTCAATAATTGGTGTTTGTTTAGCTACTATGATTATAGCTCTCTCTTTCTAGTTGAGCAATGGCAGAAGTTCCACCTTTTACAAGTTTTAAATCCCTGTAGAATTGACAGAAAAAGCTGTAACCACAAATTGGTTTGCAATTTTCCTCTTTCTTCCCAGCAAGCCCTGTATGGTTATATTACAAACCTTGCTTCAAACAAACTGCTTCTGACTTTTATGATCCTTTTGTGATCTAAATGGCTATCTCATAAGATATTCCATTGCAGCTTCTTTTTCAATTGCTTTTACTGTGAAATGGCATTCTGGAGATTTCTGGGGACCATTTCACACTCTTATGGTATTGATTTGCTAAACCTGATGATAGGTTTATATTTAAGATGCAGTCTAGTATATGAACCAAGTGTAAAGCTTATGAAGAGGAGATTCAGGACTTTCAATAATCCCATTTTCTTGATGGCGTTTGCCTCTTTAAAGAAAGTTACTGTTTTACCCTGAATTTCTGAAGGCAGGTTGCTGTATAGACTGTTTTTCTAATTGTCTTGGAATCTTTCCATTACACTAAATTATAGTCACAGGAAAAAATATGGAGAAGATGACTGCTAGGAACTTGTAACTCTTCTCAACATAAGGTCAGAGCAAATACACAATGGCACTTGGGAACCTAAATTGAAAAATGTATGTTAAATTGTTCCCAGAGTTCTCACTTGTGAGGATGGCAGAGGATAGATTTTCTCCTGGGTACACTTGAAAACTGACAACAAAACTAACTTCTTTGGGCTTTGGTGTTGGAGATAGGCACTTTTCCTTAAAAGACCAATCATTGTACAATGGTTACAGGCCAAGGAAAAAAACCTCTTTTATGGAGTTATAGCACAAAAATGACTCAGAAATGCCTTTATGCAGAGAATGATGTTTAATTTTCAATTGGGCCAAACCACAGGCCCATGGTGCTGCCTTTACTCTGGCAAACGTTATGAATTTAAGAGATGGACCCAGGTAACTCCAAATTAGTCAAAATAAAATAAAAAAATCAGGCATGCACAAATGCAGTGAGGAACACCCAAAGAGCAGGGGAGCGTACCCACAGACTTCCAGGACATTGTTTTTAGAAGACGGATTTAGAAAATGTTATAAATATGAACATTAATGTACATATATTCAAGAGAACATGTCTTTGCCAGTGTTCCCCAAACACTAGTGAACTCCTTCCTCTGGCATGGTGCAAAAGTAGGAGGGTGAGAGTCTGAGACAGCGTTTGGAGTGGAGGCAACGTTTAGGTCTCTATACATCCACAAGTGGCAAATTAGGGAGAGGAACTCAGAAATTCACTGCAATGGAGGATACAGGACAAAGGGAGTGAGGGATACTTTACCCTGCAGACAAGACTTTTACAGGAGTCATTCAGAGCTCATTGGCCATAGCACAATTATATGCCAAAAAAAAAAAATTAAATGGTTCTTTTTAAAAGAGAAGCTGGAGAATGTATGCTAGAATATATGTCTAGAACAATTCACAACATATATTATTAGAAATATTATTATTGAAATGTGTGGATGAATTTTGGAGTACGTGCTTGAGTAATGATATGATTGTATATGACTGCTGAGCGAAGTCCAGATGAATTGGTTGTTGATATTAAACAAATGAAGAAATTGCTCTAGCAGTATCTGGAATGAGTGAAGATAATGCTAGTTAGAGCTGACCAGGGTCAGCTTTTGCTTACACAACAACAATCTTGCGCACTCATTTCTAAGTCTGGCCTGATGTCTGACTTCTTTCTCTCTGCTTCCAGCCACTTCCACTTTTGGGGGTTTTTTTGGCTTTGTTTTTGCATATCTGTCCCTCAGTGGTGTAGGGGCTGCACTAATCTCTTAGATGTCACATAGACTAGAAATTTGGGGGTTTTCTCAATATAATTTTTGTGACAAAATAGGTACATACAAAACTAAAGAACTGCCCACTGCTGTGAGAACATTGACAGTGGGCATTATTTAATGAAATTCATATGTGTGTTAGCAAAGAGACAATCACTGCTGTAGAGCCTTTAATTGCTGGTGCAGGACTTTTGAAATGTATCACAGGGAGTTGTTTGTGCATTTCTGTGACTTCCTAAATGGAAGTTTCACATATGTGCAAAAAACCTGGAAAGTTCATACCCTCCAGGATCTTCAAATTTCCATAAGTCCTGTAGGATGTGCAGCCATTTCAAGAGTTTAAAGGGTTGATCCCTTCTGGTAAGCTGTCCTTTATAGACCACATAAATCACCCAAATCATCAGCAGTATTGTATCTCTTTTTTGTTATAGATCTGGTAAGAAACATCTGCCAAGACTAAAGCCTAGCTACTTGCCACAGTAACCACACAATGGACACAAACATTTTAGAAGGCCATGAACAGTCTGGATGACAGAACAGGCAGTATGTTTGTTAAATTAGCAAATAACACCCATATGAGATGGTGTACAAGGATTTTGGAGGATGTGTCCAAATACAGAAAGATCTTGATGAAGTGGAGTTAAGATCAGAAGAAACAGCATAAAATTCATTGTGGACAAGTGCAAGGTACTACAGTTTATAAGGAAAGTTCAACAACAAAAATACAAGGTAGAAAATGACCAGTGAGGTAGTTTCCTAGAGAAAGATCAGATGGTTATAACAGATTACACACTGCACACCAGTCAAGAGTATCAGGTGGCTGCAGAAAAGTCAACCACTCTCTTGGGATGAATAAATAGAAGCATAGCTTGCAAAATCTATGGCATAATTCTTCTACCTGATAACATAGGTATGGGTTAAGTTAAAGTATCTGTTTACCCAGGATGGCTGTTGGCACACTGGGAAATAAAACTACATTTTGCATCTCTGTTTGTACAACAGAACCAAGTTCTGTTTCTGAGGTACATGAAACCTGGATATGCGCATCAAAGATGGGAACTACTCTCTGTAGCAAGAACGTGGTCCCAGGTCTGTTCTGTGGTATCCACACAGGTGCTGAAGAAGATTTCTGCTGAACCATAATCAGAAAAATTTCTTGTTAGCATCTAACATGTTTCTCTTATTGGTAGATACTGGTAAGACAGTGTTCATTTGCCTTTTGTTTTATATATATATATAAGTACCTTAGAAGCACACCTATATGCCCTAACATCCTACAGGTTTGGCATACCCTCATCTAATACCCATATTCTTGTCTGACAGCCTGCCTATCTGTTGGCTTCATACAGATCTATACAACCCGGATCCATACACCTGGATACACAAGAGGTAGCACCATACAGTGTTTCTGTCACACATCTAAAACTTTCACCTTACTTTTGCATCTCAGGTATTCTTTCACCACATGAAAATTCACGGTGCGCTGAGATAATTTTAATTTATTTTTTCCCCCAACAGTTTTAACTGATTTTTTATACAAAGCATACTGGGCTGTGTGTAGTCAAAGATGTCTTTGTCCCGTGCACACGTGAGTTGTGCACACAGCCACAGCACTGCAGAAGGCACACTTTGGAACAGTCATTAAGGTACTATATCCTCTGGGTCAGCTGAGAATAAACTCTAAGTAAAGCTGGCAAGAATTATTCTGTGCTTTCCTCTGTGAAATATTTCAACACAGTTTTTAAAGACTCAACCAAACACTCCCAAAGCAAATTAAGCAGATGACATTATCCTTCCCTCTTGACTTCATGCCCTGAAATGCTGAATGGAGACATCACCAGGGTCAGATTCCCAGCTCCAGTGACAATACAGTGACTGAGGATCAGTGCTTGTCAGCAGAATAAGAATAAACAACACATTGTCAAGGAGGGACCTGACATCCTGGTTTTGAGAACACCACTTTACAAAGAAGCATACTATATGTAACAGTAGGAAGGTAGTTTGGATGAAAAACCTGCAGAATTTGTTAAACTGAATTCACATGTAAGAGTCTCTTTTCTCCTAATGCCTTTGTCTGGATATGCTGGCTTTCTTATTTTTAGCAAATCATACTCCAATTATGCTTCTTAAAATAACCAAAGACACACAGAGCATAAAAACTTTACCTTTAAGATTAAAAAACTTTATGCAAATACACCAAGAGGAGACTGAACAATCCAAAATACGCAATGTTAATTTTCTATGGCTATTCCAGACAAACATTAGCAATACACGGGCTACTTTTCAATGTTGGTATCAGTATCAAAAGACTGGAAAATCTTAAAACACTGAAAGACCATCTGTGCACACTAGCAACTGCCAAATTTGCAACTGTGGTTTCTTCCCTGCTAATTCCATATTTTCCTGATAGATTAATGGGCACCATTTATCCAGAATAAATAAATGTGGAAAGCCCGCCTTCCCCCTTCACTGCGCCTCATCATTTTACTGATTTCCCCCACACCACTGAGCATATTAATGCAAGTAAGCCACTGTCTGGATTCAGAAATTATCACATTTGGTCGAGAAGGAATGCTTGGCATTGCCAGCTTCTTTACAGACTGAAAGTCCTTGAAGTTAAAAAAAAAAACGTATTCACAGAACTCCAGACTACAGTCAACACAGATAAAGTGCAGTTGAAGGATTTTTCTTTCCTTTCCCTGACTTAAATGTAACCTATGTGCAGAAAGGCATAGATATTTTAAACATACTACTCCTGTTTCACCATGTGCATTTATCTTATTTCTTTTGAGAGGCATGTCAGACACATATATTTAGACTTCTAGCTTGCTAATTTATGCCAGCTAGTGTAAAATTATAGGTTTGAGAATAAAGTTGCAGAATCAAACCTTTATATGTGCTTCGAAGGAAAATTTTCTACTATATACAGTCAGACTGCCACAATCCACAATTTACTAATCTATTCACTTAGCAATTTGCATTCCTGCATGCACACAAATGCATTCACAAACATACATCCTTCACACAAGAGAATGATATTTCAATGAGCTCTCATATTATTCAGATTACACTGATTTCTATAAAATGTAGCTGTGCTGCCTTATATCTAATAGTGTGTTTTATCTACAGAAAGTCTAACTACATATATCTCACATATTATCTGTCACTTGGATGATTCTATTGTGTGTTCATGGGGTGCTAATTGCAAATTTGGAATGCAAATGGTATATAACCTTGTTAAACACATTTCTTTAAGAGGAAGAGATATGCCTTTGCTGTATGTCTGCTGTCCCCACTCACTGTAGCTCCAGGTTTTGCTAAGAGGTATCAGCTGATAAAGCCTGTTGGTGCATTTGCTGACATATCCTATCCTGAATGACATTATCATATTATATCTAAAAAAAAATAAATTGCTAAGGACTGGGCATCCCATTGGCAAGACACGAGCATGCCACATGCCAAGGGAAGCATGCACTCTGTGCATTTGTAGGAGCAAGGCAGAGGATTGCTGCTGTGCAAGCTCTGACAGGGATGTCTGCTGAAGTTCTTTGCTACTTTCATAATAGTCTCTGTCATCTCTACTGCCTTGTAAATACACATCAGGTTAAAAACAAAGCCTGTAAATTCCTCCAAGTGAAGCACAAGTGAGGAGCCACACAAGCTTCTTAATCCTAAGAGACAGAAAAGGAAGGTAGAGAAGCATAGGTTCACTTTCAGCCCAAAAAACTAGCAGAGGAAACATTTTGGTTATATTTTCTACTAAACATATTCCAATCCTTACTACACTGTCATTTCTAGTATGCTAAATCAGCAATATGAGGTTTAAATAACCTAAATAAATTACTAAAAAATCAAGGAAAAAATGTAACCTCCTTCTCTCCAAGGCGCTTTTCTTGATCTTATTTATTTTTCTAAATACAGATAAAAAGAGGCAGTCTTATTCTTTCCTGACAGCTTTTTTGAAAGCCTGGACTTCATTGGAAACCCTTGGTTTTTTTTTCTCCACTGCTTGAAACACTGTGCTGGTTTTATTTCCTATTTGCTTGATTTTTGCATATATAAAATCATTAGTTTTGATGCAATTTCTTTATATTTACATCAGCATGATGAGCAAAGTCAATCATATATATATCCATAAATTCATGAGAATATGAAATAGAAACTTTAATTATCACTTAAGTAGTAAACTCTGATATTAGTTAAGTGAAAGCTTAATGGGGCTCAGTGGGACTTAAGAAGATGATGAAGTATTTTTTGAAATAGGGTTATTTCCTGAAGACCATTTATGGCTTTTACAAATCTGACTGGGTCCAAAGCGACAAGCACCAAGCTATAACATTTAAGGAGTTGAAGGAAGACTATATTCACAGCTTTAGAAAAACACTCACTGCACTTGCTTGTTCATGCACACAGTGGCAATGTCATAATTTTGAAGGGAACTGGTTATTCAGTTAAACAAATATATCAAGGGTTAGGAAGAAGAAGAAAAAAATCCAACAACCCAGAAGGCAGTTAAAAAAAATAACTAAAATCGGTAAAAAAAAAAAAAAAAAAAAAAAAAAGGAAGTCCTCACCTCAGTTATAGCTTATCCAAGATTTTATGGAGGGAAGAAAGCTTGACTTCTTTGAGCCAATACTGTTTACAGTTGCTGCAATGAAAATTCTAATTTTGTGCTCTAATGAACACAAAGCGATCCATAGTCAACCTTGGCAAAACTTAAAATGACTGTGTAATTGAAGTGACTTTGTCACATTGAAAAAAAAATTCACAAAATTGTAGGAAACTGCCAAGAAATAAAACTAGGGGATGGGCAGTCTTGGGTATGGCACACAGGCAACCATATCATCTTTCTGCTTGGTACATGTAGGGTTTATAAAGCTGTGAGATATCTGTCTGCAATCACTCTTCTTACAGCATATTAAGTCTAATTGTGAATTACAGCAAGTGCTTCATGGTCAATGTGTGACCCAGAATTTACTTTTTTAAAAGCACTGCCTGGGCTGTTACACGATCTGGCACAAGCCTTATGCCTGGGAGGTGCTGTATGGAGAGTTGCCAGGTGAATCTCAATTCAGGTTGTGGGACACTGGTGGACTTTCAAAGGATTCCTCCATTTTGTAAATCTTACAGAGAAGGGGCAAAAAAGAGAGAACTGGGATCGCAGCCCGCTGGGGAGGATAGAGCTTCAAGCACTGGAATGGGCAGAATATTCTTCAAGACACCAGATTTCTCCAGAAATACCCTGGATGGAAAAGGCAGACACTTGTCTCGCATGTTTATGCTTATCATGATGCATGTTCTGGGCTTTTTACTCCCTTCCCTATACCCTGAACTTCAGCAGGGCCAAACTGTCATCCTCCAGTGGGCAAAAGCCCTTGGCCCCCTCCAGCTGCCTACATGGACAGCTCCCTGTTGCCCAGGAGATGATGGAAAGAAGAAAAGTCACAGGGAAGTAGCAGTTCTGTGTCAGTGACGCACATTGATATTTAACAGACGCCATGCTGAAATACACAGGGACCCATTCATATTCCAAGTCCATATTCTCTTCTGATATAACTCCACTTATAGAGAACTTGGCTTTAAATATCACAGGTTTGGTTTCAAATATGACTGGACAAATATTTTCTATTTACTTCCCACAGCAATGACTTCAAAAGCACCTGCATAAGCCCTGTAAAGAACGTTAAAACCATCCCCAAATGCAATACTAATGCTTTTGAGTTATCCTGAATGATCTGGGGATTGGGCACCTAAATGTCTTTAGGAGAAATAAATAAATAATCCCTCCCCATTTTCACTGGGTTAGGAATTTTCCCAGAGATCAGTATGTCAGAAGACTTTTCACAGTGCTCTTTGACTTGAAGGACAAGTCTGATTTGACATGAAGTTCCATTACGAAGAAACTGTTACTTGTGATGACACTAGTTATTGAAAATTGAAATGAAGTGAGAGGAAGCTAACACCAACTCGTATGAAATTCTGCTGTCTTTGAATGACACAGGGAACTCAATATATCTAATCATCAAAGTGAAGCCCATTGGGAACCGAACTACAGTTGTATTGCAGAAGGTTGCTACTTGATTGCTAGACCCAAAAGTGCTAAGCCATATGCCACTTATTTCTATGTCTAAATAGCTTACTGTGATTGATACTGAGGGTGGCTCTCCTCTTCGCAGTGAAACAATCATGAAAACAACAGGAATTAGGGAACAGAGCATACAGATTATTTTTTACAATCCTAATTTTTAACCCTGTCATTTCCCCGAGCTGTAATTTAATTTTTAATAAAGTCTAGTCCATGCTCTTTTTTTCCCCATGGCACAACACTAGCTTTTGCACAGACCTTAGTGTGCAAGCTGCACCCAGTATTATTTTCTCTCCCTACTGTTGGTGTGAGGGAAGACAAGCCTGATTATACAGGTTCAGTGTTGGCCTGGAGTGCAAAAAATTTTCCTTCTCTCTTCAGAAGGAATTTTTTTTCCACCGTCCTTGTGCCAATCTCCTTGATTTTTCTTCCTCACTAATCTGTCTCTCTGAATCAGCCTTTTCCCAGCGCTCCTCCAGCCTCCCCACACTCAAAGTCGCTCCAAGGTCAGCGGAGGGCCCTCGTACGCGGCGCTCCGTGTCCCTCCTCCCAGCTGGAGGCGAAACGCGCTCTGTTTACAATATGCTCAGTTTCCACTTGACGAGGCCTGGAAGCCGCTCCATAGATCTGAACTCGGGTCCCACAGTCAGCGAGCACGGCGCTGTCACGATATGACCCCCTCCTGCAGTTAAAGAGCCAGCAAACTGGCAGGGTCTGATGGACGAGCCGACACCTGAACTCGCATTACATCTGCAATGTGAGAGCCGTGTGACTCAACACAGCCTCGACACAGAACACAAAACAAAAATCAGCTCCGACACTACAAGCATCTCCACTCCAACTATGCTAATCTCTTCTTTCATCCATGATCTTTGCTAGTCACACAGCGTTACAGGGAAAATGTTCTGCACTTAAAGGAATATCTGCAGCTTCCCTGCCACTATTAATAAAAATATTTAATGCTCTTGTTAGGAGGCGCAATTTGATTACTGAACTGTTATCCAACAAATCCTGAAAACAATTCAAAGTAAATTTCCCTAATATGTCTATTTTTCTATCCTGCCAGAAGGGTTGCTAATGAATTTGCTGCTTGAATGCACAGACAGATTGGGAACTATAACTGTGCTGGCCTGGGCAACATGGCACTGGCACCAAAAACCTATTTGTACCCATGCAAAGTTCCCTCTAGAGTATGTCTCTCATCCAGAGGTGATTTTCCAATAAAATCAGCCTCGATTATTGCAAGCGCAGGAGCAATCCCTGAGGGAGTATATCAGGCAATTCAATACTAGGAAATGTTGTACTAGGCAAAATTAACCTTGTAGCAGTGTTATTTCCTGAAACGTTATCTAGCTTTTGCCTTTCTTTTCTATTCATTGATCCTAAATGACTGGAATTTTTTCCTACTTCTCTCATTTAGCATAAGATCATCATTTTTTGTATTTGTATTTAAAAAAAAAATAAATGCTTGAAAGACACCTGTTTTATTTCACTTACTTGCTGCCAAAGTAAAGGACAGTCTGCTGCACAGCAGGCATGGTTTTTTCGGGTATATAAAAGGTGATAACAAGGACTACCTTTACTCAGTCCTATTTCCATGACCATGCAAAACAGAGGAACCCTACTGGATTTATTACCATGAGGTCACAAAGCCAGAAGGAACAAGGAAACTTGATCACCTCTCACACCCAGATGTAGGAGAAATGCCAGTGAAACTAGGGGGTTTTGAAGTCCAAAAGAGAGCAGATCCAGGCCCACAGATTTCAAAGACACAGTTGACAGCCTCAGTTAAGTCCCACTGCATCATAACTATATCCACTGCCTCTCACCAGGCTCTCCAAGGCAGGGATCTTCATCTGGAGAGTGGTAGAACCTAAACAAACCATACAGTCATATACATACTCCAACACTACTTATAGCTATGCTCTGATTATTTGCCTTCCAGCAACACAAAAAGGGCACAACAGTGAAGTTCAGGGGTATGAGATCTGCAGTCTGGTTCCCATGCTGGACCGAGCGAGCTGTACTGAAATCACCAGCACAGGTTCTCCCAATTATACCAGGATCGGGGACTTTCCTTCAGTTTTCCTAGCATTTATTTGTTGGTTGCAGTATCTTTAATTGCTCAGAGGCAAATTTTTAAAGCATTAATATAAAAAAGACCACAGATAATTAGAGAATAGTTCTTACTTGATGCAATGCCCAAAGCAAACACTTAGAATGATGGTTTGAATAAATGCTAAGTAACATAAAATTAAAAATAATAACCAAGAAAAATTATAAAATCTAAAATTATCAAAATTACAGGATGAGTAGGGAGAGATAAATGGGTACTCCTTTGATCAACAGTACATACACACTAAAACGAAAAAAAAAAAAATTGACCTTAACTAACTGTTTTCTCATCAAAGAGAGTCAGGCAAAATAAGGTTTTGCTTGGCTCAAACTTTCATTTTTCCACAACTTTTAACAGCGGACCTAAATTTAATCTTGACAAGCTGCATCACAATGAAGGTGTAAAAATGTTTTGAAAAATAACAGAAGTGACCCAGTTAAAATGAAAATACTTTTTTTCCCCCCAGCTGCAAGACTCCTGACAAATTTTACACAAATGCATGATTAGCCTTGATCAACTGGCATATACATGTCTCTGTAAATAAAAACATACAAGAGACAAGGTTTCTTTACCTGCCTGAAGTTCTGTGATGGCCACTGAGCACCGTGCCTGGTGGCTGCGGGGCACCTCGTGGCTGGATACAGCCAGTGGTGCTTGGTGTTGAAGGTGTGCACTCAGATTTGTAAGAGATTAGACGAATGAGCTCTCAGAGTCTGTTCATCTCATTGTCTTGTAAGCAAACACCGTACACTGTGCAAGCCGTGTGGTAATTTAACCATCCACCATAAATTACACAATCAAGTCAGAAGCATTTCACTATAAACAACAGGCACTGCAATCGTTTGAAAAACGCGTGTTCTCTCTAGGTACCTGTTGTGGTGCTAGCTGAAAACCTTAATAAAGCACAAACTATTTTATATTTCAGGACTTAGCCAATGTGACTCATTTGTACAGTTTTAAGTCCAAACAAACTGCTAGTCAACTAAATTATAACTTATCACCACAGGCTACAGACTTTTAATACATTCTGTGGTTGGAACAGGACTGATTTACTGCTTTAGGCCCTGCCAGTAGTTATCATGCATCATTTCCCTAGAAATAAAAATAGCCCTACTGTGGTTATCCTTTGGACTGATAAAAATTTATCTAACAAGATGTGTCAGAGGAACAAATTCAGAAAATAAAGGTAAAATATTAAATAGACTTATTATTTTATGTCTAAAGTACTACATCTTCCAGCTGCTGTGATGACTTTGGAATAAAGCAAAAGGTATTGCAAAAAGGAAAAAAAGATCTAAAGCAGCAATTGAGCTCTGATAAAACCACATGGGGATAGCTGAATTGTCAGAGCTTTCCAAGAGTCAAAATTTACATAAAAATCAGTATTTAGGGATTAATGCAATATCATCAAAAAAGATTTAATATGTGCGTTTCTTTGCAAACAGTTTAAAAGCAGGAGTTCTATAATCCATTTCCAACACTAACCTTTAACTTGTGAGAGTAAAGTAATCCTTTGCAACATTTCTAGAGTTCACACTCTGCTGAGGAAACACAGCCCCCCCCTAAACAAAGCTCGCTGGAAATCAGCAGCAGCCTGTGCACGCTGGTTTCACAGTGACACTCCAGGTGCTGACCCTGCTCTGAGTTCTGCGTGTCTGGACCCACTTCACCACAGGGCCCAGACTGCACAACCAGTGGCATTTGGGGGTTTTGTAAAATTCTGGAGAGACTTTATTGCTGGTGCAATAAACTGATTCCATTGACGAAACTCTGCACCTGTGCAGATGCTTAAGTGGACAGACTAGGAGGATCAGAGGCTAAAGAACATTGTCTATAATTGCCTGTAAGAGGGCTTTTTCCTGGATTTCTGCTGGGGATTTGAGTGCTTTTGCATGCTAGACTTAAAGTATTAAAACATAAATATGAATGGATTTCTTTGAGAAATGAATATGGGCAGGAAGTTTAGGCACTATGTTATAATGGATTTTTAGAACTAATTGAATTGGTGCTGTCTGATTTAGTAGTTTGCCAGGAATAGTCTGAGGAGAGATGTTAGGAAGGTTGGTTTAGAAGCAAAGACAACCAGGTGGCCATGTGGAAACTGCTCAGGAATTTCATTAAGAATGAGTCTTAGCAGGTTTGGGGTTTTGTTTCTTTAGAAGTGGTTTAAGACCTTTCGCAAATGTCCTTTAGATACACTTACACAAATGTCCATAGGTACCTGTGGTCCACAGCTGCCTATGTATACATGCATGTACATAGAATCACTGAATAGTTTGACCTTTTAAAGGTCCTCTGGTCCACCCCCCAGCACTGAGCAGGGATATCTACAACTAGATGAGGTTGCTCAGAGCTCCCTCCAACCTGACCTTGAATGTTTCCAGGGATGGGGCACCCACCACCTCTCTGGGCAACCTGTGCCATTGTTCCACCACCCTCACTATTAAAAACTTCTTCCTTACGTGCAATTTAAACTGACCCTCCTTCACGCACGTACGTGTATATACGGCCATCCTCCCATACAGTTTTTTAAACTAGACATGACACATTTCTTTTCATCTCTTTTTAAATACAGGGCAGGAGGTAACCTGCAGTGGAAAAGCTGAGCATGTGTACCAACCGCACTCTGTCCCTTTCGCACCTCTACTGGGTGCAAGTGTCTGATCTGACTGGTTAAAAACAAACCAACTTTCAGACCTAGCCCACTGGCCTGCATTTTTGCCAGTGGGAGCAAAAGATCTGTTAATGGTTACTGCTATTACAGCATACATTAACTGACCCTCGGAGTCTGACCTGCTCGCCCTCCTGCTTAGTGAGTCAATAAGAAAATCCTTTGGCTCTGCATGACTTGCTTAGACCTCAGACCTTCCATGCAGAATAAGGTCTATCCAGGGAGGCAAAAACAAGGTGCCACTCCAGCTGGTAAAACAAAGATATTTTTAAAGTGCAGTCACTAGAAACAGGCACTCCTATTCCATGTATAATCAAGGATGAAAAGGCCACGAAAAATACCACTGCGCTTTGCAAATGAGAGGTCAATTGAAATGTCAAGATATCAAATGTTAATGGATTGCATTTCCAATTATGGTCAGGACAGAAAACCATACCAAGTCAAGTCCGATGCCCTTATGAGGAGAAGATGAATTTTATGGCAGGAAAAGACAATAAACACCAGAAATCTCACTGGTTAACAAACTTGTGGCTGATGGAAAACAAATATATTTTGAAAACATAAAAAGCAGCGGGATTTTAACACAAGCTATAATCCCAAAACATGTATCTGGAAGTCATTAAAACTACAGCAGATTTAAGCATATGCAGGTGTTTGGGGAAAATGCCATATACTTTCTATTGAAGATTTTAAAAGGGACTATAAAAGAAGGGAATATAAAGGACACTGAAGGAAGTCAATGTTTTCTTCCCCAAAGCAAGAAATCACTTCCAATATTCTCACAGTTCTACAGCATTTCATAGACTACATGACTACACCTCTAAAAGCATTCATTTTCCATTTAAAAATGCTGATTTCTTTCTTACAAAATCCTTGTATTTCAAAACGTTGGATGACATCAGGTTTTAGCCAAGTCATTCTTTCACCTGCCTGCATTTTCCCAAGGAATCCATTTGGCCATTTTCATAAAGGACTGCAATCTGAGGCATTTGTTTGGAGTGACATTATATCCAGTACTTATTCAGAAGGGCATTGCTATGCAAAGAACTCATCTCTTTAGAAGGAAAACCTTAAAAGAACCTGTTTATCTTCCTAACCACTGTCTCTGCCCAACGAGCAGACACTTCCCAACTGCAGAGAGACTTGCCATGTGTCTGCATTAGCTCACTGGTGGGCTCACACAGTTGGAGAGAGATCAGCATTATTAGCAGCTTTTGAGTAGGAAGATTCCTTGGTTTATACAACAGAGGGATGCAATATCAGGAATGAAGAACAGTGACTTATCATTTGCTCTTTTGCGCAACAATAACTACTTGGACGGCTTCCAGAGAACATATGAGGAAAAGGGTTTAAAACAAACAAAAGACAGTATTTTTTCACAGACTATAGCGCTCAATGATGTTGTGGGGACAGGAGGTATACACAGATTTTAGAAGTTATTTTGCACAGAAAATAAGTCCATTGGTGCCTCCTCCACACAGATGTGTGGTTATGGAAGCGCAAAAAGCCACGTGCAGGAAGGTGGGAGGATACTCCCCATGGAGGATGCCTCCCTAATTGCTGTTCTTTGTCCCCCCCTTCTGCCACTCTTTGGTTGATCTTCAGTTCATGCTGGCTGCCAAGCCAAGTGCATTTGTACCTGAGAGTTGGGACTAACCCTGACTAGACCTGGATATGAGGGGATCCTGCAGCTCAGCCCACTGACATAAGACCAGTGATGTGGTCCAAGTTAACATGAACATGATTCCTCTAAGCTTTACGCTGATGTGGGCTCTCATTGTCTACACAAGCCTGGAAAAAAAAATATCTGGGAAGAGTGATCATCAGTTGGGTTTCAGAATAAAGCTACTACGGATTTATAATGGTATCACTGTTCTACCCCTCTTCCATCAAATCGTAGGGTATACAAAAGATTAATTCCTCTGAATGTGTCCTAATTCAAAACAATTTCTCATGTAACAGTTCATAAACTCTTCACAGAGTGAAATTGGTTAAGTCATGTTATCTTTTTCAGACTCAGAGAGAGGAACAGAATGATAAGGACCAATAGGTAAGAAAGTATCTAGGACTTTACATCCAGGAAATCCCTTTTCTACCACAGACTCTCAATGTAAATATGGATAAAACCAATGGGAGAAAGCAAGTGCTCCTTAAATGACAAGGGCAGGAGAGCATATATAAGTGAAATTTAATGGATTCTGCAGTTACGGAGGCCACCTTCGTGCCACATACAGACAGAAAAAGGTCTTATGCTTTTGAAAAAATTAACTGCATTATTTAAAAAAAAAAAGAAAAAAAAAAAGAAAGAAAAAAGTCAGTTCTGCAGACACAGAGACTTCTCAGCTCTTTACTGTGTGCTTATTTATAGCAATATTATGTCAGATGATGCTACCAATACATAAAGATGAGATCTACGGATGTCTTGTGCCTTGCAGTGCTCTAAGCAACATGGTATTGAGACTAAGCCTTCTGAAGGAGCCAAGTGCCACCTGCATCTACTTTGGCCATCAGGAAGTTCACACCAGTTAGTCTAAGCACGAACAGACACTTGGACATTAAGAAACCAGCTGTTTGGCTGCTTTACTGAACTGTAAAAAGAAAACTTCCTTGGCTTTTTCCTTTCATAAGTGTTTAGTGCTGGAGGGATTCAAGAGAACATAAAAGAACAGTAAACTTCCTACCAAACATTATACCAGCAACATTAATAAACTGAGCAATGAAAAGTAAATAGACCATTTCAACAGAAATCTTCATCATGCTCCTAAACTAATGTGTTAAATGGTGGCACTATTAGGCTCTGTCCAAGGGCTTTATATAAACCATAGTCTTTAAAAGGGAGTAATTTCTGCTTCCAGTTTTGGGACACAAGAACTATGCCAGCGTAACATAAAAACAAGGAAATTTTTATGCTAATGACAACTGCAAATATTTTATATGTATATATTTATATATGTAAAAAAATTATATATTGTAGCAGATGTCAAATGCAGTTAGATTCAACTCTACTTATTAGTGCATGGCTTTTAGCCAAAAGCAATTCACATTTGCAGAAGTGTACTATCACATATGTCTTAATAACAAAAATGTGTTTTTAAAAATGTATGTGATAAGTCACATATGGTAGAAGGAATCTGTACAGCTTTCAGCCCTTATGACAATGGAAGCTACTAACTTTATTTTGCATAGCTGAAGAACATTAAAATTCAAGTGAAATTCTCCTTGACATTTGAGAGCTACAAAAGCAGTGACTAAAAGCTAGCCAAGCCTGAGCTGCACTAAGTGTGGCTGTGGTGCTTATATAAATGCAATCCATGGCTACTACTGGTATCTTAAAGACACTATTCTTTCTTTTGCCCTGAGAGCTAATGTTTTAGGATAAAATAATAATTGTATACAGGTACCCTAAATAGTTACATGTCAATTAAAAAAAAAGTAGGCAGTTTTTTCAGCTATTTTGTTATGCAGAGTGTAATTAATAGGTATAATGGATTCCCTAGGGTACTAATTGAAGCTGCCACCATGAACACAAAGAGAAGTTAAACAACCAGTTGGGGGAAACATGACAGGGTGAAATACACACATGTAGGTGGAAAGAGCAAGACTGTCCATCTGGCCGTCTTCCATTTCAAAATGTTACGCTTACTCAAGTCCTGTAAAAAATCATTTAAGCTAAATCACCCTTTCTCCCAAACTCCAAAATCTTTCTGGTGGATTAATTTGGCATCAGTGTCAAATACATGCTGTTTAGTAACTGCAATGCTCAGTGTCTGTCTTATAAGTGGGAAAACTCAACTAATTTAAGTCATTATTGAGAATTTGACTCAAAATATATAAAAAAGTGAATGAATGACAGATGATTATTCTGGAGTTGTTCCCCGGGACTTTCATCACCTTGCAACTCCTGGATCCTGTATAATGTGAGGTGAGAACACAGCCCATTTCACTCTCTATTAAACAACCACCAGCTTACAATGACTTTAATTCAGCTTGCACTGAATTAGAACTAGGCCTATAGGCAAGAAAGGTCCCTTGTCTTATTACAAGTTTCAAGTGTTATCAGGTCCCTGCTGGATCCTATTTCTAATTTTTATCAGACTGAATGAAACATAAAGAGAGAACGATTTATGGTCATCTGACATATTGCCTAATCACTCCAAGGAGTGTTCATACACGTTTTGTGTTCATTTTATAAAGTGTAAATGACTATACATGATGGAAGCCAAGTGAGAAGTAGAATAGTACTCTTCTGTTATGTGTGCTAAAGCACAGTGCTCTGTGAGTCCTGTCAGTGCATGTTCTTACAAATAAAAACCCACCCCAGTTCCAAAATTCAGTATGATCAGCAAACTACTATGAAAATTAGAACATTTACTCTGTGTGTAACAGGAGTATAAAGTTACTGGGACTTTGTTAAACTGCTATGATCACCTACTGAAGCCAAAAATATGTGTTTTTATTGGTACATAAGAGCCCATTAGGACTGGAGTATTCATTATTTAAACAGAATAACTGATGCTGGTAGCTTTAACTGAAAAAGCCTTTTCTCAAAGAGTCAGGACATCTATACAGCTACTTTCTTAATTCAATGATATATGGTTGAGTGTTGCTGCTAGCAGCCTAAGATTTAAGAACTTCTCATAAAACGCCCTTGAAATTGCTCCCTGGTAGCTTGCTCATCCTTCACAAAGCCGTACTGTAAAGAGCAGAAACATACATGTGCGAGTGGTGTGAGGGAGATGTGCACACAAGAGTGAGAAAGAGCTCTTTATCAACAGGATGGCAAAGCCTTGAGACATAGGTGCAGAATATTCCCATGTGTCTAGAAATTATTTGGCACATTCCTAGTGATTTCCTCCCTGTCAGACCTTCTAGAGCATTGCAATTAAAAATCATAATCTTTTTAGCATGTACAAAGCCCCCCAAGGCTAGGAGAACTATGTATTGGGTATGATTGTGATTATTTGGCAGCTATTCGTAGACAACACATTAATTCGTGGAAACTGGATGAAACCTGGGGAGTGCAATCATTAGGGACACATGAGAAATCAAAAACTTTCCTCAATGGTACTGACCTATTGCTATGATTAGGGGCAACATGAATTCTATTTTCTCTTTCATCACCCTTCTTACTGTCCCAGCCTTTTTAGCCATTGTATTCAACAACACCATTAAACTTGCATTTTCAAACGGATGTAAAAATAACTTACTTTACAGGAATGTTTCTCAATTTTGTCTTTTCAGCAGCCTGTAAAAAGAAGAGGGGTGGGGGAAACAAACCATTGAGTGCCACACCAAAGCACAGCCAAGCCACAAGCAAACACCAACGCGTGGGAGCTCTTCAGCAGCGCACACCCCACAGCTGGGGCGGGGGCTGTTCGGAGGGACCGTGCTCAGGGTTTGGGACACTCCTGCCCCAGCCTGTGATACCAGTGTGCTTTGTTTATTTTTAATGGCCATGAGTATTATTTAGGAGCCGCTTGCTCAGGGCTGTTGCTTCATTTCCCGCTCTGAGCTCTGGCCCCGTTGTCACAAGCTATCTGTCCCTATCTAGAGCAAGAACAGCAACAGGAAAAAATAAAGGGAAGAACGGACTCCATTTCCAAAGCAGTTTTTATTCACCAGCAACAGAAAAGGGCAAGGAATGACCAAATGTTCAGATCAATTTCCTCTCGTGAAACCTTTGAGAAAACACACTCCAAATCATCTAAATGAGTAAATCTTTGGGCCTCTCGGCCTGCACCACCTCAGACATGGAGCCTGGTTCCAGTTTATTGCTGAACCCATTGATCTGTGTACAGTCCATTTATCATTCATGAAAAGAGCCAGTGATCTTCACAGTATATTAGAAGAAACAACTCAGATCATCTGTCAACGGCCCTCTTATTTCTGTTTCCCTCTCCATGGGGATTTCATCTCCTTCGATTCTTCTTGAATTAAAATGTTGCTAAGCAACACAGCTGGGGGCACCGATGGCAGAGCCGCACCAGTCTATCACACTGGTTAAGCTGCTCGAGACATTAGTGGCGACTCTTTCTTTTAATGCTTCTGTGACATAATTATGTAATCTGAACCGACCTTACAGCCCACTCCGGTTTTGTTAGAGCAGGTAAATAGCATTCTAAAGGAAGAGGGCTAGAAATATCACCATCAGATAAACTAATGTTGTCACATCCTTTTGGAGAATTCCTCCCAGTGTTTGCAGAACCAGACTGCAACAGATTTAGACGTGGAAAGCAGTCAGATGGTTAGTGAGATTACAGGCACGGAGAGTGGTGAAAGGCAGAATTAAGACAACTGATCCATAAACCTATTACAGGAAGGAGAATTTTAGTTCCTAATTACCTTCAGAGATACTTTTATACAGCCTACAAAGAATTAAGAGAAGGGTTTTGGAGAGGAACTTTAACCTCTGCTAGGGATGGAAATAAACTGGTTTCTACGCAGGAACTGCTAATAATAGTTGTTCTGAAAAATGCTCACATAAGCCTTGACAAATTAAATCCTTTATGAAAACTGATGAACTTTTGAAATGTCTGGGACCTGCACAACTGGGTTCTAAATTTTGCCAGAATGAGTTTTCCTCTGGGCTCTGCAATGGGGCTAGTTTTTCAAAATACCTGCTGTTTTGGCACTTTTGCCTCCGTTCATAGCAAAGGTAAAATCCATGTTTAAATCCATGGAAATCCCTAATAATGAGCTTAAAATCTGGGACAAAGAATGAGAGCTTGTGAGAGCTTGTATGGGGCAACAGCAATCCTTTGGGCTGACTCAGCATGTGAAGAAAAATGTGTTTGTTTCATTTGGATTATATTTTCCATGTAAGGAATAAATCAATGAATGCATGATAGGAAACAATTACATTAACTGTACAGTAGGGGTGCTAAATAAAATCCTTAAACCTCAGGAAATACAAACTTCAGATTGCACAAGTGTTACAGACCCAAAACTAATTATGCTCTCTCAAACAAGCCTATGATGAAGTGAGGTCCCTGCCTTAATAGCGAAGTAAGTGAATTGTGTCTCCTTCCAAAAATTCTCTCCCAAATCTCCCTTTTTCCAGCAGCCACTTCCAAATGCAGAGTCAGAAGCACGTTATTAAGAAAGTTTCTAAGTAATAAACGACATGTAACAACACGCAAATGCTTAATTTAAAATGGATTAAAACACATAAAAAATGGCATTTCAGTTTCCCAAGCCTCCCACTAAATGCCAAGTTGCAGCCCCATCCTGCAGGAAACTAAAATTATTTTTAAAGCTCATAAACACCCACAATGTCGAAGTTCTTTTTGACTTTACAGTGATATTTTGCTTGACTATATACCAAATAGCTGGACCATAACAGTTCTGAGTTCAAGCACGCGAAACTTGCATCTAAATCAATTTTTCCCCCCTGAATTATTCAAAAATCACTACACAAAACCTGGTATGAAAATAGAGCTGAAGAAGAGAAAACAGAAGAATGGAGAGTGTCTAGGATCACAGGTAAATAATGATAATGCAGTCGATTTAATACAAAATACAGCAGAAGGTATTCTGGAGAGCATGTGCGTGATGGTGTGAACTAAACTGTTTACATGAAAGATTAAAGAAGATGAAGATATTTCAGGGAGTGAGAACTGGCAATATCAAAGTCATAGAATATTAAAGAACAGAGTCTAAACTGCTTGTTTGATTTTGACCACTTAGCTATATCGATGGCAACTGTTTACCCTGAAAGAAATGTAGCAGCTTTGGGAAGTAAGAATTATAGGTGTATTTTATTTTCCTGGATCATGAACATTCTAATTCTTTCCTCAGATTTTTAAATGGAGAATTTCCACATTTTCTTTCCTTTGTTATGAGGAAAAGGCATATGCTGGAGGGAGAGTGTCCTCCACACACATGCTTGCATATACAAAACAAAAAAACCCCACTGCAAATGCTCAGGTTAATCTACATGCCAGTCTAGTTTAATCTTGGATCATTAGGAAACTGGTCATTTCCTATTACAAACGATTCACTTTGCCTCCGAGTGGGATCACGCTGATGTTAAACACAGCACAGAATACACCAGGGGTTCTGTCTGAGAAAGAAATCCAGGATCTGTCCTTTTGCTTTTATTTGTCTTGTAGGTGTTGCTCATTCATTTTTCAAAGTGCATTTGTTGCGATATCATGAGCATGCCCAGTGGTGGAACATAAAGGAAGGCAAAATCAAAGTGACACTGAGTAACTCTACATGTAAAGCTTTGATGCAGAAACATATTGTTTGAAAATGTTTGGTGTGCAGCAGGTCTGTCAATTAGAGCTAATTATTTTTCTCTGATCAGGAAGAACGCAATCTTGTTTTAGGCAGGTTTCTTTGAAATGTACGTCTTTTATATAACTTCATTATAGGAAAATACTTCTTCCAAATTACTTCTTTTCTGGGCTGCTTAGCTATTGACTCAAATTGTCTGTGCTGAGTAGTTCTCTCTGCTTTGATAATTAACTTTTGATCATTACTGAATTTAGCAGCTCTAGTCAGATGTGTTCATAGCCATCCTCCTCAACTATTTCAGTGTTCATTGCCTTTAATCTTTGAACAAAATGATCTCATTGAGCCTCCATCAGCCTCGCTACTCAGTTAATAATTCCTGTTTCTCATCTTCATGACAGAGTTTGATTTGTTTTAGACTTGATGCAAGCGTTTGATTATTAATTTAAGATATTTCAAAGACAAACATGTTTTAAGAGTTATTTTTTTTTAGTCTTATACTCCTAGGCCTTTACAAGTAAGAAACTGGTTTTAACTTTGCAATGATTCCTAAACTTCATGTATTAAACGTACTATCTAGAAAGAGAGCGGGTAGGAGGTCCCTAAACCACGATATATGTGCCCTGAGTGAGAGATGATGCTGCAAAAGACTGGAATGAAATTGGACTGGTATAATGTAATATTCAATGGGTGTTAGGAGAATTACATCATGGGACCTTTGCTAATTTTGAGCTTGAAAACATGCATTAAAATAATTTAGGATGATTAGAAAATGGAAGCCAGCGTGAACTAGACAATCATTCTACTTTAATTTGTAATTTTCTTCTGATTTTTTTAAACAATTATGGTCTCTCCATAATTGTGCTTCTGCTCTCTGAGACCTTATTTCAACAGCTGACTCCAATGTTGAATAAGAAGGTAGGAGATGAAGAATATGTGAAAAGCAGTAAGACACAGAGAATATTTGCCCAGGGATGTTTTGCCATGATTTTTGTAGCTGTGAATGACTCCCACCTCTACACCTGATTTTGGTGTTAGCTGTTTTACCATTTGTTGAAAAACCACCTACACTGTGCTTTACTTGTTCTGCAGTGTGGATTTACCCATGAACTTGTTAGCAGGTATTTAACTGTCACACAAAAGATTAAACATGGGAATAAGCACAAACAGCTTCTAGATTGTGCTCAAGGACTACAAAATGTGAAAAATTATGCATTTTTTCCACACTGCCAATTAGCAGACTGGCTGTAGGACAGAATGGACCAGAAAAAGTACTCCAGTCAGCACAACTTTTCCACATCACAAAGATCTGATGAGAATGAACTGACAGGAGGATGGCTCAAAAACAAAAAAAGGGAAAACAGTTGGCATCTGCAAAAGGTAAATTATATTTTTGGTGAAGTATTACAAGGGAAGTGTCTGCTATCCAAAGAAAAAAAAGTATTTTCAATTGCATAATTGAAAATCCAGGAATTTCATGGAAAAACATTTGATTTTGAGAAACTGAGATTAGACAAAAAAGTTCTTTTAAGAATGCCTCCTCACCTGCTTGATCCAGAAGCACTGATCAGCCACCTAGGAAGGCAATTGTTGAGCCTCAAAGCACACGGCAGGGTGAGACAGATGACAGTTCACGCCATTGAATGTGTTGCCAGAAGGGAGGCCTTCATGCTTTAACTTCTCCCCTTTTTCCACGCTGCAAATCTAACTCAAGTTTATCTCCCAGTTTCTAACCAGCTCTGTCTGCTTGGGTGAATAGCCAAGCGACTCTACACAAATAAGTTTATTCCCCACCTCGCTGTTCTCCTGTCCTGTAGGTATAGAAGAGACTCCTCAGAGACTCAATTCAACAACACAAGAAAAACAAAGACACTTTCTACATTTAGTTGAATTATATATATAGTTATATCTCTACCTATATATCGCCTCCAAGATTATAACTTGTCTTGGAAGTTGCACCATGCCCTTATATTTATACAGAATGCCTTGCCTATGATCCTAAATAATGAACTGAGAACCAGGACTTACCACCTGCACTGTACTGTGCTCTGATTCTGTGGTGCTAACTACGCCTTCCTGTGGAGCAGAAGATGGTGCATAGCAAACAAACCACCCAGGATTGTGCTGAGAATCAGAAAGCCCAAACCCAAGGACTGACAGGTCAGTATGTGATGATACATGTATAAATATGTGTGTTGTGTTCCCTATTCTTTTCCGTTCTTTACTTCTTTGGTTACACTCTCCTCTACCTGTCCCCTAATGTTAACAGAGGAGATTGTATTTCTTTCACGCTAATTGCCTTTGACATGAAGTTGGCAACCTTGTACTGGAGATTCTGTGTGATGTTCTGATGCAGTCTCACCTCGAGGACAAAAAGCCCAACATTACTGTGTCCAGGACCAAAAAAAATGGAGAAGATACTCTCCTTCTCATGTTACAATTTTAAAAAATGAGTATTTTTCCTTCAGAAGTCAAATATGTTGGATGGATCTGCTAAAATCCATTTTTTGAAATACCAAGTCACCGAGCATGTGGTATCCACAAATCAGACCAGTTCATTGAACTCTCGCTGTGTATGAACCACAGAAAGCTCCCCATCATTGCTCTGAGCAACGCAGTAACCTTCATGGCTTCACAGGGAGATGCTCAGCAATACTTGAAATACTGGAAATTTCATTTCAATTGTTGCAGTGGAGGCTAGGTAAAATGAAAAACAGTTTAAGTGACCAAACCTGAACCAGCCTGTCTGTGGTTCAGGAGTCACCTTCACCCTTGATGTAAGCGAAATGCTTTTAATTGAGCAACAACACAGACATATTTGGGTTTCTTGTCAATATTTTTTCCCAAATACCTTTTTTCCATCAGGCCAATGATGGAAATCAAACTAAGGAAGTGTTCAATGAAAAATGTGGCCACTTCCAATTCTTGAAGAACTGTTCTATGTTTTTAAAAAAAAAAAAAAAACTAAGAAAAGAGCTGCACACACTGAGCATGTGCTACTCCCTTAGAGGGGCTTGGTTGCTTGTGTAGCCATACCTGAGTTGGATTTAAATTTGCTGGTGTGGGTACCATAAACACTGTTGCTTTCGCCACAAGGTTTCAGATTGCTCAGTGTCTTTGGTGAACTTTACAATACGAACTACTGTAATGGCTATCTGTCAATGAAAGGATGCATTGCAAAGATACCTAAGGCAACATGTATCCTTGTTTTAGGACCTCAATACTAAGTACCTTGACAAAGGAGGCTTGAAACAGTGCCCTCCTTTCCCATAAAAAATGCTCTTGATGGGAAGTTGTTATGTGCATTAATTTTGACTCTTCACCAAAGGAGAAATTGTAATAACACCCTACAAATTCTGCTGATTCTACTTTTGAAGTCCTACAAACACCATAGCCTACTCCAGGTGACCCTGCCTTGTCAGAGGGGTTGGACCAGATGATCTTCAGAGGTCCCTTCCAACCCTAACGATTTTGTGATCCTGAAGTATGACGGTCAAGTTAATTTTAAAACACTAACCAATGTCTCATGAAGTCTAGTAGATTCAAATGCTCCCACTATACCATTTGACTTGGTCACTGCAGCGTTCTATGGCAGGTAACAGAACTACTGGCTGGAGTTAGGCCTGATTTTTCATAAGAATTGTTTTATTTGGAAAACAATTATACATCCCTGGTGACAGAAGAGGTTGGGAAAATTGTACTGAATGGACCGTGTTTAAGAAAAAAAAATCCAAATTGAAATTCTGGTTTGAAACATCGTTTCCTAGTAAATAATTTGTTACAGATTGATTACAAATGACCATGGCTTAGTGGATGATAATGCTATTGTGAAAATATATAAAGGATCTAGCTGGGAATAGAACTCAGTATTTGTCATTGTCTTATTTACTGATTATTTTTCTAAAATGTGTGTTTGGTTCAACCCTCCAGATGGCTAATAAATAATAAAAAAAATCCACTATTTGCTGGGTTTACTCCACAGCCGCATTTCAACGTGCTAATTGCATGATTAAAAAACTGAGGAGGCAAAAGAAGCACAGCAGAGGTCAAGAAACATTTATAAGAGAAATAAAAAGTCTTCTCTAAACTACTTCAAGAAATAAGCAGCAAAAGGCTTGTTTGAAAGAATATCCTGTGACCTTACCATCCAGCTGCAGACACTCACCACAACCCGTGTATTCTTTAGTTTCCAAGTTCCAGCAGGAGAGCAATCCTTTGTATCCCTTAAATGTAACCTGAACAGTGCTGATATTCTGCAGTCTTATACTACAGTGTGTAGATAGATAGACAGTCAGACAGATAAGGTGTACTTTTAGAGTGAAGTATCTGATTGTTAATTTTGCCATGTCCACATGGCACTTGCTGTGCCAAAATGGAAAGTAGGACAAGCAGACACCTCAGAAACAGCCCCTTGTACCCCTGCTCATTTGCAGTTTATGCCCTTAGACTGTCCTTTGTGGCAAAGGCCTTTATCTTATTCCTCTGGGAGTCCAACCTAACCCTGCTCTAAAAAAATGAATAGTTCCCTAGGCCTGAGAAGCAAAAGGGCAGTCACAGAGTACCAGCAGTGGCAGTGAATTGATGTTGCTACTGTTTGTGCTGCCCATTTATTTCCTTTGCAGTACTGAAGACTTTAAGGATTTTAATTTATACCCAACACTACATCTCTACTGAATGTTAAAACTATTACAAGCAGGCAGCAGAGACAACAGAAGTAAACACAATGAAGTAACGTTTTGCTGACCTCGGTCCAATTTAGTACATTGCTCAGATGACTTAGCCAATTACTAAATTGCACAGCTCCAAAAATTATACTTAATAGTATTGCCATGAAATTGGTAATTTTGTAAAGATGGCACACTCTCAATGAGAGCACCCTGCTCAAATCAATTGCACTGTCACAGTGTGGTCCTGACCTGCCCCTGTGTGCAGGCAGATCTGTCCTGGGAAGATTCATCCTGCCAGCACAGAATGGAGCACCTCCAACCCCAGCCAACCTTGCAGTGGCAGATGAATTAATCGTAAGAAAAATTAAGGTGTTTAGTTTTCATTACTGCTCTCCTTCTGGAATACCTCCAGGGGAGATCAACTTTCACTTCTTCTCCCCTTATTCTGGCTGACAGAAGCTAATTACTGGATTTATCATGCCCTTTTCAGCACCTACTTTACACTTGTTCTGGCCACCTATGAGTTCCTCCTTCAGCCTTCTGCAATGCTCTCTGTCTCAAACCCAGCACTAGCACTATCCTCAACTGGTGTAAAAAACTCCCAGGAATTCAGATTTTGAAGTTCACAGATGGTTACTTGGGTTTTTACAGAAGAGTGACGCTGCAGATGGCCAGTGTAAGAAAGCCAGACACTTTCTTTACCAAAATGCTTCACAAGACATTCATGATAACAATCCCACTCTCCTTTTGAGGAGAAAAGGAAGATAAATGTGTCCTCCGTGGTCAGATTAGTGAGTGTTGAGCACTGAGGTGGCCTGCAGGTATCACAGACTCGAGATATTTTTTACAGGACAGTATGGCCAAGTCTGGCTTTTCTCTAAACAACAACAATGTTGGGGTTGATCAATTATCTCACCTGCTGCTGCCTCTGCTTTGTTGCCAAAACAATACAGGGCTTTTGCATAAGTAGCATACACAGCAACGGGCCCTGGGGAAATACATTTTCCTCCACACCTGTAATAAAAGCTCCTTTACAAAAAACTGCGTGCACAACCATGCATACACACACAGGGCACATGGCCCATCCTGCGGACTGAAAGCTGCATCTCCCTCCTCCCTCCCAGTCCAAAAAGGCTGACAGGTCTCCAGGGTCTGCTCCTTACAGCTGTACTGAGGAACAACCTTTATTTAACTAGTGGCGGAGGCATCAGGGTTTTTAAGGCTTTCCTCAGGGTGAATGATGTCTTAGTGTGGCTGACAGAGCCTGGCAGCTTCAGGCTGGTGGCATGAAAAATGAACCCAAGAGCAGCACCTGTTAAAGAGAGCACTGAGGGGCTATGGAGTGCCTGCTTACTTGCGGAATTGAGGAGAGGACTTCTGGAAGATATATCACGTAAAACTTCTTTTCAACTAAGGCATTTCCTTCCCACTTTGTTAGGACTGCCTGCCAGCATTATCTTTTCATGTATTATATTCTCTACTATGGTGGAGGGCTTTTGAGACTCTGAGCTGCCAGTGTCAATTCACAGCAACTATGGAGCAGGTGAGTCGGTGGGAGGGATGGAGCTGCTCCAGCTCCTGTGCTGGTCTGGGCAGCTCCTGCCACAGAGCCCAGGTAGGAGCACGGCTGCAACCTGCAGGGGCAAACTGCCTGCTGATCTGTAATACTGTGCACTCTACAGCAACCATTTTTCCTGAGGGTTGTAGTAATCCCTTTCCTCACTGATGGATGGCCTCCACAATAACAACAAGTGTGGAAAAAAACAACATGTGATTCTGTGAATTTGAACAAGTTAAAAGCTTTTGATAACACTGTGTATTTTAGTGGTGTGCCATGCTTTCTGCAGAAAGCTCAGCCCAGACCTCAGAGTGGTTACCGAAAGCTTCTGATGATAAACAAATTATATGAACCTACATTGTTATCATGTGAATCATAACCTTATATATGTCAGTCATCAAATTTCTTAAACCAAAGATTTGCCTAACAGAAGTTGGAGTATTAATTTACACGGTTGATGATATATTGTTATTTCAACTAGTGTTGTGCAGAATAAAATAATTTGAATATCAAATAAAATGGACTAAGGTAGGAAGGAGGGACATACATGCATGAAAGGATTTTTTATGGTTAAAGATTAACAAGGTGGCAGAATGACTGTATTATCCTAATAGTTTCTGTTTTCATTAATGGCTTAATGAAAACATCGCCCTGTGATTATAAAACATGACTGCAGCTCTTAAACACTGGAATGTGTGTTCTTTATCAATACACATGCTTCTGTGGCTACAGCTGATGCTGCACCACTCTGGGATTTCAATGGAACCCAATAACAGATAAACTGTTTACATTAAAAGACTCTATCAAAGTTATTTTGCACCTAGTTTCATCCTAATCCATCTGATTTTTCTATAGCTTTGACAAGATGACCTCTCTCACTGTGTGTGCAGTATTGATGTCATTACTGAAGAGCTGTTCTTCAGCCTTTCTGCTGATAACAAAGTAAATGGAAATGTAGAGAAACCTTGGGGAGGTAAACAGCTTGTTCAGGACACAGCTAAAAATGGGAAAAATACAACAGGAAAGGATATCTATTGTTACAAGGAAAGTGGTCGCTGTTGCACTTTAAAAAGTGTTTACGTGATACCATGAAGGCGTATTATACCTTAGAACTTCATAAACTTAAATAAAATAAATTAACTTGAATAAAGTCTGAAAGCTCAGCAGGTATTATAAGAATTCAAAGCTCAGCCTGTGTTTGATCACCTTTTTAGGCTCAGATACAAAGTCAAACCTTTTGAGTGTAATTGCCTAATACTAACCTAGAAAAAAAAGGATTATGTTTGTGTAAAATACAAATGATAGAGCAGGGCCATGAATTACTTGCATGTCATGTGTTTGTAGGGTTATCAGAGAAGTGGCAATAAAGTGGTAATCACTAAGAGAAGAAGGAAAAAAAATCAAATAGAAAAGAAAAAAGTCTTATTGATTTGTTTTGCCAAAACCACTACACACATAAAATACTGAAAATGGAGCAGGTCTGTAACTAGTATCAAAGTTTCTTTGGTTCAAAAACACACAGGACGCTAGCAACGTGCTTTAAATTAAGTACACATTTAAAAGGTTAACAGGACTATTCCTTAGGCAGAAGAACAAAGAGGAGCTGGTTAAAGAAAATTGGGTACGCTACAGCTACTTAAAATACTGTATCCAGGCACAACTCATTTGGATGCCTTTGAGCTCAAAGCTAATTTGAATTATACAGAGGTGCTTTAGAGAACAAAAATACTAACCTGTGTTTTATCTAAGCTCTTTTAGCTGGACTGAGCTACTAATTAAAAACCTTCACTACTCTTCTTAATTTCTGATATATTTTTAACAGAGTAATAAAGCCATCTAAAAGCTCTGTCCTTCCTCAGAGAAGAGTGTTAACATTAGCATCTCTGAAATGCCTTGTCATCTAATGGTTTTACTAATAGCATGTCTGTCATCTGCCTTGACTGTATCTCTTGTAGCCAATCTGAACATATTGTGAAATAGGACTCCTGAATGCAATACTGATGCATGTTCTGATGTTCCCCTCAGTGACAATACCACAAGAGTTTACAATCCAGGCAAGGCTTAAATGTAACAGTATCTCTCAAATAATACATTAAACAGATGTGTACCTGGTATTATAAATATGTGACATAAAAATCTATTGGGTTGGTCAGTGTGCATATTAAAAACCATTCAAGTAGGTCAAATTGCAGATAACTTAAAACTTTAAAGACAGCAATTTTAATAAAACTGTCAATACAATTTTCTTTGTAAAAACATTTGACACTGATTATGCTGCTTATATTGAAAGAGAAACACAAGGTCTGTATCTTCAGATCTTTTATTGAACTGTGAGCACAGCATCAATAACTGCTTCTCAGCTGTAAATGAAAATTGATTCCAGATCTAACCCATCATTTTCTGTGTGTCTTTAATCCCAAATCACCCACAATGAGATGTAAGAACCTGCATTTTGTCTGGGACAAAGCATGTGTCATATGGCCAGCTCCAAAGTATCTACATTGAAGACACCGTGGGATGTGTTTACATGTGTTAGATGTAGGTAGTAAATGGGTCTCTCCTTGCAAGCCCCAAAAAGTGGTAACAGGAGTTTGCAGCTGGGGTGGAATGATGGTAACTTACTCCTGAGGTTTAACTTACCTCACACTCTACTGCCATGATCAATACAGTCCAAAGCTTTACAGACCTGAAGCCTGAAGGGACCTGCAATGAACATCTCACTGGACCTCCTGCATGTCCCAGCCCAAAGAAATTCACTTGGCAACTTCTGTATCAGGCCCACAGCTGCCAGAAGGCAAAAAGGAAAAGAAAACCACAAGGCTCTCATGCAACTTGCAGCAGTTTGGCACTAGTAGGTTGGATTTACAGTCAGCTCTCACTTGCTGAAGCCTCTTAAGCCCTCTGGAATGAAATTCAAGTTTACAGCCTCCTTTCAGGAACCTTTTTCTTGGTGGTATTGTTGCTAGGCCATCCTCATGTGTGCCTCAAAAAAAACAGACCTAACACTTGTATTAAGGAGGGTTCTCCAAAATCGTGTCTATAACTTTTAGGATAAATTTCCAGTATTCAAAGTTAGGTTTGAAAAGCGAATGCCAAAATTGTGCGCCACAATCAGTAACAGCCTTGCTAATACTACCTATAGAATAAATACCTTCCATTGGCTTCAACCTGGTAGTTCCTATCTGATCCAGAAATCAAGTTCAGTTTCTCAGTTCTACGACTAACTGGAGCTATCATGTGTTTTGTGTTCCTCCTCACCAGTGGGGAGAAAAGGAAGGAGATGTTTAACACCTGAAAGAGTGTGAAGCCCTAAATAACTGCAACACAGGTCATAAATAAGGGTGCTCGTTCATACGAGTGAGGGAGGAAGACAGAAGAGCTTTGTTTCTTGCAGCCAAGTTTCTAACAATCTTCCACCATGACAAATGGACTACTGGTAGTCCCAGAAGACAGGCTGATAGATCAAGCTCTCTCCACATGTTATAGACCTTCACTAAAAGCTGAGATCAAAGTGCATTTATGGATCAGTGTCACTACTGCCCTGCCATGTGAAAATTGAAGGGTCCCTAGCAATTCTCGAAGGACAAGTCCTAGGGCTCCCTACTGACTGCTGTTCTCAAAGAATTGCAATTTCCTTGAAATAACAGTACAAATCAAGGAAACAAACGTGACTTTTACCTACTATGTTTTTATTAATAAAAATGAGTAAATGCTAGCTCATGCTTCACGTTGGCTGCAAGCTTACAGCAGAAAAAACCCACAATGACTGTAAAGAGAATGATTCCATTTCCTTACAGAAATGCTGTGTAAACTGTTAGAATGGTTTTGAGTCGAGAGTTGTGATCTTTGCTCTCCCTGCCAGAATGGCAATGGAGCTGGGGAAGGGTCTGGAACACAACTCTGATGAGGAGCAGCTGAGGGAAACAACAGTAACTGCTACCTGATAATATATTTCTATGTCTGTATTTTAGGCATCTCAGAATCACAATGTCATTTTACAGGACTACTTGGGCAAATTTCCAGTGGCTCAGGAAACCTGATGGTGTCATAAGCCACCAGGTTTGCACAACAGCACACTGCACCAGTAGAGGATTTTGACCCTTTGGCTGCAAATGAGAGTGCAAGTCTAACTCAGTGCTAAAAAATACTGACTTGTATGAATAAGGGGTCAACTTTCTCCAGCAGGTAAATCTTTCCTGGCACAACCCTAAAGGATGGATTAGGTAGGTTGAAGTAGAACATTTAGGTGGTTTAAAAATAAATAAGAAATGAAGACTGACTTATTATTAACATTTCCCAGACTGAACAGATGATCTTATGCTGAATTATAGCATTACTTTCCTCTCTGTTGCAGATGTTTAAACATTTGAACCTATTGCATACATAAAGTAAAATGAAGGATGAATTTAACCCAAAGTTTCATTTTTTTTCTGATAAGAATGTTGAGGATATGAATTTCACCAGCATTCTTTCCCAGTATTATCCATAAATATTTATAAAGTGGGAAGCATAGAGAATGACATGAGGCAGTTTTCTGGAAATGATTCTTCATTAACATCCCAACTAGGTTGAAAGACTTTCAGTACTGATTTACAGCTACATGCTGAGGATTTTTCCCTCTTGCAAATGGGAATCACTGGATTACCGGCTGTGGACTCCCAACCCCTTACTCACTGACTGGAACAAAAACTTATGGACCCAATATTCTTGCAGGCAATTGTATAATTTAACTGCAAAGTGCAAAGCCACTTTGTAGTTGTCCTGGTGGTCTGATGGGGTCATTTTGCAGCCACTTCCAGAAAGCTTACCCATTCAGAAATTGAGTGCAAGGCAAGTGGAGGCTGTTCCCTGTGGAGCTTGGTACAATTGAGGAGAGAAATCCAGAACACACTGACTATCATGGGTGATGCCATGTGTGGTCTCTAATTCCAAGGTCAGTAAGACGTGTTTTGGTTTATTTTAATCCACTTCACAAAGTTACTCAGCAAAACTGACCAAATACATTCCTATTTAAGTTTCCTTCCATGCGAGGGAAGCAAATGATTTAAGATAACAGATTCTGCAGCACCCCAAAATATTTTTGATGCAAATATAGTAAACCAACACACAATCAGATCCAACTAATGAAATAACTTTGTCAGATTATATGGTCCATGCATTTATATCAGATGTATTTACCTGTTCATTGTCATCTTCATCACTGCTGAGTTTCAGATCATCCTCAAGCATTCTGAAAAAAAAGAAAGACAATGCAGAATTACATTTAATGAATCAAATTTACATACAGTGGGCTAAATCATCACCTCAGCAAAGCCAGAAGAAAAGGTCTCTTTCAATTTAACAACAGAAAAATCAGACCTGTGGTAAGTAAACTGATGAAAACTCCATGTATGTGTGTATTAGTCCTTCTGTGTGATACTAGGGAAGAGCAAATGACTTTCAGACTAATCCATCATGAAGTTTGGCAGTCAGCTCCTCTTTTATGTCCTCTTTTATTTGCGCACTGTCTCATGGTGATTAGTCCACATATACCTACGTGAATTTCTCAATCAAGAGGGAAATTCAGCTCTGGGACTGCTAAAAACTGAGAAAAAGTCATCCATGTTTCATTCTTGATTTAGGGCCACCAATTTTCTTTGAGACTGGTACCAATCCCCACCTTACCCAACTGACAATGCAGAATAGTAAGAAGAGGGGGTGCTTGTTTGAGCTCTGATGGGACCTCACAGAGGTTAGTATCCAAAGGCAAACATTTTCCAAGGTAGAAATCTGCCAGTTCATCAACCTCACAGAACTGCTCCCTGCCCTTGGTTAAATGGGAAATAAACTCCTAAAAGATATGGCTGCCTCTGTGACTCCTTCTTTTTCTTTGACAGAAGAAAGAGTTGAATAATGCACATTACTATGTTAACACCCATATTACTTGTTTGCATTTTTAATCAAAGACTTGGATATAGAAAAATATACGGGGTAAGAAACTATGTTATTTGCTGTTACAGACACAGAAAAGGTCTTTTCTTTTGAAGTCTGTCAACCTGAAGAGACATGACTAGTAGTCACCAAATAAACTCCTGCACAGCTTCGCATATATTCATGCTTTTATCTGGTGGTCCTGCTCAGAGCTGATATTCCTTGGGCACACTGCTACCTTACACCCATCTTTTCACCTTGACAAATTGTCTTATCACAGGGTGACGTATGAACAAATTGGCACATCTCACCCAGATCCCCCGTGACAGCCACTAAAATTGCAGAGCTCCCTTTCTGCCAGCCTGAGCTACTTTACCCACAGCAGGAGGCTCGCAAATTGCAATTATTGTTTCCTTTCTACCTTGATGGAGACCGAAGTCTATGATTTTTTATTGTTAGCCTTTAAATAACTGTGGCAATCAATGGATGCTCTCTTAGGAAGTTTTTTTGTTTGAAGACTACCAGTAAATCATGGAAGCCTCCTGATATAAGGAATTTTAAAGAGGGGACAATAATCCCAACGTGGAAAAATAGTCGAGGTCCTGATGGTGATCTTCAAAAGAGAAAGTGAAGGAGATCTTTAAATTGGTTTGTAAGTCATCAGTCTTTCAGTGACCTCTGTTGTCGGGCAGCCCAGTGGTTACAAAGTACCTGGACACATAACTACTAGTCATTAACATCCTGATAAATGGCCGATGCCGCCCTGTAATACATGAACCCATAAAAGTACGGCTGTAGCACGGATAAAAAAGTCTTCTAAAAGTAAGGATTTGTGGTGGGTTGACCTTGGCTGGATGCCAGGTGCCCACCAAAGCTGCTCTGTCTCTCCCTGCCTTGCCTGGACAGGGGAGAGAAAATATAATGAAAGGCTCCTGGGTCGAGATATGGACAGGGAGCAATCACTCAGCAATTACTGTCATGGGCAAAACAGACTCAGCTTGGGGAAATTAATTGTAAGTACTGGCAATGAAATCAGAGTAGGTCAATAACAAATAAAACCAAATCATGAAACACCTTCCCCCAACCCTGCCCTTCTTCCTGGGCTCAACTTCCCTGCCAGTTTTCTCTACATCCCCCTGCCACAGGTGCAGAGGAATGGGGAATCTGAGTTATGGTCAGCTCATCACACTTTGTCTTTGCAGCTTCTTCCTCTGCAGAGGGAGGACTCCTCCCACTCTTCCCCTCTCCTTCCAGCATGGGGTCCCTCCCATGGGAGACAGCCCTCCATGAACTTCTCCAATGTGAGTCCTTCCCACGAGCTGCAGTTCTTCATGGGCTGGCCCAGGGTGGGTCCCCCACGGAGTCACAAGTCCTGCCACAAAACCTGCTCCGGTGTGGGCTCCATGGGCCCACAGACACCACCAGGAACCTGCTCCAGGCACAGGTTTCCCATGGAGTCACAGCCTTGTTCAGGCATCCATCTGTTCCAGCGTGGGCTCCTCCATGGGCTGCAGGGGCACAGCTGCCTCACCATGGGCTGCGGGGGAATCTCTGCTCCTGCCCCTCCTTCTGCACTGACCTGGGTGCTTGCAGAGCTTTTTCTCACACATATTGACACTTCTCTCAGCTGCTGCTGTACAACAGTTTTTTTCCCTTTTTAAAACCTGTTATCCCAGAGGTGCTACCAGCATCTCTGACGGGCTCAGCCTTGGCCAGTGGCAGGTCTGTCTTGGAACCTGCTGGCCTTGGCTCTGTCAGACACAGAGGAAGCTTCTGGCAGCTTCCCACAGAAGCCATCCCTGAAGCTCCCCTGCTACCAAAACCTTGCCAGGCAAGCCCAATACACTATTTTTCAGGAATTATTAATCTTTAGAGGCCTGGACTTTGGTGATGAACAGAAACCTCTAATGCTGTTTATCTAGCAGACACGTCCATTTGTTTCCCCAGAGCCAATACTTGCTGTGCCATTCTCAATGCATCACTGTACCTCGATCTATCCGCAGTCCCTGATTGTTATCTGCAAGTCTCATTACACCAGAAGGACAATACCCCCAGGAAACTGAGACCATTTTCATACAGGACTATTTCATTCTGACTCTTAACTTTAATTCAATCCTACACTCCTACTTTTAAACCTACATCTCACTTTAATGTGTAAATTATCCACTGCTTTAAAGCAGCATCACTAGATAATATGTTCTATTGTTATTTTTTAATGCAGCTCTGAGAGGACATAATGCAAAGGATCTTTTCATGAATGAAACTCAAAGGGTGGTGTGAGGTTTCTTTTCTTTCAGTTATTGGGTGTGGGGTTTTTGTTTTTT
The DNA here is from genome assembly GCA_035583155.1 of Acropternis orthonyx. Taxonomy (NCBI): domain Eukaryota; kingdom Metazoa; phylum Chordata; class Aves; order Passeriformes; family Rhinocryptidae; genus Acropternis; species Acropternis orthonyx. The sequence goes on from JAWWEU010000138.1 coordinate 13,983,995, forward strand.
TTTTTCTCATTTGTTACATGTTAAATTCCTTTTTGACATACCCTGGTAGAAATAAACCAAAAAGGACAAAAGAAATTCCATATTGGATAAATGGAAAGAACAAAGAAGAAAACATAAAAAAGATAAATTGATACACTTACTAAACTAACCCTACAGCCATCTGGAATGGCTGATTAATAACTGTCCTCGTACAGCCTATACTGCACTTTCTAACAAGTACAGTAAGCGCAAGACATGTTTATTGAATATTGAAAAATATAAAATTGATATAAAACATGATTAGTAGGAAGGACAACTGTTTGAGTTGGTTTCAGATAAACTAAATTTGCAGGATTTATGAGTTCCCTTCAAGAGACTAATGGATGTTTAGATGACTAGAGAGAGGAAAAAATTGGATTTTGGTATTTCTTTAGCAGTTCCAAGCTTATCACTTGGAGTATATAATTCTTCTAGGCCTGTTCTGCTAAATGAAGAATATGTTATCCCATTCAGTTCCAAAATTCAAAGGTTAAACAACTAAACCACCCAGATTCTAAAATGCATCACAGTCTCCTGGCAGATGGAATAATTAAAGAGAAACTGAGTTTGGTATCAACAATAAATACATGGTAGTCAGAGAAGTGATGAAATAAATTAAAAATACACAGTATGTGCAAATGAAAGCAGAACGCTGAAGTTTTCAAATAATCTGCTCCCAGAGAATACTGGTTAGAAGAGGTAAAATTTTAGAGAACGCAGGGGACTAGATGGTCTTCCACAATTTTAAAACGTGCTTAATATTCTGAAGACATGGGTCAAAGTAGCTTGTAGTCTTTAATGTTTCTGTTAACTCTCATTTATAAGCAAGTATCATTTGATTGCACTCAGAGCCCAGTAAGGGTTTTCAAAGATTGCCAGCAACCTTAATCCAAGGTGACTATTTTGCTATCATACCTAGAAATGTAGCCCATTTCAGCCTCCAAGCCCTGAGACAAAGAGCTCTGTATCTACAGGTCTCTGGGACACCATCTCAATGGTCTGAACGTGAAATTAGGCCCTCCTGACTGAGAGGTCCCTGTAAATACCCATATGATCTATTCTCCTCTATGTAATTGTTCACCTCAGAAACACCCAGGCTGCAGATTACAGAGTGTATTTGTTATTAAGATCAGGACAGCTATTAATAAAGGCTAATTTGATGGCTATGCTAAAATTACAATGAATACTGTCAATGAGGGCAAATCAAAGAGAAAACTGCCTATATCAGAAAGCTATCTCCAGAGCTGTTATGAATTAATTTTATTTCCTATTCTTCTCTGACCCTGCTGACATTATTATTGAATATACATGTACTTGTTTGTCTTTTCATCCATAGCTAATGCAAAACACCACTTTAGGGAAAGAATGGGATTAAGCAGGACTTTTTATTTCATTATTAGAGCAATGCCATTTACTATAACAGTTGAAGTTGTGTCAGCACATTTATTATAATCTACAATTTTCAGAGGTTTATAATTTGAAATGTGAAATTATTGCAAAGCAGGAACGTTGTGACAAAGCAACACATTTATCCCTGGTGTAAGTAGGGGCAATCTCATTGACTGACTACAATACCCACTTCCTCCAGGGATGAATTGGCTCCCAAAGCAGATTGTTTCAACATTACAAATTTAAGTAGACAAATGGCTGAATGGAGGCTTTTTTAGGATGAGTTCTGTAAAAGTCTCACTAGAAATGGTAAGAACATAATACTGTTTTTAGGAGCCTTCAACTTGTGTCAGGCCTCAGAAGATGTTGAGATGGGCAAAAATTAAAATGAGCTTTTTTAATAACTTTTTGGCATAATAGGTTTTATCTTCTCTCTCTGACTCTTCATTTGCCAAAAATATCACTAAAAAAAAATGCCACGATAATAAACCAGTTTAAACATAATCAGTATCTGTACATCATTTGTATCTGTTCTCTTTGTGTCAAATGATTATGCAAGTCCCACTATGGATTCTGTTTCTCAGTGGGACAGACTTTTTTTTTTCTATAGATTTGCAGTCCCTCAGCCACTCCCAACAGCTGTTACAGCATGAGCTACTCAGGTAAAATATAATTTTAGGCACATCTTTCATGAATACTGAGCAAACGGCCAAAGCTGCAGAGCAAGATGACCTAGGACTTGATGAGACTTTTGGGGTGACCGGAATAGGTTTTCCCACTCATCAGTGCTGGCAGTAGCAAAGGTAGAAGAACTTCAGCTTAGCTCTGGGGTTTAGGCTGAAATTCCCTGGGGTCTCACCAAGTCCAGTTGCATGAACACTGGAACAGGACTTGTAGCCCATCCTGTCTTTTGAATTCAGCAGGTGTTTGGTGCACACCAGACCTGGTGGCTTGGGATCCTGTCAATGAGCAAGTGAGGATTTGATTAGGAGACATGAGAAAATCCCCTCCCTGAAAAAGCACTACCACAATATCACTCAATTCAAGTTATTTTTATAGCAGACTCTGAACTTCTTAAAAGAGTGTTTTCACAGCTCAACACCCTTCTTCTGGTTTCACGTGTAAATTATTTAAATGCTTTTTACAAGATCTGGATTGATAGTAGACTTCTGGGAATACTATGCATTTCTTCCTGCTCTGGTTGTGGAGGGCTGGGCTGAGAGTCCAGTGTGTTTATAATAACACGTTTGGTGACCCAACTTCCTCAAGGAGGAGGCAGTTAAAAGGCAGCGTGAATAGGATGAGGTTCTGCATGCCTAACTTGGGGATCAGTTCACCACTGCACTGGAGCTCCACTCCACCGTGAAAAAAGCCTTGTGCGAATGAAAAAGATAGAGAAAAGGGAAGAGGGTGTTGCAAGCAGACAGCCAAGGGAATACTAGGCAATTCCCTAATCCTGAGCTGCCCAGAAAATTAACTTGCTCATGTCAAACCACATCTGTACAAAATGCATATCCCCATCTGAGTCATATCAAACACAAGTCCTGCTTCTGAAGGAAGGAGGACAGGCAATAGTGTTAACCAGACATACAGACATCCCATTCGTTTCTTGCCAGGTTTGTCTCTGGTAAAATGGGAATATATTTATAACATTCTTGTGCTTTTCAAAATATTTAGCTCATTTGTTTTTATAAATCTGTAACACTGTCCTTGAAACATCAGTGGGAAAACCATGCTTCTCTCCCATTAGTGGAGCAGAATATATTGCTCAAATTTGATTGAAAAGGATGAAACTATGACTAGTGACACGAAAGATACAGCAAAGTGCTGCTAAGGAGAAGCAGTGGCTGGTATGAGAAGCTTACAGAGGATGTGGGTGTTCTCCAAGGAAAGAATTCCCTCCTGCTTCAACCTTCCACTGATAGATAAGGACAATTTTAAAATGAGGTTTGTGTGTTTTAGATTGGAGTAGCATGTACTTCAAGTATTCTGTGTTAAAGACAGAGCTTAAACTGTTAGAGCAAATTTCACTTGTGAAACTCAATAAGACTTAAAACCAGACCAGAAAGCAAACAAATAAATGCTTTTGAGGTGAAAAAAGTAGTATATTGCCATCTTGAGCTATAAAGCCCTTGTTATTCTTGTTTGCAGCAATACTGACGTGGAGGGAACACGGTCCATGCAAACAGTGACTAGCACTGAGATGCACCCTTTTCTACCCCTCAGCTTCCATGGAAATAAGGCCATCGGTTCAACACAGTCTCTGCTGGTTCACCCTACAGACTTCATAGAGAACTTGTATTTCATTTTCCTTGTGCATTTCTCTGTAGTATATAAGGCTTCTCTGAGAGCAGTAACTCAAAAGGTATCATGCAAATGACAAACTGCATAATGGAATTCAGATGTATTTCAAGAATGTGTTGCACACACTGGAGCACAATTTTATCATTTATCAAGGGGGAAGAGGGGGCCTATGTGAAAACATCTAACAATAGATTTCCCCAGAGAAGTTCATAACACAGTGAACAAAAAAACTGGGGAAATGAAAATAAATGGTAAAGTAATTCCAAAGGAAAAAAGAAGACCTTTTGTTTTAAAACATCCCATCCATAAATCTTGAAACCTGATATTCCTTCTTTTGCTGAAATGTGCAAGTCGTCTTCAGATTATTTTCTCTCAGATATTGTAAGAGTTACGGTAAAAGAAAATCTCAGAAGATTAAATGGAATTTACAAGCGCCATTTACCTTAATAGTCAGGGCCTTTTGTCCAGCCATTCTATACACAAATGTAAATTATTAATCTTTCCTTCTCCTCATCCATGATTTTTCCACTACATTTTTGTCAATGAGGAGGTCTGTCTTGCAAACTCTTACTCACAGAAGTAACTTTTGCTCATTTAAGCAGATTCACTGGCCTGAATAGGGCTAATTTATTTAAGGTATAGATTAACTCCTTAGTCTATGGACTCAAATTGCCTCCCCTTAGAAAGAACCAAAGTCAAGTTTTGTGCCTTAACCGCAAAACAGCCTGTGAGCAATAGAGGTACCTGTTCCCTTCCCTCCCATGGGAGAAGGCACACATTAGCCTCCTAAGATGGTCAGCCTCCCTCTGGCCCAGCTGATGGAGAAAGATGTCTTGCTAAGGCACACTCCATTTTGTGTTGTCACACGCAGCCTGCCTTAGTGTTCCTGGCACCATATCAGTAATTAGAGTAATTACAGCTGGTGAGAGAGAAGTAACCCCTGTGGTTATCTATTAGGTACCTCACAATTAGAGAGTGCACTTCATTACTCATCTCTTGGTATCATCTCTTAATTTCAAAAGGATTAAGCAAAATTAATTCTTTCAGTAGAAGAATTTCTTTATCCAGCCATCCATTAATGTCTATGTATAAAAAGCTCTTCAAGGCAACTAAGATATTAAGTTGCTACTAAGTGCATTATAACTACTGCTCTGTTGACAGGCATTTTGTGTTTCATTAAAGCTGAGACAAGAACTTTGGAGGAGGGAGGAACCTACTGCCAACTTTTATCTGTGTATTATAAGCATAGATGGAAATCTGTATATTTAGCACAAATAATACTCTAGCATATCCAATAACTTCATATTCCTGTTGAGCTCCAATTCTGCTCCCAAACAATGGTTCCAGTAGAATGGGAGCAGAACTCGGTCAAAATATCCTGTGTAATAGGAAGTTTTAAAAAAAATCACAAAAAGCAGCATCCTTTTGTTGCAGGCTGCTGAGTTGATACTTTTATCTTAATAACACCAATACCGCCAGGTTTGCCTTCTGCCTTAGAAAAGTGCAATCTCTATTACATTGTGTCTCCCTCAATGTCCAATGACTCCTTAGTACAACATATGACTCTGTTTAGCAAGGCCTGAGTATGATGTATAATTGAAGTAAAAAGGGAGGAAAAAATAGGGAGAAAAGAGAGACAAGAACAAAGAAAAGTATGGGTCCAGGAAAAATACAGGGAGGGACTAATAATTTCTAAAAATGCCAGTGTAAAATTTGTATTCTTTGAGTTTTTGAAGAATAAAAACAAGGACCCCACCTTTTTTAGTGTGCCAAATTCTGCCAGAGTACACAAAGCTTTTAATATTTTCCCTTTGATGAACTGCAATGGCTGATATAATTTTGGGTTCTGCTATTTATCAAGTGCAATATATAGTCCAAGAGCCATTTCTGTGATACATACTCATTTCCAATATATTCCACATGAAAAACACCTGCTTACTCCAACCGCATTTGATTAAAACTGTCTCCCAGCCAGAGTACCAGTATTTTCTCTGGTAAACAAGCCTTCAGTTGGCATATTTACACATAGAGGCTATGGGAACTTAGCACACAGTTAAACAATGATTGATAATTCTACAGCAACTTGCAAAGGTGACTTTAAAAAATCATACCAGAAAATATATTAAAGAAAGTTGTTCAACAGGGGATGAATAACACAGGACTGGCTCATCTATCCAGTGTTCTACAGTGCATATGGAAGGACATTAATTTTATTCATTGATTATATTCTTTTATTTTATTCCTTTTTTAATCTGGTAACAAAGTGAGTCTTTCAATGAGCTGTTTGATGGGCTGTCAGTACCAACACGACATTTGCAAATCTTTCTCTGTGCACTCTTTTCCCCTTACATAGACTAATCTCGTATCTGAAGAGCAGAGCTCTTTTGTTTCTGCAGATTGGAAATGAGTTGTGTCTGGTAAATCTGAAGCTTCAATAACCTGGTCTGGGGTGGAAGCAGCTTTTTTTGTTCATTTAAACCTTTATACTGATGTATTTTTGTGTTTCTTTCTGCCATTTGAACTACTTGTTTCTAATTTTGAACTGCTGTCTGCAAAGTTCAGTGCCATGGGGAGAGACTGCACTTCAGTGTTAGTGATAAGAATGACAGTGAATCCTCAAGGCACTTTAGAGAGACAGCACAGACTGAGATGAACTCTGTTCCACTCTGGCAGGGGTATCAGGACTGCACAGAGCTGTGCAGCGGGGTGATGAGGAAGAGAAACATCCAGCGTGTGCTATGAGATAAGGAGGCATGGCAGCTCACCAGCAGCACCAGCCTGTTCCAGCCTGTTCCAGTCTGTCAGCTGAAATGGCACCCACAACCCTCTCCCACCTGGGAGAACCTCTGCCTCCTGTTTGTCACTGCCCTGGCTCAGTCCTCTGGCAGGAACTCTGGAGAACGGGGGTAGCTTTCCAGTTTTCCTCCCTAAGATGAACCTACTTAATCCACCCTGCACAAATAAGGGTGGATCTGAAAAGCCAATAGAGTCTCAGAGAAAGCTCTGAGTGAGCAAATCAGAGCAGCTGCTTGGAGTTTGGATGACAGGCCAATTTATCCCTGGTGATATTCCCAGGGATTCACAAACCATTTCCCTACTTTAAACTCTTTTAGCCATAACAAGGCCCAGCAACCTCTTGACTACAATTAACATGAGAACTATTTCCCTTCACAGTCTCAATTCCTTAACAAAGTCTTTGAACAGTGTTCATAGCCAATATATGTTCATGCCCTGAAATCAAGCACAGGTACTGCTTGGTTACTGTCTCTGCAGAGGAGACACATGAGCTCCTACAGCTTCATGACACTCTAATATGATGTGGAAGCTTTACACTCAGTTTTCATAGCTTAGGAACATATAGAAGGGAAAACTATTTTACCTAGTAAAAACTATTTCTATCCAGTATTAGGCTTATCAGTTTTCCAGCTCAAACTTGGATGCCATTGGGGTCATGTCTTGGTTAAGGAGACAGGGACAAAAAGAACAGAGGAAGGCAGAGAAAGAAATGATTCTATGAAAATTCCATAAGAAGTACTAATAGGGAAGTGGAAAAGAGAAGGCAGCGGTGAAAGAAAGGAGGTAAAGAATGCCAAAGGCAAACTAAACCCAAGTATCTCATGATGATTTTTTAGAATATGCACTTGTGTCAGCCTTGGTTTGAAGGAAGGATAGAAGGGATAACACAGGAATGGAGACATGGTCTCCTCTTCCTGATACAAATCAGATTTTCCTTTAGTAGAAACATCATTTTTTAACTGACCATTAGAAAAAATTTACTTGTATTACAGTATTTGCTAATGTGAGGAAACTTGCAAACTCTTGAAATGGTGATCTTGGGGAAGGTGGGCTTCATTTTGACAGCACTGATTTGTGATTAGTTCTTAAAGCCACTTCTGTAGCTGTAAAATCCTACATCAAGAATCCACAGCTTTCCCACAGATCTCATGCAGAGTTTGCAAAGAGAAATGAATCTTCAGTAAGACTATTCACTTCTATCCTTAAATGAACATTCTGTTGATCAATCTAAAAATGTATAAACAGATTAATCCACGCAGTACTAAAGCTAATGTAAACAGAGGGAATAAAACCAAGCAAGACTAAAACTAATATAAATAGACGGGATAAATGAAAAAAATACTTAAACGACTTCTGAATCTGGATGATTTATAAGACACTGCATATGCATGAGAGAAATCAAGTACCAAGCAGAGTCCTGAAAACACTGACTCATGCAAGTAATCCTTACTCCTGTAAGCACTATTTTTCAGGCTCAGATCCAAACACAATGCCTGACACTGTTTGCTCTGATAATCACTCTAAGATAAACAGATACAAATAACTGCAAATACTTCCAAGCATTTCCTTTCACTTACAATGTAAAAAGAAAAATTAGAGGATAAAATGAAAATGTATGCTTCCACTTCCAGATTTCATACATCATTAATTCTGTAAAAATATATCCGTCTTCATGCTGATAGTTCTCTTTGCTTGGCAAGCTTGCAGAATGCAATATGCTAGATAACCTGATTGAAAATTTGATCCTATTGTTTAACAAAATGAGGATTGTTTCATAAGGGGCTCCACCATGTCTGTGCACATTTTCCCCTAAGAAACAGTGTAAGACTTGTATTTCCCCAGACAGCTGAACATTTACGTTGATGTACTTGGCTACAGATCCAATCTTGCTCTGGCTATAATACAGGAGAATTTTCCTTAGCATTTTGAATTATGGCACTGAAATAATTTAACAGTGCCTTCTGTGCATGTTACACAAGTTTTCTGATATAGTTAGCTCTCACTGAAAGTTTGTTTACTCTATAAATTGTGCCACATGATTAAACCATTCTTTGTCCTGAAATCTGCAGAGGTTATTTTTTTCAGTACCCCAGCAAATGGTATAACTCTGGAAAAGCCAGCATGTCCCCACAGCCACACACACCCCCTGAACATACACTCTCCAGTCTGTATATTCCCTAGGAAGCCCAGGTTACTTTTGAGCCATCTGTTAATTTGTGCTTGCAGAGCCCTCTCTAATGAAGCTGTGAGGAACCAAGAAAGGAATATTCAGTTGTGGTTTAAATGGCTACAGTAAGGAATAGCCACAGACACTGTTTTTGCCTAATTACAGCATCACAGAATGGTTGGGGTTAGAAGGAACCTAAAGCAGGTTCACCCAGAACAGATTGCACAGGATCACATCCATGTGATTGCTGGATATCTTCAGTGAGGGAGACTCCACAGCACTCCTGGCAGCCTGTTCCAGTGTTCCATCACCCTCACAGTAAAGATGTTTTTCCTCCTATTCTGATGGAACTTTCTGTGTTTCAGTTTGTGCCTGTTACCCCTTGCCCTGTCACTGGGCACCACTGAAGAGTCCTGTCCCACTCTCTTGACATCCACCCTTAAGATATTTGTGTGCATTGATGAGGTCCCCTCTCAGTCTTCTCTTCTCCAGGCTGAACAGGCCCAGCTCCCTCAGCCTTTCCTCATATGAGAAATGCTTCAGTTCCTCACCATCTTCCTAGCCCTTCACTGGACTCAGTCCAGGCACTCCATGTCTGTCCCAAACTGAGGAGCCCAGAACTGGACACAGCACTCCAGCTGAGACCTATCTAGGGCTGAGTGGAGGGGGAAGACAACCTCCCTCGACCTGATGGACAACAAATACTGAGAGCAAACCCTGCAGGTTACAGTCATGACTCTGATCCTGGTGAGAACATGACATACACTGACACTTTGAAGATCAGTAGCTGTCTGCTTTAACATCTCTCTCACAAATTCATCTTGAGACCACCCTGGTCTTCCTTTACCACAAAGCTTTTGAGGAACACTGTGGATGATTCCCTGAGAGGTAGGTAAATATTATTTTCATACCAAATTAGTTACAAGATGAAATGCACGTTACCATTGAAAAAAACCCTTGAAACTCAAAACATGGTCCACAGTGCTAAAAACATTCCAAAAAAGAAAATTTCAGAGTACCAATTTTTTGCCTTTCTTTTTGTACATTTATACCATGTTTGGCAACTGGTTTCTTTGTCCATGACTAAAGTATCTCAGTGTTATTATCAGACAAATAAACTAGAATATTAGTACATAAAACTGATAAATGGATACTCAATTTTTTTTTTTCAATGGGAAAAAGAGATGATGCAGGCTAAATTTAATTGTTAAGGTAATGACGTCATGACTTTATGAAGACAAATAATAGAATAATAATAGGTCAAAATTGTCAGACTGGATCGGGTCTGTGGTACATCTAGTTTTGCATCATTTTTTAGTGCTGAATTATTTTTCATAATACAACTGGAATGTGATGCTGGTTCATTATGCTCATGAAGCACATATGTTTCCCAAATTTTTTATTCCAAACTTTTATCAGAATCTCTTTGAACTCTGCCTCCACTGTTGGTAGCAAACTGAGTCCTAACTGTATGCTGTGTAAGAACCTGTTTGTTTTTCCTGGCATTTTTACCCAAGCACTTAAAATGTGAGAAAACGAATGGGAATTTTATAGGATCTAAGTGGGTCTACGTGCTTGCCTCCCATCAAATTTCACTAGGGTTTCAAAACTTGATTTTCTATCAGGGTAAGTACAAGGACATAATGTACCCTTTTTTCCCAGACTATTGCTTTTGTACTTTCTCATCCTGCTCTACACACCTGCTGCAGCAAGTCTAAGTCTCAGTGACAATTATCTTCTGAGGAACAAGTGTGGAAATTTACCTTATGTCTGACATGCAGTCTGCAAAGCCCTCCCCACGTTTGCTGAGTTTTGATGTTAGTTCAATTGGAAAAGGATGAGTCCCACGAAGAGGAAATTGCACAATACACCTTGCACTTGGTGCACGAGCTGTTAATCTACAGACTAATCCAGTTGATACATATGGTTAGGCAGTTGGGTAACTATCAGAGCACAACACTACCTTTCATCTCCTAAGGTAATGCAAAAGTTATATCTCAAATCCAATTTAAATTGGTGCTCCCTTGAGCTCAAAGATAATTTCTCTCTAATCCTCTTCTGGTTGTCTATAGGGTAACCTTCAAAATCTCAGAAATGACACTGTAAAAAAATGATCAAGTCATAATTTTTTAGCACAAAACCAAGCTATTTTTCCTGGTGGCACTATGTTCCAGCTGTTATCAGATTCAAGAATTCTTCAATTGCCTTGAACTCTGCATTTATTTTACTTTTCCAGATTTTTGCCAATGAAAATACCTCAGCACTGCTTCAAGAGAAAATAATCTTGTCAGTTTTATTGTGCCATATCTGAGATGATGAAGGTCATGCTAACTACAAGTCTGTTCCAATTGCTGCGGGGTTGGGTGAGGTGGACTTTTTATTTTATTTTTGGTTTTCCCCTTGCTCCTACCACAAAGTAATAGGGATTTTCCCCTTTCATTCATCTTGCCTTTTGTTGTTTTTAATCGACCACCCATCAGTGCCGAATTGCCTTGTAACTGTCTGCTGAGCTTTCATTTGACAGAGATAGCTGCTATTGTTAGCAGGAGCCTTCACTTCAGCCCATTTAACTTTCCTCAGTTTGACAGCTTCACAATAGCCACCTTCCATCTAAAGAAAACTGTGATTTAGTAGAAAGGGAATGTGGGACAACAGCCTGATCTGTCACTCAGTCTCCAGTGAGTTCTCTTGGCATAAAGTTCCCCTACAAAGCCGAGGATGAAATACCACATGAAAATAAGACGGTCATGAGACATGTTCAGTTATATATTCTGGTAAAATCTAAACAGCAATCACACTTAAAAATACAGCCCTTTCCTGTCAGTAATATCCCACACTGGGCAGCAAAATAAATATTTTGATTGATTTTAGATTTCCATTTTTTACTTACATTCCAGAGTAATACTTGATTCTTTTTCCTCCCTCTTTATTCACCTAGTAATTGTGCTCAGACTGATCTACAACAACAACTAGTGCAAACAATATGTCACAAGTAAATTAAAGCTTTCACTGGACCAGTTTTTGGTCTTACTCCATGTAAGTCTACATGAAAAGATGTTGATGAATTAAGAGCCTGAATGTCCCCCTTTACTGACAATTAAAAAAGTCAAATTATAGCTGCCTAAGGACAGTCTCTGAATATACTTCCCAGCTCAGCTCCACATTCAGCTTTCTTTTCACATGCAGTTTGGAAAGACATTTATGGCTGATTTTAACCATTGTGCACTTATGCCTAATGTTCTTTTGCAGTTAAACTTAAATCTGGTTTTATCATTTGGCACAATTGACAAGCTGTAGACATCCTGATTTCCAGGCACCATTTGCTTTTTCTAGCCATAGTTAAATAACTGTATTATTTTCTTGTCCAAAATCCCGCATCCCAGTTTGATGAACTCCTTCTTGCTAAAAAGTGTGTCTAGAAAATTGATTACCATAAAGCAGAATTTATTTCAGTCCATCTACATGTGCCTCTTTAACTCTCATTAACTTCATTGCAAAAGGCACGAGAAAAGAAGTTGACACCACAGCTGCACGCTGCAAAGGAACCCCCTAAACTGACTACCATGTTCACCTGAGTTTGAGAACCACTTCCTAGTGTTTAAAAGAAATAAGCTGCTCTGGTGGCAGTAACTAATCACCGAGCAACATATGAATTTTTGTTTTGCAGCAGCCATTCAAAGCTTCAGCTGAGAATTTGTCAGAGTTACACAGAAAGGCATGTACAGAAATGGAGAGGGAAAATTGGATGACAGATAACTCCAGTAAAAAGACAGATAACAGTTGCTAGAGAAGCAACTATTGCCCAGAGTTCACTTGTGAGAGAGCACCCACGAGGCTGCAGCTAGGAAGAACACCAGACTGCTCCACTGTTTCTAATTAGGGAGGACATCCTTCATTTTATAGCTCCTGTGGTCTAATTTGTAGAGAGCCATATCCCCTAAAGCTTTCTGTAAACCAAATTAAAACTCACTCCATCAAGGAGTTTTAGCAATATACATACAGTCTCTGATCACAATACATACTCATGGCCACGGAGCTGCTTCAGGCAGTCAGCTGGGGGGCGCATTCTTTTTGTTTTTAGGGCTGTTCTTTTCCCTTTTTATTACAAAACTGCAAATTTCTTCTAGGAAAATTTTAAAGCCCAGCAAATCTGGTTCTGTTTAAACAGTCATTCATAAGAAGGAACAGTACATACAGTCCCTCTCTACTGATTTTCCTGGTATTCTCTGACTTTTAATTAAAACATTTTTCTCTCTACTTTTTTTACCCAAGACACCTCAAAGCTTCAAACAGCTAGAAAAACATTGCTAGTAATTTTTTCTCTAAATTAAAAAAAAAGTTAGCTTAGGGCTTTTTTAGTAGACTCAAGACTTCATGAATGCTTTTGAAGTTTGCAGTCCCTTCTCAATCCGAAAAAGCATTCATGTCACGTGCAGCAGTAACAAACATCCCACTGGTCTTTAACCCAGCCCTGGACAAGGAGAGGAAATTCTGTCTGTATGCCCATTCAGTCCTTGGCCTCTGTGCTGCCACTGTCAACAAGGGTGCCAATTAGGATCACAGCTTCTGGACTTGGACACATGTCCATTAGATTCTGATGGAGAATTTAATTTCACACAGGCCACTGAATAGCTCTGAGAGTGTAATGACTTTTGCTCCCTACAAATCTGCCTTAAATTTGAACCAGTAACCTGAAGGTGAAAGGGTCCATCATGCTACTGTAAGAGCAGTCTGTGGCAGCCAGAGCTCCAGTTATACAAAGAATTTGGTGTCACTTGGTTGCTGGGCTTTTTACAAACACACATGTGCACACAAAATTCCCTGAAAACACATCCCTCTTCCATTCCTGTGGGATCTAATATAAATGCACAAGTTTATATGCATCTTTCATGGCTGCTTGTATAAATCAACACCACAAACACAAACTTAGATGCTTATTTCCTTCCACATGCAAAGGGACAGAGTTAAATTTCTTCCAGTAAGATTTCACAAAAGTCTTTATCACAGCAGGTATAATTATAGAATTACCTGTGAAAAACCACAATGGCTGAGGGATCTAATGAATAAGTGGAAAACTACCGCATAATATCAAACAAAATGTCTACAGTCAAAATATTCCACTCAGTAAAGGTCACATACTCCCTGCCTTGAGGAACAGCAGAGCACACTTTGAATGCAGGCAGGTGAGAGCTTTGCCTACATTATGTGAGGAGATTTTGATAAACATTCCAACCTATTTTGACAACATGTGGCCAATATGGTAAAGTGGTTCATGGTGGTTCCCAGTAGCAGTTTGATACTAAAAACTGGCCAGTAAGAAATGCTGAGAGCTATTAACCTTGAGAAGCTTATGAAAAGGGGGTGCCCTGTGGCAGCACCATTGCCTGGGAGACCCCCAAGTCCCAAGGAAGGTGCTGCTGACCATTCCGCTCTGTCTGCTACACCCACCTCATTCCTCTCCACTCTGTATTCTTTTCTCTTCCATTAAGCCTTTATCCACTCGTTTCAAACAAAACAAATATATTCACTGTTGTTTAAAGGCTTATCTACATTTCCTGTGAGTTATTTTCATCAGCAGCACTCTATTAAAGTTATTTCAAAGTAAACTAGCAAGAGAGTGAGCACTATATCATGTGTCTTTCCAAACCAGTTAAATCACAGCAAGAAGTTAAAAAAAAAAAAAAAGAGATCTATTTAAAACTAGATTAAGCTCAAGCTGCTAAAGCATAATAAATTGCTCTATTTTAACTGACTGAACTGTGCACACTCAGAATACAAGGGCATATTTCATTTGGGTTTATGCAATTGTTCAGTCTACTTTTCTACCATTTCACTCATCACCAGATGAGAGAACTTGTCAGGCAAAATTGTAGTTAATGATGTTTAATGGTGGCTAAGCCCAATAGACTTGTTTATTTCTTTTCTTTTTTTTTGTTGCTTTACTTTCACTGAAATAATGAAAATATTACATGAAAAACTTCTATATTATTTGCAGGAAAAGCTTCCATTACCAATGCTAGGTAACATAAAGCTTTATCTGATTTATACAGCAATCTATATAAATCTACTTTTATGTTTTATTTGATTTCAGCCATTAGGCTGTGCTAGGAAGTAATTCTAAAATATATATCATAGTGGCAATTCACTGTACTATACCAAATTAATCTACATAAATCTATACCTGCGTGCAGGGAACCAGCATGGTAACATCACCCGTATGGAGGAGGAATGGATGCCAGTAATTCTACTTGTAGGCTTTCTAGGAAGTTCAAGATTTCTCTAACTACTGAGCAGAATACAAATGTCCCCTGCTGAAAAATTCCTCTGTCTAAATTAACTGTATCACCATTAGCACAGCTCTTACATTCTAAATTTCAGAATATGAAACTGCATTTTAGGAGAGGTATTTCCTCTTTATGACTGATCTAAAGTCAGAAAGCTGGAGCATGAATGGTCTGTTTGGAACAGCACATCCTTTTAAAAACCTGTATTCCTTACTGATTTAAGTTCCTTACATAGCTGAAGCCAGTGTGCTTTGCACAGCTGAACGAGGCCAGCTGGCAAAGTAGGAGCGTATCAGCATTCTCCCTGCTTTTCTTTTGTTTGAATATTACCTCAGTGGCCGCACACTAAACGATGTGAACTTGATGGGCTTGACTATGACCTCAGCTAAACTGAACAATATGAAGCTGGCACATCTGTAATCTCAGGCTTGCTATTTTTCAATTTATTTTTCACCTGACTTGTATTAAGATGTGGTTCAAATTTTCAAATAAAAATAAAAAGGGCCCTTCTGCATTCCAAATCAATCAGCAAATGCTGGCATGCCAGAAGGCAGGCTTCATCTGCCTCTTCACACCACATTTGGTGGATCCCTGACTTATGAGAGCTTGATTTCTAAATGTTTATGCAGAAAGAAATGCTTTACACATCCGCTCCTTCTCAGATAGCCTACAGGGATTTCTGGCAATACCTTTTTTTTTTTTTTTGCCTGCCTTCCAGGTTTTCTCCCTGTGGATACATAAAGACAGAGTGACAGCAGGAGTAGGCTCAACTCTCAGTGAGCAGCATCCATACTTATTATTGCTATTGACTACATGAGATAAGCTGGACATCTGTCTTTACTTTTAGCAAGTTCTACAAGGATAAACATGAACATGAATGTGGGCTGCCCACGGACAGTTTACTGGTGCTCTTTTATACTCCCACCCCAATGCTGTGCTTCTGTTACTATTGTCTGAGCCATATTTCAGCCTCGGGTCACAAGAGTTCAAAACATAGTCAATTAATCAAATGGCTTGTATGAACATAACACTGCAGTTCAATAACTGTTTCCTATTCAACATAACCAAGGAAATGAAAGGAGGAGGTTAATGTGAAGATAGCTAGGTTACGTGTGGAGTTATAAGCAGCAATCCCTGATTAGCCATCATCAGACCGTGCATTTTATCTGTAGAGCTATTTTATGTGAGACAAAAGAACAAACCCGGAATGTTTATGGCCTGATCCTGCTCTCAATAAAGTCAAGTCAAGTTCTTCTGTTGACTTATGTCTACTAGTTCAGGATCTTTGATCTTGGCAATAAAATTAACACAGCAGCAGAAAACAACAGAGAGAGATATAAAAACTGTCTCTTAGAAAGCAGTTTACACTAAGAAAGATGCAGGATTCAAGTCTTTGAGGTGAAATTACTGCTCTCAAAAGGAGGGGAACTGAATATGGGACACGGCAGCGGACAGGATGAAGTGATGGGGACAAGAGTATTGCATCGGTGCAACAGGTTTACATGTGTTTGGTTTACAGTGAAATGATGGGTTTGTAAAGCTGCTGATTCCAGCTGGTGAAAGTGGAAGGCCCAAATTCCTCATTCTTTGCTTCCTGAACATGACCTATCAAATGGGGTGGGAAGCAGCATGCTTAGCCTGCCAGCCACTCCCCCTAGCAGGGGCTTTTCTCTGTCTAGGCTTTATAGAAGTGCTGGGATTCTGCTTCACATCACCCAACTCTGTTAAAAAAGGGCTGGAATAACCCCTCTAAGCAGCGTGAGAATTCTTCTTTTTGATGCGATAAGAAATGTAAATATGTGTTTCTAACCACTGAAGACAGCAAGCTTTGGAGGGCTTAAATGGAAAAAGCTAGTTTTGATTGAGCCAATTCTGGGTATTGCCACACATGTCAAATAGCACTTCACTTGACAAATGGTCCCAAAGAAATCTATGGAGTTATTCAGGGGGTATGGTGGTGTTTGGTATGAGTAAGGAGATTAGAATCTGGCCCTTGTTTTATTTTCAGAGAGATTTCAAACATGTGTTTGTTCTAATTTTCCCTTCCTTGTAGGTTAGAATACCAGATTGCTGGTATTCACTTGGCTCAGCTTTAGATGCAGAGGGATGTGAAAAACAGCACCAGTAAAAAAATTATAAACTCTCTAATATATGACCAAAATAGTTTTTTCCCCCATAAAATATGTGGCATAAACGAATTCCATAATGATGCTATGTGTTATAAAAGTTTTATTGGCACTCGTTTGGGATTACCCGCATAACTCACTTGTGAGTTCACTACTCGTGGGTAATGCACTCATCCCAAATGCATGCTAAAAACCAGCTTATGTAAAAAGTCCTATTAGAGTTTAACAGAGATTATACTAACAGGTTTTTTTTACAGAAGCCTCTCATAGTACAGAGGTTCACAGAAATTATAAAAATCTTAGTCTATAATAGGCAATGTTTTCATGAGGTTTATTCCAATCATGCCGTATTAAATTCTGTAAATTCTTAACCAGTGACATACATATCCACTCTGAAATTTCAAATTTATCCACAACTTCATATCACATTATACATGTGTGACTGCACCAAGAGAGCACAGGTCAGTACAAAACATGCTGTAAGAGTCCTTGCTTTAGCAGCTGCACTCTCTAAACTGGAAAAGCAGGGAATAGGAAAAAAAAACATTGTTCCTATTTACAGACTGAGAACAGAGACATAATTTCCAAAGGTCATACAGGAAGTCCCTGTTAGAGCTGGAATTAAAACCACATTCTCCCGAGCACCAATCTAATGTCTTAACAACAAATTCATCTTCCTCCAACATCTGTGTTTTTCTTCATGTACTGTATTCCATGCTCATCCCTGTATCCTTTAAACATGTCTCTCTAGCACTATGACATGATTAGTATCTGTTTTGACTCAAAGCATCATACACCCCCCCGCACACCTGGACAAGCCAGCTTGTGAGGAGGATGGGGAAGGTTGTCAGGCACTCAGTTCATCAGGAAACAACACTTCAGTTTTGCTCAATAACCAGTACCAAGCACCCAAACTTGGTAAATGTAGCCCAGGGCAATTCCTCAGCACCACAGGAGCAGAGCTGATGCTGACTGGGTACAGTTAAGCTGATTTTCCTGTTTTCTTTCTGACTTTCCCATTTTCTTTTTTAGACATCTTCTGACTCACAACGATGCCTGTGAGGACTCTACAGCCAACAGTCAAACCTGCTGCACTGCCAGGAGGATTTCAGCCTGAAACATGAATACCACCCAGAGAAGTTCCTCTAACTACCCATTTTGCTTGGACAGAATTAGAGAGAATTTCTGTAATTAACCTAAGATTTCTTGGGGGTTTTTTTCCGAAAAAAATGGAAAGGGGACATGGAGACACCAGAAGTACCTGATTATTTTCTCAAAGTAAATATTTTGTCTCAATATTCAGGTGAATGTTCTGTGAAAATTTGTGACAAATGAAATTTCAGGCAATGTTTTATGGACAACATTTTTCTATTAACTCACATATGAGACAACACTAAAACTTGGTATGAATTAAGGTTAACCCTTAAAAGAAACATCTAATAAGCCATTATGGCAAAAGATTGGAATTAAGAAAATGCTTTAGTGATTTGCTAGGCATATTGGGTATTAATGCAATATAGTTATTTCCAAGGAAGGTGGAAACAGAAAATAAGGAAAAACATTGGTCTTTCTAATCTTCAGGATGATTTCATACCTAAAGATACACATATCACTTGATTTTCAATCACTTCAGAGCAAGTAACTTTTTCTAAAACCCAAAGAACATACCTGCTATTAACAGTCTCAGCAGTGTCTAATAAAAAAGCACTTAAGCACAAACTGTACTTAATTTATATGATGAGTAGCTATAAGTTATCAACCCCAGAATCCTGTGCAGAAATTAAATATTCAGTTTTTCTTCACTAATTCAAGTGGGATTCTTATGCCTCAATTGTGTAAGCTTATGCCTCAATGTGTAAGCTTGGCAGCAGGGGAAAATGAGTCAAGTCAACCCTCCAGCAAGAAACTGTATTATGGTGGGTGCTGGGAGGAGGAGAGAGTCAGGGAGTCAGAGCTAGAAAGTTGACAGACTTTCAGAACATTCTCAGTTGTCAATACAGGTATAAACATGTCATTTGTTTTCATTGAACCATTGGCAAAGCTATCAAATTGCTGAAAAAAATTACTGTGTTTAGTATAGGCAAGTCCATTGCTGAAATGGGTTAGAGAAGGAGTGGGAAGTGCCTGAATCAACAGAACAGATCCAATGTGCTGGGTAAATGATAAATGGAAATCACTAGGAAGGACAAACACACATCATTCTGCTGAGAATATATTGAATAAGAAATGTCACAGGACTGGTCAGTCCGAGACAGGGGATAGAAAGAAGGAAGGTAATAAAGCAATAATCTCAGGTCCGGCTCTGGAATTACTCAAAATCTGCACTGTTCAGTAGAGATTTTAAAGAGCACATTTAGAAAATTTGTTAGGAATTGGGAGAGCAGGGTCAATAAAGCTAAACTCTGTCAATAATCACTCTGTAGTAGGTACAAGGATCTTCCACCACAGTGCCCATGGGCTACCCCTGAACTTAGAACTGAACTTTTCAAATTTAAAGAGACCCATTTAGTGTAGCAAGTCATTTGAGAAAAACTTATCCTGGAAAAAGGCCTAAAAATAAAGCCCTTTTTTTTTTTTAACACTCGGGACTGAAACCCTCCCTCCCCTCCCTCCTACCTGAGACCATCTATGAACCAAACTTTGCCAAGAGGAATATTTAATGAGAAGTTTTCAAGTCATTAGCCCGGCTGTAACAGCGACTGCAGGCGTTCTGGAGGCTGGGGCTGGCCACACACGGAGCAACCAGGTTATCAAAACACAGGGGCCAGCTCCACGCTGGCTGGGGCCAGCACCCACGGGTGGCCAGGGAAGGAGGAGGAATCCCTCTCTCCTCTGCCTTGTCACCTTCACACCTGTGAAGCATTAAGGCCGTGCCCCCAGCACATCCCGGTGTGCTGCAAAGGCATTTTTACCTCGCTCTGGGCACACGGCGCCGGCACACGGCGCTTTGCCCCACACAGCAATGCCCTGCACCGCTCCCAAGGCCATCGTGGGACACGGGGACACTGGCCTGGGAAGCTCTAATGCTGGGTGACACCACAGCTGTTCCCATGGCTCTCATCCTCACGGGCACTTTGGGACATCACCCCAGCCTCAGAGGCTCAGCCATGGGCTTTAAGGATAACTCAGCAAACAGCTTTCAAGACAAGGGATACAAAAATTCATTGGGAGTTTATGTTTTAGTTGAGTATTTACATAAAACATGTGTTCAAACTTAAAAAGCCCTCCACTTCTGTAATTCAAAACACTGTGGTAGTACAGGACACTATCGATGCATTTACACAGATATCGACTGCCTGAAACAACAGCCACGCAAAGCGTTTTGCTCACAGTGAAAGTATCTACGGGTTAGGGTGGGAGTTGAGTGCTATGTGACATTGAAGAGTAAAATAAGCAATTTTTTTAAAGAGAACTACCTAAATCATGGATATTTTTAAGAGGGCTATCTAGTCCCTACAACTGGATCTTGCTCCTTTCTCACAGCTTGACATTCCAACAGTCTTGTTTATTGTTAAATGGCTCCAAGGTGCTAATCTGCAATGGTATGTTACCAGAAAACAGAAAATGCCCAGAAGCACTTGATAAACGTGGTTCTTGAAAAGGACCTTCATGTCCTTCAGATGAATGACTCTGGTAAGTTCACTGAGATGACTTTTATGACTAGGGGTACCTGGGATCCTGCTCCGCTATTGATTCATCCAGTTTATACAGCAACACAGTAAGGCCACTATAGTTCATACTTGTAGCAGATTTATCTTTTGGGTGTCACATATAAAAATACCCACACAATTTCAAAACTTTCAGCTTTAACTGCTAATTTCAGCCAGAATATCCCACAAAGATGAACTCTGTCACCCCTCATACCAAACAGAGTTTTGCTGTTCCTTTTTCAATGGCCTTCACGAACTCAGTCCTAAAGGAACTTGACACTGAAGGCCCTACTTGGTCAGGCATGAGACCACATGCACATGAGATTACAACCAAGAGCTGGCAACACAACATACTTGGGTCTGACCTTCACCTCTCCTTTATCCTCAGCAGGAAATTTTGTTTCAGCACAATCTGAAGATTTTCTCTACAAAACCCCACCAGGTCTTCTACAGGTGCATGTCCATCAGCACCAAAACACATTGGCACCATCTGGGCTGACGTGAGCGCACTTGGGAACTGCTGCAGTACCCTGAAGGCTGTCCTGGAGAGACACAGCAAATCCCAGTGCATAGTAAATTAAGAAAATGTGCACATTTCTGCATGGGAAACATGACAAATCTGTAACAAACCCACTGAATTCTACTCACTTTGTGGGACTGGGTGCTCACAAGTACTGAACAACCTGCAGTCCAACACTTTGAATGTTTAATTCTGCATCTGTGTTTCATTGCCAGTGAAATCAACTGCAGTTTGACGGATACTAAGTTTAAACATGGTTTTGGTGTTTTTTTTCCCCTGAGTACATGCTCTGAAGCTGTGAATTATTAATATTAATAATGGGAAAAATCTGTCATGTATAAACAATATAAACAAACAGTAACAACCACTTAAATTTGCTAATCTGAGAACTTCTTTTCTCTGATTCCCTTTCATAAACAAAATATTTTTTTCATCAGGCAGTATTCATTATACTCATCCTTGGTGTAGTTACAAGGCAAAAAATGTGGATTATTGATGAAATAGATCATAATGACTCTTTCCAAGTCATTATCATTTATCATTTAAATGTGTATTCAATGAGCTTTAATCTGCAAATTTGTCACGATTGGGAGCCGTTATGATTTAACAGATTCATTGTGTTTGCTTTATTCTTTTTTTTTTTTTTTTAATACAATGCATGGTGAGTGCTCTGCTGGCTACACATGAAGTAATTTTACCTATCTGAATGGACTTTTAGAAAACTTACTACAGATGAACAACAGCTGCTTATTAAGGCCTTCAGTCTCTAAGAACACAACATGCCTGAAACACCATATTTTTATACTAATAAATGAGTCCTGCAAAATCTTCATAACTAGGTATATTGTTCTTTCTTCTAAAGTCTTGATCTCCCATTACTTCCAAGAACAGCACCTCAAACAGCCATATCTGAGACTTCAACTAAATAAATTTTCTCTGATCTCCTAAATCGGTACTTTTTCTACTGGCAGAGACAAAGCAAACAAAATCAATGAATGCTCTCTCATTAGTATTCATCAGCCTGAGCTGTGCACCAAGGATCCAACCAACCTCAGCCCTTGTGTAGTTCTTTTTAATTCACAAGAGTCAATTAATAATAATAAGAATAGTGGGTAACATTTTGGCTAAAGCAAAAGAGCATACAAAGTTCTGTACTTTGGAGAGGGAAGGTGATATTGGATTTTTAGCTCAGTGTTTGCATAGCTGCACAAGTTACAAAACTGCAAGAAATGTCAGCAATTGGCAATACATGAGCTCTTACTGGGTTTTGGCTATGGCAGATTAATTCCATACCCAGTTTGTATATAATTCACTTAACACCTTTTCTTACTCACGTTTTGCAATTTCCTGAATCAAAACCCTCTGAGAGTGAGCTGCACTCTCTGAGCAAACTCCCCTCATAGTCACCAGGTGCACTGCTGTTTGCTTTGAAAGAAGACATGATGGGTAAATGCAGAAAAGTTTATCAACTCAGAATTCAGATCACCCTCCGGTTGTCATCTCTCATCCCTTCCGGACATCATCCACCAATGCTGTATGGTTGGAAGGCTCCTCAGCCAGGCACGAGGCCAACAAGGGACCAGAATTATTCCCACCGTAGCACGGTTCACCTCATGCCTTTTCTATTTGCAGCAGGCAGCTCTGCACTAGTTCAGGGTGCTGACATGGGGGCAAGTGATATGCACATGATTGACAGCTGTGCAGAGATTAGTTGGAAACTGTGGCCTCCAAAACATCTGTAAGATGCTGTGCCCCTCGCGTGTAAGCAGCCGACAGCCCTGCTGCCCTGGAGCAGCTGAGAGCTCACCAAGGCACCACGGGGCTCGGGAGCGAGGAGGCTGTGCCTGCCTGGGGAGGTGGGCTCCGACTGCCCCTCAGGCCATGCCTGCAGGCTGCTAAAAGGAGTGACAGGCTTTACTCATTATCCATCACAATACTGCAATTCCACAAAAATCTAGCGGATAGCTGTAGCAGGAGTGCATGACACCGCTGCACTCTGCCCACGTGAGGTGCATGTGGGCATTTCCACTCCACCCTCAAGCACTGTTTGCCCCATGCTAACGAATTATTCATAGATTTTTCTGAGGACAGCTGATTTTTTCCTCAACACAAGTATTTTCAAGTATTAAAAGATACACATCTAAAAATAAAAAAGGAATCATCTGTTGGGCTTAACACCAAATAATCTCACATAAAAGTATTTTTTAACAGCACATATCTACTTTATGGCACTGGTCTCTTAACTTCATGCTTATGAGTTAGGGAAACAGCCCCTTGGTGGATTACTTTTCATAGTTTGCTCAGTAATGTGTTTACAAAGCCATTGTTGCAACTAGATGCTTATATATTTTGATATACAGTCTGCACTACAACAGTACATCTTCAGAGATTTCATGCTTATTTCAAAAACCTATTTAAATGGTTCTTTACCTTCTCTCTCAGCAAAACTCAAGTTTATTGCCAGATACTCCAGGGCTCCATAGTCCAGTCTGACAGTAATTAAGGCAGAATTAGTGGTGTTTTGCTGGCAATGGTAACAGTGGCAAGTGTACAGCAGGATGGGCCGAATTCATCTCCGACAGCAACTGCTCTGAAATAACTAACTTACTCTAGGAATTAATTCAACACTTGAAATTTCAAGTAATGGCCTCTATTTTTAACTGTCTGACGTTACTGAAGCACATAACTCAGAGCCTGACAAATGTTAAGTGGATTTTATTTTCCTTTGTTAGAAAACTGCTCATCTACTCACTCGCTTTCTACCGTCTACCAACAGTCTACTCCCGAAACCGGTGTTTGGTTAAGATGATACAACGCACTATTTCAATGCAACCTGCCCTGGATAATGGACACTGTTAGTGATAAACATTATTTCTAAGCCATGCAATGAGCGATACAAAACACAGCATGTTCACAAACACAAGATGTTACATCTGTAACATTTTCACTGATCCTGTAATTCTAGACTACACCAATACATAACAAATCCAATACTTGGGTAGTGCAGTCTAAAGAAAACTAAAGGTTGGTTTTTTTTTTTTCTGTGCACACCTTCTATGTGAAAGACTCTCCAAACATGGTCTTGGGATTTTGCAGTAAGTTTAGACACTAAGCTTTGGCAAAACTATCTCTTCCAAAAATTTAATGCCATCTACCTACAGCTGCTAAACTTTCATCTAGCTATATATAGTACTTAACATCCAATCGAATTCTGCAGCAGTTATCTAACCATACAGAGCACCTAATCCAATTCAACACTATCTATTTGTCCATTAAGGAACAGCTTTTTTCTAATACGTAAAAACCTACATTTTTATGTGCTGTTTTTTTTTGTGAAGAAGACAGCAATCCCTACAGGGACTCTAGAAAGATGGGCTAGCGGCTGCTAGGAGGCAGCATTCCCCTGTGTGATTTGGGCTGGTTCTGGTCCTTGATGCCTTGGGAAGGTGAGCAGGGCCCTCACAGAATTCTCAGGATGAGTGTGGGGAAAGCCACAGGGTTACATGAGATTGTGTTGCAACCTGATCTTCAAAGTTATTTGATTTTAGGATGAGTGGGGTTCCTGGATAAAGTGGAAAAGAGCAGGAAATCCTTTAGGTGACCTAAGGAATCCTCTCCCTTCAGGTTACTACTGCATTCTGATCTCCATGGGGAAAAAACAACTTAACCTCCCTCAGCAGTGAAGGACTTGCACTATTATCTCCCTCTGACTGTTGCATTGATTAGATTGAAAAATGAGTAACTTTTATCACACTTGATCTGAAATAGCACTATCTAGCCTATCTAGCTTATGTTTATCCCTTTACATCTACAGAACAGATAATTGCATGGATCCTAGGAGTCAGACGAGACACTGTGATGTCTCTGTTGATCCTTGGTGTCAGGATAGAGGAGAAAAAAAAGTAGAAAGTTAACCTGTGATTTAACACTGGCTGCTGTTTGGCTGCTGCTGCCAGTCTGGTCTGGGGGATTCAGACCTTTGTGAGTGTGTGTCTGGCTCCCTCCTCACCAAGCAGGTTCACTTTCTGCCACGTCTAATGTCAGAGACTGTGCTGGATTCAGCAGCAAGGGCTCTGAATTGCAACAGAACTTTTCCTAAAACAAACAAACAAACAAACAAAAAAGACAATTTTTTGGGGGGAGTTTCCTTGTTTGTTTGTTTTCGGCTGTTTTAGCTTTCATTTCTCCCTTCCTTATTTTTTTTCGGTGCAGGGAAAGGGAGATTATGTCAATTAAGAGCCTGTCACTGACATTTGTAAGCAACCTTTCTTCAGTTCAGTGCAGCACTTGCAGTTTTAAGTTTCTCCCTGCTTCTGTCAGGATCTAATTTTCAAGGCCCTGTTGCCATGGCAGCAAGTTGGAATTTTAATCCAGTACTAAAGGTCAAGACAGGTCACCAGTTTCAGTTCCTCTTCAATCTCCCCATAAAGAGCCACCAAAAAAAAAAAAAAAAACTGAGATAAAGGTCTGACCTAACAAAAAATTCCAGTCTAGCACACAGCCAGACTTGAAGCTCTATGATTTGTATAGGCTTTCGAATTCGTCTGGAACTATTGAAATTCACGCTAAATCAAATATGGGGAGCACAGATTCGCATTCCTCTCTCCACAGAAAAGCACATATATGTCCTTAAAACACAGTTTCATGCATGCAACTTAGCAGAACACCCAAAAAGCAAATAGTCAGTAGAGTCTAACAGGTAAATAGATGTGAAAGCAATCCCCTCATTACTGCAGACATTTACTGCATCTGCAGACTCAGATGAGCCTGACAGCTGCACTTAGGTCTTTCTTGACGGTATGATGTATACAAGTCAACATCTTTCTTTCAAAACCTGTAAAGATCCTTTTGTTAAGCATCTTGACTAAACAAGACTTTCCAGTAAGGGACAATTTCCCGAAAACTAAACCACCTTCAGATTTTGTTTACTATTTTTATCTTGAAGGGTAAAAAGCTCCTGTGGAAATTAGAAAATAATCAATTATTTGCCAGTTTTCTAGGCCCCCTCCTGTGTTTCCACAACATGGATATTAATTAATCAATTGGTTTGCACCTACCGGAGTAAGGCTACAGACATTACTCTGCTCCTCCAGGGCTACATAATTTTTTTGGAAAGCTGCAGTTACACCATTAGGAAAGTCTCAAAACACAATTTTCTGAGATGCATAGACACAAGTGAGGGAAGCAGCTCTTCCTCCAGGAATTTAGAGCAGTAATTAGCCCAGCAGTGGGGAGTATTTTCCTTTTTCACCATGCGGGAGGATGTACTCACAAGGTACAGCCATTCTGAATCTGTGACTCCAAGGGCTGTCCAAGACAGGATAATGCAGTGAGCGTGGCCTAGCCCCGTGGGGTGTTGTGAGAACTTCACTTCATAAAAAATAAGCCCTCTGGCCAGAAAATTGATAGGCTTTGGAGCCCTGCTGAGCCCTCTGCCCAAAGGATAATGGTAGCAATATAAGTTCCTCTGGCTAGAGAGTGTAAAGCTGAGAAAAATGTGGTGGATTATTGGGGTTGTCAGAGAGACTCAGAGGAAAGATGCCAAGGATTAAGTTGGGATATTAGGAAAAGTGGCTGTTAGTCTTACCTAGGGTATTTAGGACACAAATTGGGAGTTTCAAGCCCACTCTGGTATTATAAATGCCAAGCTTCTTGGCAAAATGCATTCTTCTCTGAAGCTTATCACCCATTTCCGACTACAGCTATTTTGCAGCATGGTGCAGATGAATCTGCGTGACAATTTTCTCTGTCTCAGGCTACTGAAGTCTACAAAGTCAGTAAGCCATGACAGGAAGAATGAAAGGGACTGGAGCAAAGAGCACCAGGAAGAAAAAGCCAGAGTTAGAAATGGCTTGGCTCTGGACCTGAAATTTACTGACAGGTCAGAGTTAAACAAAGGGAGAAGGGTGAGGTCCAAGTTACGGTGGCCAGAAAGCCAAGTGAGAGGTTTGTTTATATGTATTTTATTAGCAAGTGTTCAGGTAACAAAACAAATGGGTAGGAGAGGCACCGAGTGTGGTGGCTTCCTCTGCTCTACCCTGATTAGCATTTTCAGTTTTACTGCGTAGATGTTTTTTCAAAATGAATGTTTGAAGTCGCACTGAAGTTCGGAAGTGATTCCATCCCACAGAAATGTAAATTGGGAGGTCGGTTTGAGATTGGCCTTAAGCCATAAAGGCACAACATATGCTGCCGCCTGTGAAAAAGCTCTTTAAATACAGGGAAACCTGTGGCAGATTTGCAGTCTAAGCCGTTTCCAAAATGGGAACTGATACGTAGCGGACAGGGAAATACATCAGGGATCCAAACATGTTACTGTGTGTCATTTACCTCTCTCTATTAATGCTGACACTTCAATGGTTGCAGTTCAGTGATTGCATGCACTTGGCAGTGACACAGCAGTGCATCCTCCTTGAGAACAAAGTGTTTCAGCTGCTACTCATTAGTGAGGCCAAATAAATGTTGAATTTTTAATGGGGGGGGTTATTCAGTATCAGAGGAATCTCAAATGGTTCAGTGCTCACTTGAGTCACAATCAGCAACACTGGCAAGAATGCAGTTGGTTGGCTTGTTTCGGTCTTAAAGACAGTAAGTCTCTGATAGATGAGAAAAATTATTCAACACTGATCAGCAAAATATCACAGGATTAATTTAGTTCTGTTCCACAATCTTTTAAACTGATTTATAAACATGTCAGGAGAAAGAGATCATGGAAAAGAATGTACTAGGAAATAACTTCATTTTGACAGGGAGGTTAAACTGTATATGAGCAGGCTGAATAATGAAAACAAATTAAAAGTCTAATTTAGAAATTATTTTGAATAATGGGCTTATCTTCAAAGACACAGGGCTGCTAGTTATGACACTGGATTTTAACATAATTCACATCAGCTGAAATATTTTGCAAGTTTGCTTCTACAAACTGTTCTATGCAACTGTCCATAGGAAATAGTTGTATATTTTATTCCAAATTACTTCATAGTTTGCTCAAAAGGCAAAGCCTGCAGCAGTGAGAAACAAAACGTTACAATCTTGACTGTCATTGCTTCAAACCCAACAACTTATGAGGCAAAAAGGATGCAAAGAAGACTTCTAACCTACAAAACAAAACAGTAAATATCTTCTCAAAAGAGACCCTTCCATTTTCATTTGCTATTTGTCCCTTTAATGCAGTGCACTGGAGCTCTCTAAAGATTAATGGAGTTCCAATTACATGCCACTGTTGTTTCACTTATCATAATTTGTACATGGCAGTGCGAGACCCTTGTATTCATGACTTTCCCAGTTTACCCAGAGGGAATATCTTTGGAACTTCCTACTTCTAACAAACAGGCATTACTTAGTCTAATGATTAAAGCTTGCCACGCTCACTAAGTGAACGTGAGCTACGACAGAAAGCAGGGCATCAACACTGCAGGATCAACGGACGCTCTCACACTTTAATATGATCAGTAAAACCTGTAATTAGTAATACTAAGATTCCAGCTTCTCCAGGCTGTTATACCTGGGCTGTGTTGTGACTGGAACACAGACATAGAGTTGATACATAAACAGAGACATTATTCCCATTCTAGTTGGAGATGAACTCTGCATTTTTGGTTCATGGTACATTTTTGGAAATGATGTATGAACACTGAATGAATCCAGTTTTTTTTTTTTTTTTTTTTTTAACTGACTCCTTTCAAGGGTAAAAACTCATCAGTGCTTCTTGATTTGAATGTTCCGAATAGTTCTGAATAACAACATTACTTGTTGTTGCAATATCCAATATACAATCCTTGGTGTAAAATCCTCTTGATGTCTGATTACTCTTCATAAGGATCTCACGCTGATTCATTTCAAACCGTGAATTACCTTTAATTCATAGCTTAAACATGCTGCCAAATTTTGTTTTCTATGCTCCCAGGTGGCTGTCCCTGACACAGCGGAGAACTTCTAAAAAGCCATTAGATACTTATGGAAAGTAGTTAGATGGTTGAGAAGCGCATTTCCATTTTCAAACATGCTTCCATCAAGCATTATGATAACATTTGGGACTTCAAAAATGCTGGTATTTATTTGAATTTTTTTTTAGAACCGTGAAGTGAAATCCTGGCCCAGCTGAAACCAGTGGTGAATCTCTTTGGAAAAATCCTTGCTGAAATGTGACAAAAAGATTTTCAGCTGCTTGTTTTGAGCTCACTTTATTTAGCTGTCTTCTAGTCCCCACACAGGTTGTGTATCATTAAATATGATGGATAACAAAAACTCTATAAAGATAAAACGAGTTGGTTTTGTCTGATCCATAAAAATTTGCTGCTCTAAGTTTTTAATGGCTTCCGGTAGTTCACTGAGCCCATGAGAAGGGCCTTTTAATACTGTATTAATACAGTAAGTATAGGAAGTAATTTTATGACAGGGGAAGAATACCATTATGATTACATTCTTCTTTTTAGCTAGGCTTTTATGGAAACTACCCAAGACTACTCTGCAGCACGATTTCGAAACACAGGATGTGCTTGATTAAAAAGGTTCTGGGTGGTTTCCAACTGGACAGAGGCCAAATGCTAACAACCAAAACAGAACAAAAGGACTGGATGTTTGAGAATGACATACTTTTGATGGTAATTATATAACAGAAACCTAAGTCATGAGCTGAGTTTGTACCCTCAAATTCATGGGAGTTGACAGAAAATCCTTTGCAGTGCAATTGGTTGCACCTTATCTGTTCCTGCTTACTATGCTTCATAATAAACTAATCAGAGCAGACTGGCTGAAAATTGACCGCACAATACCCAGCAGAGATTTACAGTGAATTTGAAATTAAAAAAAGGGAAGCCAAGTGCTGCAGTTTTACATAACCTGATTTCAGCTATAAAAACCTCACCACAATATAATCACATGCATTCATTTCAAAATGAAATTTTGAACACTCACATACATGCATATCAGTGTTCGAAATTTCATTTTCAAGATTTTTGATTACAAATTAGTATCTGAGGTTAGTTATATGTACACCTGCCCACGGACAACATAGGTGCAGAATTTGGGCAGAATCCCCATGACTCTACCTGCTATTTTACCTGCTGCAGAGCACTGGGGCTTGGGTTTTTCCAGCATGTGGATGCAACAAAGTACATTGAAATACTGTGATAAGGATGACATTTGTATTTCAGAAAGTTTTACTTGGACAAGAAATCAGGCATCTTGCATCTCCCTACAAAAGCAGCACATTGGTCAACTAATCTACTTTGCAGTGTGTGTTGTACCCATTCTTCCCCCTAAAAGTTGCACCTCAAAGGTTATCTTGCAAAAATCATACATCCCTTTGGTCTGATCTTCCATGATGCCAATATTCTTACACCTGAATTCTGTAATGACACACAAGCAGCTTGGCTTTTGGAGCAGAATGCAGCATCGTGAAGGTAAAGTATCTCTGTTCTGCATTCACTCCTCAACTAGTCATGGTATCACTCAGCAATATGGTGAATACAAGCATTTCACTACCAACTCCTATGGATTTCTAACAAAGCCAATGGAATCTATAGGACTGTCACTAGGACCAATGCAAATGGAAAGGATACCTTAAGTTTCATTTGAATTGCAAGTGAACTTAAAAAATCTGGGGAACAGCTAGAAACATATCCAGGTTAAAAGGACTCTAAAAAAGCATACAGATCAACAAAGTCAAATTCATTCAGATTTGATCAAACTGAAATATAGATAACAGACTCCAGTGGCAAAATATATAAGGAATTGTTGGGGGATACAGTTTTGAAGTCACTAACACTGTGCTGTGTGGCTGACAGTGTACTGACAGGGGTAACTGGGGATAACTTGGACTAATTTCACTCATACGCTCCAATACCCCTGAAACCTACCAATGCTAGAAAGAAGAAATCCTTCTTAATACAACTGCAATCTGACAAATACTGTATTATTAAAATACACAAAGACTGCAGGAGCTGCCTACCTATCACAGTTTGTTTGGATCGCACTGCCCAGCTCTCCTTGATACCATTACATCTTTCTGCCCCACGCTCCACTTTAATTTCATTATGTCCTCAAGTCCTGTAATTCCCCGTGAAAGTGATGGTAACTGCACACACAGATCTAAAGAAACAAATTGGCCTCGTAATGCCAAGTCTCACAGTGGACTGCCTTCTAACCTCTCAAAGCCCTATGGAAATTCTTAGAAGCTGCCTTAACAATTTTTCTGCAGTAAAAGAGAAAAAGTGATAGTAATGGGTTAGCTGATCTTCATTTGGAAGCTAAAAATAAAAGTAGTTTTATTGCAGCTCTGATCTCTCATGTGCAAAATCTATCACCTATCATAAGAAGGCAGTTCATTGCAGCAGAAATCTGATTGATAGTACTGGAACTTTAGATCAAGCAGCAGAACAGAGAGCAACTGGTTCATAAAATGTACTCAGTGTCTTCGGGTTTTATATCAGGCTTCCTATAGAGAGCTTTGGTCCCATTAAATGCACTATATACCACTGAGCTCTGAAGCACTGTTCTTTTGAAATTCAGCTTATAACTATAAACCATGATTGACAAGTATATTACTGTTGGTTACAAACTATTGAAATATTGTATTTTATGGTATACTCACTAAAATATTTTTCACAGTGGAATCCAAATACACTTGCTTTAGGAGAAAAATATTTTTAAGATGTAATAATTTTTTTTTTTTTTTTTTGCTACGGAATGTGCTTGATGTTAGATTTGGATCACTTACATGTTCTGAAACATGAATGCACCCATTCTGTTCTGTTACCAAGAACAGTGGGTACAGTTGGCTACATTCTTTACAAAAAACCAAGCCATTACTGGAAACCCAGTAACAAAGGTCAAAAATTAATTTGTTACTAAATTCAATAAATAAATGTTATTCACACAAATTAACCTGTATATAGTTAGCACTCCTATCCAATTCTTAATTAATCTGGAAAAAATCCTATTTAATTTTAAAATTGAATCTTTCATCCACAGTTTTGTAAAGCTTTACTCAACCAACTTCACTTGAATGAGTACTTCCATGACTTGAGTTTAAGAGTAAAGGACTAGATCTCCAGAGTCTGGTGAGTAAACCAATGCATTTGGCACCCACACCGAGTCTAGTCCAGCATTTCTTACACGGTCACAGACAAACCACTGAACTCCACCAAGTCCTTTCTTGTACACAAACTTGCACTAAGAATCACTTTATTTAAATTCATTTTAAATACCTGTGTAGGTATCTCCACATTGATTTTTGTTCCCCCATAGGGATTTACTTAAAATAGTGTCCTCCATAGATTAAGGGCAACCATTAGAATAATTCTGAAGTAATTTTAAATGAACATACTGTATTTACAGAAATGTCAGTTAAGCTAGTGCAGTTCTAGTAGTTTAAAATACCTAAACACTAAAAAACCCAGCAGCTCTGAACTGCAAGCAGACCCACACATTTTCATAAGCATTAAAACAACCACCTACTTTTCAAAGCTGCTATTTAATTCCTGTTTGTAAACTACTTTGAGAACCTGGGACAAAAGTAAAAAACCAGTTCAGTCTCAACTCATTGCTACATTTCTGCAGCCTTACACCAGAGAAGTACCAAAGAGAAATGGTTTAACACAATGGAGAATTAGCTCTTCCACAATTTTCAGCTGTCATATTTATAGATCATCTGTGATTTTCAGCTGTTTTGAAGTGTATGAAACTCAAGACTAGCTTTTCAACACCAGCTAGCAGAATTATTCCGTATGATGTGTTTTACTCCCTCTCACTGCATGAATGTTAAAATTCCTGCATCATCTGTTCATTGGGTTGCATTTTCTATTGTAAGAGGCTTAGTATCTGATGAGAGAAGCATAAAAGTGATTTAATTTTGGCAAGCTGTAGAACTAAAATCAGCATTATTTCTGCTTAATAAACTCATCTTTCACACATACCTCTGTTAGCTAATGCTTAAAAAGAAGAAACAGTAATAAGCACTGAAAACATAAAACTGGTTTATGGCTAATTTTTAAGGACTACTGAGAACACCTGAACACCAGGGCAAGATTATGAGCAGAGCTAGATTTTAGTTACCTTTGGAGAAATAAGCTCATTCTTTATGATAAATTTAAAATGAGATTTAAAGCTGGAAATAATAATACTTACGACTTTTGTGGCACTGACTTAGTTGCAACTTTCCCTGCTGGATCACTCCACTCTGCAAACAAAGGGAACACATTTTCAAATGTCAAAAGATTACTGTAGAATTAAAATGCACCCAAAGCTGTCAGCCCATCTAATTATACTTGGTTTCACAACATGCCACAATGCATAACATGTAATAAAAATTGGAACTGATCTGCTTTAGCAGCGCAGAAATTAATTTTTTAGCCTTTGTTTTAATGATGTTAAGCAGAAAAAGAAAATACCCAACCCTGACTGTTAGGACGAGGGTGATAAAGACCTACTTTGTACATTGTATCCTGAGGTCAGATGTTGGGAGTCCTACAAAGAAGAACACACAAAATGTCAGCATTAGTTAAATAAGATGAAGAAGGCAAGATATATCTTGGCTTGCCAGATTAAGGGCACTGGTGTTACACAAACAGGGAAGGAGATGGTACAGGGAAGGGATCATGGGATTGTTAAGGCAGCACCAGTGACATTAGTTTAAAAAAACATTAACTGTGGAGATGCAGCACCACTAAGGGACTCTTCACAGTTCAGGCAAGAGCTTGTCCACAGCTGCTGTAAATCTACACACGCCCTTTACGGAGACACCACACAGATTTATACCCACAGCAGTCCAAGCCTTTTCCAGGCTTGGCCATGGACGTGTGTGTGAGCCATCCAGGATATACAATTTAGAAAGCAGCATGAATGCAACTATGCATTAAATTCAGTGCCATTGCCTGTTTGATCTCGCTGCCTGGAAATACAGTAATCTTTTATTGACAGTCACTGTTTTTATTTGGTCTGTGACACACAGGATTTGATAAAGATGCAGGAAGTAGATCTTCACTCAATGGAAATTGGTCCAAATCCAATGAAATCAATGGAAGTACAACAACTTTAAACCAGCAAAGAATCTGGCTTGCAACACTGAGCATGCTAATGCCAGGATTCTTGTTGGCTCACAACGACTAAGCTGCTTCCTTAATGTCACAGTCTTTTCTTGCTTAGTTTTTCTCCAGGCTTTATAGTCCACAGTGATTGTCACCAGCTTTCCTTCCAAGCAGAGTTTGATCATTTGAAATTAAGGTGTTATTTACAACCCCATCTTACAGCCAGGCACTACTTTGCTGGAAGTGTTAGTTCTGTAGGATGTTAAAGTCATTAAAGCCCTCACTGCACTTCCTCTTAGGGCATTATTAGTTCCTAATATTATATTGTGCAGTCAGTCAGTCCCTTGTGAAATAAATAATGCCCTAAGAGTAAACATGGCACTTTAAATTTGAATGTCAAAGGAATAAATTGTTCTGATAAGTTCCGTCTCTTATCACACATTTTTATATATGTTTCTTGTGAGGATCGCTTTTTTTAATAGCCAAATTGACAACTTCTAATAGTGCCTGCCTCTGGCTGCACAATCTAGCCACATTATGGCCTAGATGTATAATTTGGCCAGCCATAATTGATTTAAAGTGATGTTCTGAAAAGACATTTCTCTTGTACTTTTTGAAGTAAAACTAGCAAACATGGAAACATTTATGTGCCTATTTCCTGAAATGCTAGCTAAAAAAAAAAAAAAAAAAAAAATTAATCTAATTTGTATTTGTACTGAAGCGATATGGTCAAGAATTTCAGGATCAACATTTAATGTGCCCAGAAATTAACTTTGATGTGGATCTTAAAAGTTCAAAGCCCACTTAATAGAAACAGAAAAGCAAATAAGAACTTAAGCTTCTCTGAACCTACAGTTACAGTGCTGCTAATGGAGATAGTGGCAGTCTGCAAGACTCAAATCAGCTTCTATAGGGCCCATCAGAAACAGAGCACTAAATTAGGAGATGCTATAAATTAAAAAAATAAGAACTTTCAGCAGGCAAAGACCTGAATTCTCAGTGGATTAAACAGAGTTCACCTAAAAGGGTTCAACTGAATTTTACCCAATTTGCCATGAGGAATATACTCTTGTAGAATTATGAGCCTGCCCAGGTATGAGCTCGATCTCTAGCGGTGTTATTGGAATTTGAGCTAAAAGCATGTTCAAATCATACAGCTTAATAATCCACTGCATGTTGGATGATCTGCAGGTACTCTCCAGGCATGTGTTTTTGACATGGCAAATGCCGAGTGCGTGCCTTTAATAAGGCCAGTGCAGAGGATTGCACTGCCAAACCCTGTGTGCCACCGGGGCATGGCACAGACAGATGCCATCGCACTCTTCACACGCAGGGACGTCTTTAGTCACCGTAATTTGACCATGCAGCCTAAACCTCACCATGCAACCAGTCAGTAAGTGGGAACAAATTACCATTTCAACCTTTTCATAGCACAAATAATAATGGAAGAAAGACAAACAAAATACATTGTACTTGATGTAGAAAGAGTCCTTTAACAACAGGGAAAAAGTTCACTTTGCTTCCACCGTATCTTCTGCAGCTTTAGATAAGCAGTTCTACTGCTAACAACAGTCTGATTGGGAATTTCCAACTAAAAATAGTGTTAGAAATTTTTGAAAATGGGACCAATTACAAAAATAATCTCTCCAGCGAAGTACACTCAACAGAAAAAAATGCTAATCAGGTCACTGGTAATAGCCTACTTGTACCTTGCTTGGGATAGAAAACTTGGTCTGCTCAGCCTTGCCAGGAGTGTGAATAGCAGTAAGAGGAGGAGGCCAGGAATGGGTCATCTCCTAGGGAAGAAAGAAAAAGGTTTGAAAATAAAGTCATGTACAAAAAGAATGAGAGCTAAAAATGATCATGTATTCTCCACTGAGCCTGAAGATGCAATTGCTCTAGGAAGCCACCTCACCATCACATATCCTGATGTCACAGCTGAACACCTTAACTACACAACATGCAGCGCTTCCTCAGAATGAGAGTGCGGGTTTACTCAAACTGTGACTTCATCAGGTGGCAGCTGACTGCACCTCCATGGCCAGCCTGTCAAGATTTATGAATAGAGCAGGCCTTTACCTGCAAAGCCCAAAAAGGAAGGGGATCCTCCTGTATAGCACTGGATGCAACCCTAAAGAGGGGTGCACAGTTGCAAGATGCAGCCCTATTCAAGTCTGAATAGTGGCAAAATAAACCAGAGGCAGGTCTAGAAAAATCTGGAATTGGCTTGCAGCATGAAAGCCTGGTGTAGAAGAGAGTGGGGACAGTGTTCTATGCACCAAAGCGTCTTCTCACAGCACTGGCCATAGGCAACTTACTGTGGTAAGAAACATCACAGCACCAGAGCACTGGGGATTCCATTTTAAAATGAGGGACTGAGAGATAAGGTCACTTGCACAGGGTTACACGGAAAGCCTGTGCTTAACTAGGAAATCCAAGTCTCCAGGGAAAACCTGCCTCCCAGACCATCTAAGCAAGGCACCCATTTTCTCTATCAGTGTGTTCATTCATCGTTTGCACATGCACATTCCAGCTACCTTCAAAGAAACGACCTGGGTGTCCATGGCTATGAACCACCAGCAGAAAAGACAGTGCACACCCTGCTCTTTCATGCTATGCCTGGAACTGCTGCCCCAGTGCGTTCCGGGGGAGCAGACTGGGGCTTGTGCTGGGAGTGGGGTGGAAATCAGTAAAACAGGGAAACTGCTCAAGTGTAGGGTTAGGCAGAGCTTGTAAATGCCCTTCTAATGAGTGTGTTTTATGGTAGATACTGCTACTTTCCCTCTTATCTTTGTTTTTAATTTAATAAATATCCAGAGAGGCAGTAATGCTTGTCTCTGGCATTCTGTTGTGTGGTTGCCTTGATTGTTTTTCTTTGCCTACAAAGCTCAGAAAGAATTCTTTCTTGAGGCAAGGGATGCAAAGAGCAAAAGAGGGTCAGATCTAGGAAATTTTATGTTCAATGGCCATAATCCTGACTGCAGAAAAATAAACTTCCCAGCTGCTGTCTCAAACTGGTCAAACCCATGGCCATTCCCAACAAAGCTTATGAACAGAAAGTTTCTGTAGCTGACATGAAAACCACTGCAAATGATCCACAAATAAAAATATAACCTAATACAAATTATTAAAGAAAATAGAACTGTTGTCAAAAGGGCACTGTGGTGGGTGCATTTCAGCTAAAGACATGCCCAGGGTGGCTATAGCTGACACTAATGTATCATTTACTGAAGATAAAGCCAGCAAGTTTCAGATCTTGTTATCCCTCCCAAATTACGTGTCATACGGGAGGTTACGAGAGAGAAGGGAAAACTATGCTCCATGGTCAGTGGGGACAGTGGGACGGGCAGACATATAAAGTTCCCCCAGCTCCTGTTAGGCACTAGTGCTTTTGGCCCACCAAATTTCTACCCTTAGCAGTGCTGCTACCACAGTGAGGGCTAGGCTGAGCCCTGTGAGGGACGGAGCCCAAGATCAGCTGTGTAGGGAAGCCCTCAACCAGTCTTGGCAGAAGCAGGAAAGCAGGGCTGGTCCAGCAGCTCAGCCTGGGGCTCTGCACCAGCACAGTGTAGCCTTCGGCCAAGCCTTGGGCAGATGACCCAGGGACAGGGGAGGTGCAAATGTCTGTGCCCCTGAAAGAGCTTCTGGGTTTCTGCTGTGGAGGTCAAGGCCTGTTTTCACTGCACAAAGCCCAGATGGTGGCAGTGAGGAGGAAGAAAGCAGCTGGTGAACAGCTCACCCCTCCTGGTGCGTGGGGCTGCAGCAGCTCAGTGCCATGACAAGAAGCACACTATTGTATTGCATTGATTGTTTGACCTCCACGTAGAGGAAGGCAGAAAAAGATTTAAGCATCCGGTGAACTTTTCTGTGAGATAATATAACCCAAATCCTGCATGCCTCTGCCAAATCCTATGCCATAGAGGTTGCTTTGTGGCAAATCTCTTCATAGCAAAATGATGAAACAGAGACTGTATCACATAATTAAAAGAGGGCCAGGCAGTCTGACTGAAGGCAGAAATGAAGCATATCCTACAACTGCAATTATAGGCTTGACCTCAGTCTCTTTCTGGACACACATAAAAGGCTGTAACAGAAAGCCTGGGATTCATGGGAAGGTGAGGTCAGCAAACATTTCAGAATATTCACTGTCAAAATGCATCTAGCATCCTCTGTGAACCCAGTTAGCAGACTGAAGTGTAAGCAAACCTAGTGTCCTCTCTGTTAGGGGACACCTGAACATAAAACAGTGGGAAAAGAGAAAAGGATTCTGCTATTTGAGGAAATTCAGTTACAAGGTATGAAATCCTGACTCTGCTGAGGTCAGAAGCAAAAGTCAGCTTCAGTGAGGTTAGGACTATTCAATCTATGTGTTTACAGAGTGATCTTGTGAGCATCAAGGTCTACTACAAAGGTACAAGCTAGCTGTGTTGAAGCCTTTCACTTCAACTATCACTGCAACAAAAATTATTGGACAGAAAATTCCAGATGGGATCACACATGCAAAACAGCACAAACATTTAAAGCTCAGTGTATAAACAAACACTGCACATGGAAGGAGTGAGAAAGTATATAACTGGTTAAAGAAACATACCTACATCTACCTACAGACAGGGGCCAGAGCACTGTTGGCCAAAGAACCTTGAATGACAGTAGAGAAAGTTTTGAGTTTACTCATCTGAAAAATGTCACTTCAGAAAGTCTGGGCAAAAACCCCACACCGACCACCACATGGCTGCATATTACACCGGGGCAGAGCACTGCTGAGCTGCAGACAGACCCATGAAAATGGCACTGCACTGCTGTCAGGGACCCCCACCTCCTGCAGGCATGTGACTGTCTGCTTAGCATGTTACCCTGGAGAATCAGGAGAAAGGATGTAGTTTGTTTAATCATCCACATGACTTCACCATTCTTTGCTATGCCCCAATTTCTTTTGGAGGTTCCTCATCCTTAAGTACTTGCTAAGCTCTATTTTTTTTTTTCGCTTCTGAAATCTGATATATCTACCTTCTAATATGTTAAGACCATAACGAACCACACAGACAGTGCATATGTTGTGTATGTATCCATTAATATGTGTCTATAGTCACCTTGGTTTGTAAATACCTGGGAAAGTAGGCAGGGAATTGCATTCAGGTTTTTTTTTTTCTTTTTTCCAGGAAAAGTTAAAAAACTTTAATCAATCCAAATTTGGACGTATTTAGAAATTCCTGGAAGTAAAAATAATAAAACCGAGCATATGAAATGCTTTAAAGAGGAATTTAATGGAAACAAAGTAATCCCACAAAATTGAGTTAGGATTTACTTTCACATGGTTTGGACTTAAAGTAATTCTAAAATCATGTTAACTGTTGGAGTGGGTAGATGACTGCTATGGAAGCACACATTTTTTTATAGACCTGGAGATTAAATGAGAAAGTAAACCTGCACAGTTTGTTGGCTTAGAAGTCACTGTGGTCCTCTGATGTAGTAACATCAAGCATCCTCCTTTCTGAAAATTATTTAAACATTGTTTTAATTGACTCCATGTGTTTTGCTTATTAGAGCTAGGCACGCTCGTCTCTTCGGCTAAGTCTGCTTTTTTCAGCTATAAAAGCCCCCAGGTAAGTAACTAAGAAGGACACATGCAGGCACGATCTAATGAACCACCCAAAATACAAACACCTCAAGCAAACCTTCTAAGGGCTGCAGAGGTACAAAGCCAAATCACAATTTAAATGGAAGGAGAGGACTGGGGAAGGATTTAAACTTGCAAGTTTCTAAGGAAAAGGTCAGAGCTAAAGAATTGCGTAAGGGGGATAGGGGGCAGATGGTAAATAGCTTTACAAAACTAGTCCCTAAAACTAATAGCTGCCTTCAAGGTTTATTTCCTGTCTCTGTATTTCATTTTTCCATCATTTCCTTCTTGTTCAAAGAAAGTGTGCAGTGTTTTTAAGTACAGATAAAAGCACTGAGCCAGACTCTAAGAGGTCATTATGGAAAAAAGAACCAGGACGGTGTACTCTGCATTCCTACAGAGGCAGCTTCCCTTCCTACAGTGCACTCTAAACTGCTTAGCCCAATCTAATTTGAAGTCTCCAAAGATACAGGGCTCATGCTACTTCCCTTGGGAGAATTGAGGGGAGACATGAGAACAGTCTTCAATTACTGAAAGATCTGTTCTTAAAGGAGAGAATAATCTGTTCTACAGTTTTATGGTGGATATGAACTTCAAGTGCAGACACAAAAATTCCAGTTAGATGTAAGAAAAGGCTCTCTAATGGCAAGGATTCTGCAGCACCGAAATAGATTGCATAGAGAGCAACACAGACTCCATCTGTGGAGGAACACACTTAAGAACAGATTAGCACACATCAGTCAGGAATGGCTTAGAGAGAATTGATTCTTACTTTTGGACAGGGATGCGTAATAGATGATGAGATTTCTAAGATCTTTCCCAGCCCTTTTTCTTGTTCTGTAGTTTTGATAGATCTCTGTTGGCCAAACCCTATCCTTACTGCCTCTCTTGTGGACCCATTCACAAAAAGGCAGAACAAGAAAGCAACAATCCTGGTGTTTTCCTTCAGTGGCCACAAAGGCAATCTCAGGACTGACACTTTGCCCACATCATTAGAAGGGCAGCCAGTTGAGCAGAAGGAGAAGCAGCCCTGCACACACCAGTAGCAATAAACCCAATCTGAGGCCATTGCTGCTAAAGAGACTTTATCTGTGGTATGCCCTTCTCAGTCCTTTTAACTCTTAGCTAAATCTGCTGCTTTAAACTTTCTCCAGTTTTTTGTGACACAGTATGTTAAAGTTGCATTCAGAAAAAATTAATATGTGATGAATAGATTTTCTAAGGTTATTACAAACTTGATGCTACAGCTGGTGCTAAGCAACCTACTGCCTTCATGGAATAAAGATAGCCAAGTGATTTACCATTTATTAAAGACTCTATTAATGATTTATTAATGTTTTATTAACTATTTATCAATGCAACCTTAGTAAAAAGCATGTCTTGTTTCACAGCATCCTTCTGGTTTCTGCATTTATACAAACCTGATCAAACTCTATCTGCTAGGAAGCCAGTAATGCATGAGGGGCAGCCACATTTTATGTGTGTGATGCATACTGAATTAAAAAACATCTCAGCCGGTTTCATCTTTGGAGGAAAGGCTAAGGAAAGAATGAATATATAGATATATATTTATACATGGACAAGCAAATGACACTAAACCCTACTGGAACAAAAAGGCGGTAACCTTATGGGTTGTTTTCATTCATATTCCATATGAAGGAATGG
Organism: Acropternis orthonyx; assembly: GCA_035583155.1. Taxonomy (NCBI): domain Eukaryota; kingdom Metazoa; phylum Chordata; class Aves; order Passeriformes; family Rhinocryptidae; genus Acropternis; species Acropternis orthonyx. The sequence continues at coordinate 14,025,559 of JAWWEU010000138.1, forward strand.
AAAATTTGCATGAGCAGTTGGGAATACTCTGACCAGTTATCTGGCCTGATTTACACTGGACCATGGCTTCCTTAGAAAGGGATTTTGACACACTGTCAGTATCGACAGGCACACAATAGATAGATTCATAAATATACATCGGATTATCATGTTTCAGCATTTAAAAAAATCCTCATCATCAAAGGGATACCATGCCTTTTTGCCTGTAAGAGGGGAAAAAAAAAAAAAAACAAGCAAAATAGTTCAGTGATGGCTTCCAAAGAAAGCAAATTTTCCTGGTATGAATGTTAAGGCAGGAAACCTTTTACTGATGCAAATGTTTTAGCAAATTTATTATGCGTGGCTAGTACCCCATACACATTTTTTGAGGAACAATGTGGTGGCATCTGCAATGATGTCTTTGTCATATTAGAATTTATCTTGTTACTGTACCAAAAACTGCTTGAAAGCCATTTGGAAATACGGTGCATAAATGCACGAGTTCATTAATGAAAAGGTAGAATTTATTCTACAAAAAGCAACCATTTTCCTGACCATAACCTAAACCACAGCATTCACCTGTGGGGTTTTTATCAATGACAACAGTAAGTTCCCTTTGCTAACTGGGGAATGGGATGCATTCCATACCATCCCATGGTAAATTAATATTCCTTTCTGTATTAACAGGAAGGCGACAAACAAAAATTATATTCAGTGAAAATGTATATAGAAATTGCTTTAGAAGCCAATAGCAGTTGACTATAAACTTTTACAGCATATGTTTTCCTTTCCTACTTTGTTAACGTTTGAAAATCCACATAGAAATATGGACTTTTTCTGCTGAGTTTCTCAATACTCTCTGACTCCTGTATACCTCAAACTTTCCAATATATTTCCCTCATACTGCAGCTTTTATAACTAATAACACTCATATTCTTTGCTTAGAGCATTTACAAGACAATAAAAAAATAGTAAATCATGACTGATGTACTTACTTCTCTAACCAATCTTGTGAATGTGAAGGAAAAAAATGCTCCATATTACAGTGAGAAGGTATCTCAGCTCAAGAGGCTGTTTTAGGGAGAGAGTAATGAAGCTGCACCACATGAACCCACCACCAGATTCCAATTTAACAAGTCTGATACAATCCTAAAGGAAACCATAGCCTATATAATAGTGTGTCTACCCGGTCAAATGATTTAGCTTCCTGCTGGGCCCTGGGTACAAATGGTCCACACTGTGCACACAATAGTTCACTCCCGAGGTGCCTCTGTGAAACAGGCTGGATGCTTTTCTTCAGGGTCCACCTCGGGAAGATTAAATATATATACGGTCAAACCCTGTCCTGAATGTGGTTCACACTGCCCAGGACAATCCTTCAATTTAATCCCAAGCCAGTTTTGTGCCCTTGAGCACCTTCTCACATGGTCTTGGCGTTTTTAGGACATGCACCACAATCCCCTGAGGGACCTACTATAGAAACATCATTATGGTGAACTGCACAGAACAAGGGATCTGCAGCAGCTGTATCCCTGCTCCTGCCAGGCTAAGGTTACCTGTACAAGTGAAGTGCAGCAAGGACATGGCAAGGTCACAGAACATAATCAGCAACAAAAACCACACCACGTGAAAAAAGGGAACAGGACCTTTCAGAAAACACATGGAACATCTCTCTTGACAAATTTTATGTCATGAGACAGGCATGTACTGACCAGGAACAACAACACTGAGGTAACTTCCCACCCAAGACAGGCAGGAGGCATCTTGTCTACTGCAGGAATATATGGGGCTTGTTAAGGACAGGCCATAAAGACTGAGTGCAAGGAGAGAATGATTAAAGCTTTGAAGTTTTGCCAGGCATATGTGAGATGCTGAGCCACATGAGACATTCCTATTTCCACACAACTGTTTTTCTGGACAGACCTCATGGGTCAGGAACATGGAATTGTCAGAATGGGTCAGAATTGAGGTCCTGCTCACCTGGGATGCTATGGACAATGTTTGGTGCTGTGTGTCTCACAGAGCACTTCAAGAACACCAGAGCAATCATGAGGGTAAAATCCTGATCCTTCATGCTTACTAACTCTCAGCCTTTTCTGCTTAATATGGCATTGGGAACTGGATATTCAGTCAACACCAGCTAACACCAGTTTTAGAGTCCTATAAGTCAATGATACACCCATAAATATTCAGGTACTTGCAGTCACGTGTACAGAATTCAGTTCCAGAATCCCAGGCATCCTTCAGCTGTCATTCTCAGGACCTAAACTAATGGCTTTGTTGCCCAATACACAGAACTGCTGTGGACAGTATGGCCAAAGCAATACCTCCTGTTCTTGGCAGCTTCCCATCCCCACTGAGATGCACAGCCATATCCCATTGATGTTATTTATTCAAAATCATACTTGTTGGTAACTATCCCTAGGGACAGCACATCTAATTTTCATGAGGGCCCCAAGAGATAGGAAGTATGAATTGAACTGTTAAATACAACGTAACATCCTGGCACTGCAACAGTATAATATAAACAAAGGCACAATAAGTCATAAAAAGCTAATTCTTTCAAAAGTTACTAATACCAACATATAATTTCATCTCTGCAATTTAAAAAACATTGGCAAAAAAACCATTCTCCAAGTAAATAAGAAACTGTGTTTTTAAACTATTCACTGCTGGCACTTGTTTAAGGGAATCTGGTAATTTGTTCCATCCATCCTGAGCTTCACAAGCAAAAAAGCATGTCTTGAATTGCCTGTTTTCTTCTCTGAAACTTAGGGTTCACACCAAGAGGAGAGCAGAACTATAATTTACAGTTACAAAACAAGACTGCCCTGAGGCACTCCACTGTGCACATTTATACAATACGTTACATCATCTCCTTTACATTGTCATATGTAATCAATCCATGGGTTTTTTCATACAAAATACAACAGTGAATTATGTAGTCCAAGGACAAGACCTGATCAAAGTAATTTACTATAAAATGCATTTAATTTCTGGAGCCACTTATGCCAATATAGTGAAAAAATAAAATCTCCAAATTCAATATCAGGCAAAATTTGATTGGTAAACTACAAAACTTCTTGTTCTGCAGGCTTAGCACAGAAACTGTTTAAGTTTTACATTTTTAGACCCGTGTAACCAGCTTATAACTTACATCCAGATAATACGATGAAACTGAGTCCAAAAATCATCAGGAATTTGAAAACATTAACTTGTGCCAGAAGACACCAGCTTTAGTCTTAAAACAGGAGCGTTAATTATCTGAAATGGCATATGGAGGAAAATAAGAAACCAGGTTAGGCAACTTATTTAATGCTAAATTCTTTTGTATAAGCCGTGGCTTGCTTTCATTAAGACTGGACTCTGAGTTGTTACTCATCAAACACAAAAAAATGAAGCCACCACATGCTGCTGTACAATACACACTGAAATCCTTTACAAAAGCTGTCTTTTTGCCTTCAAAACCAAGACTCTTCCAGACCTCTTAAACTGCTTACCACACAGGCAGTGAGTGTGCCAGGGTAGCATTTGTTTTTAATGTTGTTCTTACATGGTTTCACGAACACCTAAACTGTAATGCCATTAAAAGAGCGGTGTGAGGCTGAAGCAAAGACACAGTGAACACCTAGAAAAGCTCAAACCTGCCCTT